>OX276377.1:58867521-59251920 GCA_946251855.1 Alsophila aescularia | reverse complement strand
TTTATTGATAGGAATGACTGCTTGTTAATAAATTATTGAATAATTTTACTGAACACTCATACCTAGTATAATTATAAAATATTATAGTTATTTAAATATCATACTACCTCTTACCCAATACCTACTCTTATCTTGACTGCAAATATTTACTCTACAAATGACATGACTACAACAAAAACATAAACTGGAATAAACTTCAGTTTTATTTATTTTATGGAAAATGACAGCTTCTAAAATATTATTTTAGAATATGCATTGTGGGAATAAACTAGCCTCACAGTTTTCACTAATAGAATTTAATTATGTAAACAATGGACCAACGGCAACGTTGCAACTGCAACTAGAGAAAAAACTACAAAAAATAAAAACTTAATTAGTAGTACCATTATTTATTCTCACATATTTTTGGAGTTTAGAGGACATATTATCAAGACATGTAGTGTCAAATAAAAACAGTATGAACTAGTATAAGAGAGTGATGATGATTAAATTATTTATTACATCAAAAATGTACCAAATGCATAAGATTTGAAAAAGTTTTGTTTCGCAGGTAACAAATTAACAATCTCGGAGTATTTATAGAATTAAAGCTTTTACATACTCTGATATAGTAAGAATTCTGTCTGTAATTAGTCAATCATAATCATGTATGAGTAATGAACGTGATGTTTAAGTTAATCCGTCTAGTCACAGTACAAGTTGGTAATTGCAGTTTAATCTTCGCTAGAAGATCGCTGCAAATCAATCTTGTCATAAACCAGATTATGGAAGACAGTCAAACCTAACTTTCCTCCATAATCTGTTTCGTATGCTTTGTACTCGAAGCTCCCAAAAATACATGTGTGTCCTTTAAGCGTTAGTCATTTTTGTAGTAGGGCTAAAACATTTAGTTATGGACTATGAATGTCGGGTAATAAATTAACTACGGTTGGATTATTTTAATTATTACAAACCCGAGGCCCTACTTTGCAAAAATTTACAGTTTTTTTAGCTAGAAGGCACTGTAGCCTAAGAAAATTCCTAAACAAATTGTTGTAATTCATTGTAAACAAATGAAATTATATCAAGACTCAAGAATATGCCATGGCCAAACTTATAGATTTAACCCAACGCCAATGACGTCAAAATAATTACGCGGACAATGAAAACAGGGTCACGATGACCCGGATTTTGTCAGTATTTTTACAATTTATCTATTATTTTTTATTTAACCTGTTTTGTCGCACTGATGGTCAAAGGTCTCCCCCAATTCCTTCCATTTATCTCTATCTTCTGCAAGTTTAAGCCAATTTCCTTCGAAAGTATCAAGATCATCACGCCGTCGAAAGTATCAAGACCGCCATGCGTGGACGGCTCAACGCCTTCATTGGTCATTGGGTGCCAATGTGTGGCAATCTTTAGGGATGCATCCTACTCACGTGACTAAATTTGGGATCCCACTTGAGCCTTGCAGTTTTTTCTCACACATCTGCAATACCTGTCATGGAACGTAGTACGGTGTTTTCTGACTCGATCAATTCGCTTTATACCTAGAATGCTGCGTTCCATTGCCCTCTGACAAACCTTGAGTCAGGACTTCTGACATTCAGTAATGACACAGGTCTGGCACCGTAGGTTAGAAAGGGCAGGATACACATGCGACGAGTTTACGCTTCAGAGAGATCGGTAGGTCTCTCTTCATAGACCAGTAGCTCTTCCAGGCATCATCGTACGGCGACCGATTTGTTTGTCTTGCCTGTTTTTGAAGGATTGCTAACTGGCCCAGATAGACATACTCATCGTCATAATTTATCACTTGCCCATCAACCTCGATCCTAACACTTTATGCTGTTGGTCATCAGCTGCGTTTTAGACCTGTTCATCATAAGTCCCACCTCAAGCTTGCCGTGCTCAGTTCTTGAGCATTTTCTCAAGATCAGATGCAGATGGGGCAAAAAGGACAATGTCATCCGCAAATCGCAGGTTTTTGATACTATTGATATCTGATTTCTATGCCCCATGTTGCTCAGGAAACTGTAAGTGTTTTAAAACCTCTTCGAGGGTGCTTGTAAATATTTGGAAGAGGGCGGGGTCTCCTTGTTTAACGCCTTTGTGTATTGGAAATGAAGGACCGGATGAATGAAGTTTGATGTCTGCTGTGCTATGGCTGTAGATGATTTTAATTAAGTCTATGTAAGTTTTATCAAAGTCTTGTTCTCATGCTGAAAATATTTCAGCGTGTTTTAAGCTATCAAAAGCTTTGGTAATAATCCACAAAAGCAAGGTACAGAGGCTTATGGAACTCGGTGAATTTTTCTATTATTGGGGTGGATATTTTTCTATTTTTTGGTTATTTTTTGAGGTGTGTGGAGATGATCAGTGGTGGAGAAGTTTGGTCGACAGCTACGAGGGACACCCCACCGAGGCTCCCGCCAAGATCGCCTACGCCGCTGCTCCGTGACTAAGATCACCTACGCCGCCCCCCAAGATCGCCTACACCGCCGCGCCCGTCACCTACTCCGCGCCGTTGCAAGCTCGCATACGCTGCGCATGCACAGCCCTCTCGCACTTCTCCTTCGCTTCACCGCTATCTTCCTACCACCACTAGATTATTATTAGCCAATGCGTTATTTAATCATAGGAATGAAGGCTTGTTAATAAATTATTGACCTACTTAACAGAGCACTGTTAATTTCATTCATTTCTACATTAGACATGGACTATCCCCATACCTACCCTTATCTTGGCTGCAAAAATTAACCTCACAAATTACTAAAATTGCAAGAGTGCGAGCAAAAACAGAAAGAACTTAGTTTTCGTATGATTTTTACTCGGAGCTCCCTAAAATACATGATCGTCCCTTTAAGTGGCACCTAACATACTTAAGTTTTAATAATTGTATCGAAGAATTGTGATTTGAAGTCTAAAGGGCCAACACATTTAGTATGACTATGAATTGTCGGGAAACAAAAAACAAATTAAATTAAAAAAAAACAGAATACACACAAAAAGAAGATGTCTGTGCTACGCGCAATCCGACTAACGTAAGTAAGTAGGCAATTCCCAGGCACAGACCTCAAAAAGAAAATATTTCTTTCTCTTAAAATACGTTTTAAATTAATTTTTGAAGTTAGTTTTTATTTCTTACTTTTAGTTTCATTAAAGTAGGCCTAAGAAAATCAAGTACCTCTCCGTCCGCTACGAAAAAAGCCATAGGTTAACAGTTTATATATCTTTTGAACTACTGTTGATGAAACTTGAACTATTCCCTAAGTTGAAAGATACTGAAACTATTACAAAAAGAATTATAGCTATCGGACTTATTTGTAGTTTCCAAGAAAGACGTGGACAAACGCACATTAGTCTTCTTAACTTCACGAATACAGATACACATATAGACTAACAGATATGAATATGACGCATTTTCAACAATATTATGAACCTGTATTATTTGAAGTCGGTTAAAAATGGAGCCCAACTTTGTAAATATTTACTGTTTTTCGGCTGGAAGGGCACAGTAGCCTGAGAAATTACTATCCTTATTAAAATTAAAGCTTAACGAGCACAAATGCAGTCTCAAGATTCAAGACTATGTCAGGCCACAGAATAAATAATAGTACAAGGTTAGGGCCAAAGTTATGGATGGCACTTTAATTGTTACATTTTTGGTAAAACACTAAACTATTTTTTAATCATCATCAGCCTATATCTGTCCACTGAGCTCGGTCTTCAGCTCTCCTCATCAATTTTCTTCCAGCCGCTTTTCGCAGGTCGTCACTCCACCTGAACACAGGGCATCCTACACTACGTTTGCCTAATCGTGGTCTCCACTCGAGAACTCGTCTACCCCAACGGTTATCGGTTCATCGGGAAATGTGACCAGCCCACAGCCACTTTAGCTTGCTTATCCTTTGAGCTATGTTGGTTACCTTGGTTCTCCGTTTGGTCTTGGTTTTTTATTATATGAGCTTGCTTTTTTGATTAATGTCTCACCTGAAATGAGATGCTAGGGTCGATGTTGGTGCACGCTTTTGCCTTTAAGTTACCTACTCGTGAAGTACTACAAGTTTATAAATATCTGTAACTCCTTGTCGTATCTGTGTTTCCCGAGTTTAGTGGAATGCCCTTTGCGCAAGAGTTCATCAGATGAAGTAGATAGATAGATAAAATCTTTATTGAACACCACAACCAAGTACAACCAGAAATTATATCTAAAATTGCAGTATAATAATGAGTGTCACAAGGGGCTGTCTTAGCGCTCAGAGCGATCTTTTCCAGACAACCGTTTACGGAGATGAATAAAGTAAGGGACGGTGGTTATCTATCTATCTATATACTATAATAAAACGTTAACTGGGCTAAGTCTGTACACTAAATATTTTTTGAAAATTTTAATTGAGGTAAACTTCAAAATGCATATGGAGCGCAAAAAGGTGTTTTTTTTTTAAATCTGTCTGTTTGTCTCTTTGAACACGCATCACGCTGAAACTACCTGACGGATTTTGATGCAACTTAGCACAATCACAACTGATGTAATAGATAACCATTTAGAATACTTTTTATCCCGAAAAAATAAAGGGTACCCGCAGGTTGAGGGTTGAAAGTTATTTATAAGAACACGTATCATGCTAAAACTACTGGATGGATTTTGATGTCACTGGGCACAGTCAAAGTTTATATTATGTGTTAAAATTTAGAATACATTTTATCCCAAAAAAATAAAGGATTTTTAAGGGATAGGGGTCCAAAGTTATTAAAGTAATAATACATCCGTTTATAGAAAGGTACCGAATTTCATCGTTGCCTCCACGAAGCTAATTGGCCCAGTAGTTACATCCATAGAAATGTAATCCAGACGTCCGTGGATTGAAACCACGCGCTTCTAGAAATATTTTGCTCCGTAATTAAAAGAATTTCATATTTTACGCGTTATTTGTACATTTTCCTTGATATTTTTATGGTTGCTGTAATTTTCTGAAGTGAACCTTCAAGTTTTTACTGAAATAATGACATTAATGTGGTCATTATTTCGACAACCTTCTTTGGGCAAAGTCGACCTTGCCGCACTGCTTGAATAGGCGCTAGCAAAGATGTATGGAATTTCATTATTGTCGTGTTTTGCGGCCAGCAATTTCCTTCGAAAATCCATTATTGTCGTCTTTTGACATAGGGTAATACTTGGCTGATTGGTGATAAGCAGTAATTCTGTGATAGTTTTTTCGTTCTTTATAGCCTCAGAGAAATAATTTCTCTGAGTTTATAACCAAGTTACTATATAATCTACAGATATGACATATTGCGCTTAGATGGCGCTATTAACAAAGGTTATGATAACGTGAAGAATATACCCAATAACTTCCAAACAAATTAAAAAAGAAATTGCTGTCTGTGGTCTAACCTCTATAACAACTCGTGAATAGACTAGGTGGAATTAATAAATTAAATTTTATTTGAAACACTTAAAAATTGGGAAAAATAAATAGACGTCATGATAAGGTAAGAGTCTAAAGGCATTTTTGTATATTTATGATCTAAAGAAACTTCATTCTTATTATTCAAAATTCTTAAGTTCGGAGAGTAAAATATTACAATACAATACAATAAAATAACTCTTTATTGAACACATAACAATAAAAAACAACATAACAGTAATGATATAATAATATTCGTGTTCTGTCAGGTTTTTTTTAATTTGGGCTTGTTTTAAGAACAGTTTTGTTGTAATTAATAGTTTAAGCCTAACATTCTCATTATTGTTAATCCATGCATGTTCTAAGCAACTAACGTTTTTGTTTACAGAGTAAATAAAATAGAAAAAAATATTGAAACTACAAAAAAAAACCACAAAATAACTAAGCCTGTATCACATAATAACTCAAGTATCACTGAATTACCTCATTTTAAGTTGTGTCTATTTAAATGTATTTTGTATGGTCGGTTTAGTAATTTTAGATATTCACTATTGTATACAATTTAACAAACTGTTGTAGTAAATTTGCAAAATTATCTCTTCGAGTAATAAAATTCTGTGATCAAACAGTCAAACTATCACCATTTAGCCAAGTTCTGCCCTAGCTCCCAGACGAATGGACCGATTTTGATGTTTATTTTCTTCTGTTGTTAAGCTGATGTGATTGTTGTTGTTGCAACTGTTATGGGGAGGCCAGAATTTTGGTTGCAAAATCTAGCGCAAACTATAAAAAATTCAATCAGTGTCTCCGCATTATCCTTGGTGCTGTGAAATCATCCCCAATTAACGTCAAGTAGGTAGAATGCTCAACACATTCTACCTGCCTACTCTCCGTCTCGGCAGACAATTTCTCTCAGTTTTGTTTTCTTCAAGCTAATTCAGAATTCTAAACATCCTCTTTTACACAAAATTGAAAACTACATTATTTGATCTCAAAGATACAAACCAGAGGATAAACGCCGGATTTACACATGGGCGTGTATTACAACATATTAATTATTAATGAATAACAACATTTTTTTATTTTTTTTTAATGAATTCAGATAGTTTAAATCATTAATTTTTGGATATTTTAAATGGTATTCTACTCTATTAAGGGTTTGTTTTTGTCAAAAAACAGTTAAAGGTCGCAAATTCTATGTAGAGAATGACATATTTCTTAAATTTCACGTTGTATTTAATAACATCATCGCAAATAAAAGACCACGAAAAGTAATAAATCATTACCTACCTAATTAGGCCCTATAGTTTTTTTGTTACCTTTGAGGTGAAATATATTTAAAGATTTTATTATATGAATATAAAACAAAATTGAAACATGGCACTTACTTTTTATTAAAATGTTGAGCATCCTTGAGTTACATTAAAAGTTATATTCTTTTATATTAATAAAGAAATAGATAAAACTAGAAAATAAGACCGGAAGTGTATCTGAAGTGGCTCTGTGAGCTGTTGACCTCGCGAGCATACTTTTTCGCAAACAATCTAGCGGTGTACAGTAGCGCCATCTAGTTACCTTATTGTAAAACTAACAATAAAAACCAAGGTTCTCCATCAATCCCTACCTAGTAAAGGACTGATTCCACTGGTAGAAACCTAAAAGTGAGCAAGTTATTGCATTTTGAGGAGCTATTCTGCTCATCACACCGAAGATCCTCATCAAATTTGCACCAATTTTTTATAAGACCAATTAAAAGTTACTCCCTTTCAAATAAAAAAAGAAACATTGAAATCGGATCTATTAAGGCGGAGATTTTCAGTAGCCCCCTTTTTGCCCCTTTTTGGAGGAAGTACCCCCCCTCTCCCAATCAAATCTGAAGACTAAAAAATTCTAAAAATTCGTTAAACCTGTATACCAAGTTTCGTCTAGATCAGTTGAGAAAAGAGACCTGTAGAGGAGACCAGCCGGACATTCGGACATCCACCTGACATACATACGAAAGCATATTCGCCAAAGCTGAAACGGAAACGCTTCGCGCTCAACGGTCAATTATTGTGATAGTTACAGTACGGCTATCAACAATTTTATGTTAAGGTACCTTTAATTTTTACACAACTGCGCAAAAAATGGAGTGTATTGTTTTTAGCATTCATGTATGTATGTATGTATGTATGTTTGTTTGTAAGTGAGTTTCTTTATTCCACCATAACTTTTAAATGCCTGAACAGATTTAGACGTATGGGTATCGTTAGAAGCCTTTCTTCCCCCGAGTAACACAGGCTATTTTTTTGAAAACATTCAATATGGGACCATTTTCAATCACGAAAAAAAAACTTTTCTTAGAAGTTTACAATACGGGTATCAAATTGAAGGCTTTGATAAGCACATTCCAACAGTGTATAATTTTTTGGCAAAAGCTCTTTTTTGGTAGGGCAGGCGTGTTTTTTTAGCTTTTAAGTTAGTTATTTGGGAAAGGCAGGGGAAAGGTAAAAAAAAAATAGGTTTGTAAAAATCGTTATATGCCCACTTTCCAAAAAAATATTTAGCAACTTTTGTCGCTGACTACATATTTTTCGTACGTTTTTGTTTACATCCACAGTCCACACGTATCCAACTAACCAGACATAAGTTTAGGAACTAAAACCCAATTACGGTTGGGTAAAAAATAGCTTAGGACAATCTTGCGATGAAGACGAATCGATTGACACCTCGATTGTCATAATCGAACCAATAGGGACGACGCTATGGAGAAACATCCACATACCCACATACATACATACATACATACATACATACATACATACATACATACATACATACATACATACATACATACATACATACATACATACATACATACATACATACATACATACACTGTTAAACTCATTACCCTTCCCTTGCTTTGTTGTAGTCGGGTAAAAACAAACAGAACTTCAAAAAAATACCGAACCACTCATACTTCGGTATTATAGTCATACCGATTACCGAACACGGGGCTGAAATACCGAACAGTTTGGTAAAAATCCGAACACCTGGCAACCCTGATTATAACTATAATAGAACTGTCTTGTATATGTCCCGTGTTGTGTTTCAGATAAATTGACAAGATCCGGAGCAAAATTAATGGAAGTGTTTTTTAAATTACCGATTATTTGGATCTACACCACTGATCACCCCTTTTGTGTATCTTCTACACTATCCACGCGACATTGGCAAATTTGTGGCAAACCTGCAGAAGCCTTAAATAATAAGTTGAAGTTGGCGTTGAAGTGTACGTAACACTATCCGGAATGCTTCTGATAAATAAATAATAGTTTAAAAAAACAAAAAACACGCTTTATATAGAAAACCAAACTAAAAAATAGAAAATAAATTGTGAAGTGTAGTTTTTTTAAACTATTATTTATTTTCTACTTTTTAGTTTGGTTTATGTATAAGAGCGTATTTTTTTTTTTTCGAAAAATGCAAAATTTGAATGAAATCTGACCATTTAAAGTGGGTCAAAATAGCGTCCAAAGGAGTCGGTTACAAACATACAAACATACAAGTGAAGCTAATATAAAGCGTATAATAAAAAACCGATTGGTTGGCTTGCAAGTCTCGTTTTCAAGACTTTGACCAATGCCTTGCCTTGACCAATGTTATGTTGTTGAACCCTCGCTAGTCGCGCGGACACTTTTCATTCATAAATGCAATCAAAACTTTTTACGCGTCTTGAGCCAATGGCGCGTCTCCAGTTCAACAAGCTTGTACCGATTTACAAACCTAACGTACCAAGGAGAGTATTTACTCTCCTTGGTACGTTAGGTTTGTACTCGTAGTATCTTTGGTAGTTAGATGGTAATTTTTGTACCTATATTATACAAATTCATTGCAACTGTTATTGCTTTGTTTTTTACCATTGCTAAACCCCATTACTAGGTACCTATGCCAAATTGCGGGAAGTACCTACCAGGTTTTTTATTCCAAGGGCCAGAATGTATTATTTCAATTATGAAAGTCCTATTTTTAAAAGATAAAACTTTCTAGTCCGCTCGTAGCCGAATGAGTCACAAAATCTCACACTACATAACATTTGTAAAACTTGTAGTTTAGAAAAAAGTCGCCACGTCGAATTTAAATTTCATCAGAATTAATACAGTAGTTTTTTTTTAGTGAATCCAATAAAGGTCAATTTTTTGTATCGTGGTATTTTGTTCAGCACTTGCAATATTTAATGTAATGTTACGTACGAGTGCTAACACACAACCATGCTTGTAGCGGTCGTAGTTGCAATTTAGTTTTTCACAGTAATATCACAAGCACTACCAGACCAGTGCTTTTGTTGATAAAGATACCTATTACCTACAATACAATACAACAACACTTTATTGAACACCAAGAAGAAGGTACCGGTATATAGGATTACGTTTTCAAGTTACGTTTACCAGAACATATATTATTTAAAAATAATTAGTATAAAATGTGTTCAGTATAAGTATTCAATAATTTATTAAAAAGTCTTCATATCAATTAATAACAGATTACCTAAGAGATTCCATGGTCAGTTTAGTGGTGGTAGGAGATGACGGGTGAAGCGAAGGAGAAGTGCGATAGGGGCTGCGCTTGCGCTGAGTACGCGAGCTTGGCAACGGGCGCGGAGTAGGCTACGGGAGTTGCAGCGTAGGTGATCTTGGGAGCGGCGTAGGCAATCTTAGCCACGGGAGCGGTGGCGTAGGCGATCTTGGTCACGGGAGCAGCGGCGTAGGCGATCTTGGCGGGAGCCTCGATCGGGTGTCCCTCGTAGCTGACGACGGCGTTGAAGCCGTGCCCGTGGTCGGCGGTGTAGTGCACGATACGGCGCACACCGTCGGGCTGCACCAGCGAGTAGGAACCGTGCACGGCGTCGCCGGCGCGCGCCTCCTGCTGCTGCTTCACATCACCGCTGTGCGCGTCCTGCACCGAGTACGCGAACTCGTAGTGTGCCGGCGCCTCGGCCTCGGCGTACTGCACCACTGGGAGTGCGCACGCCACCGCCACGAGGGAAAGAACTACGAAGAACTAAAAATTGGAGAAAGATTTGCGATTAGCGTTTCAAAAATAATTTTAAATGAACTTCATCATAGATAGGCTACAGAAGTATTCTTTTACTTACTTTGGCTGCCATTGTAGTTGATTACTAATGCAAGACTGTGTCATTTGCACAGACTGAACTAGTTTTTATACATAATCAGCAGTTCAAGTTATCGTATTGAATTAGTGACATTGCGCCTACTATGCGCCTGAGGCTTTCAAAATAATTAAAAATACAGCATATCATTTGCAATACTAAAATTAGAAGAGGTTAAGGTCGCGTAGAACTTGCGATTTTTGTACTCTAGTTGAGCAAACAATCTTAATTAGATCAACATGACACGATGTAGATTAGAAAAGTAAGTATGTAGGTATCTACTTTTAAAATACCGAACATCATAAAATAGGATGAGAAAGATACATTGTACAGAAACGTAGTTAATTACACTAACTATTTATGTTGTTATTTCATAAAGTAATCTAAAATCAATGAAGGTTGAATGTGTGTAGTATAAATACAAATACCATCTTCTAGGCAAACATACTCCACCATCGACAGCATCGTCACTCAAATGCTTCACTAATCTGTAATAAAAAAAACATTCGACGCGAGTTAAGGCAGTTTCTTAATTAAATCACAAATAGTAGCATATCTTAATGTTAAATGTACTTAGTACTTCAAAAATCATGCTAAATTTGAAATAATTACCCGGCCGTAATTTGATAACCATGACCGTCCATCTATCTGCACCCTTAATTAAAACGGCCCACGACGCGACATGCAAATAACCTGTATTGTGCGTAATGGCTCGTGTATAAAAAGCTTTGACACTTTGCAAATCCAACACAGTTAATTAGCAACAGCTTATTAAACAACAATGGCAGTCAAAGTATGTTATTTTATCAAAATGGCACATCACCCTAAATAAATTTAATTATTTTTAATCAGAAAAGCGTTTTCAGTAAAATTACTGTAAATATTGGAATAAACGCGATACGGGTTTAAACTCAACGACGAGGTAGACTTTTAACTTGTATTTCTATTACAGTTCTTCGTAGTTTTTTCCCTCATGGCGGCGGCGTGCGCACTCCCTGTGGTGCAGTACGCCGAAGCAGAGGCGCCGGCGCACTACGAGTTCGCGTACTCGGTGCAGGACGCGCACAGCGGTGACGTGAAGCAGCAGCAGGAGGCGCGTGCCGGTGACGCCGTGCACGGCTCCTACTCGCTGGTGCAGCCCGACGGCGTGCGCCGCATCGTGCACTACACCGCTGACAAGAAGCAAGGCTTCAACGCCGTCGTCAGCTACGAGGGATACCCCACCGAGGCTCCCGCCAAGATCGCCTACGCCACCGCTCCCGTGACTAAGATCGCCTACGCCGCTCCCAAGATCACGTATGCCGCAGCTCCCGTTGCCTACTCCGCGCCCGTTGCTAAGCTCGTGCACGCGGTGCAAGCGCAGCCCCTCACGCACGTCACCTTCGCCTCGCCTGCCATCTCCTATTACCACTAGATCCCTTGCCAATATGTTATTTATTGATAGGAATGACTGCTTGTTAATAAATTATTGAATAATTTTACTGAACACTCATACCTAGTATAATTATAAAATATTATAGTTATTTAAATATCATACTTACCTCTTACCCAATACCTACTCTTATCTTGACTGCAAATATTTACTCTACAAATTGACATGACTACAACAAAAACATAAACTGGAATAAACTTCAGTTTTATTTATTTTATGGAAAATGAACAGCTTCTAAAATATTATTTTTAGAATATGCATTGTGGGAATAAACTAGCCTCACAGTTTTCACTAATAGAATTTAATTATGTAAACAATGGACCAACGGCAACGTTGCAACTGCAACTAAGAGAAAAACTACAAAAAATAAAAACTTAATTAGTAGTACCATTATTTATTCTCACATATTTTGGAGTTTAGAGGACATATTATCAAGACATGTAGTGTCAAATAAAAACAGTATGAACTAGTATAAGAGAGTGATGATGATTAAATTATTTATTACATCAAAAATGTACCAAATGCATAAGATTTGAAAAAGTTTTGTTTCGCAGTTAACAAATTAACAATCTCGGAGTATTTATTAGAATTAAAGCTTTTACATACTCTGATATAGTAAGAATTCTGTCTGTAATTAGTCAATCATAATCATGTATGAGTAATGAACGTGATGTTTAAGTTAATCCGTCTAGTCACAGTACAAGTTGGTAATTGCAGTTTAATCTTCGCTAGAAGATCGCTGCAATCAATCTTGTCATAAACCAGATTATGGAAGACAGTCAAACCTAACTTTCCTCCATAATCTGTTTCGTATGCTTTGTACTCGAAGCTCCCAAAAATACATGTGTGTCCTTTAAGCGTTAGTCATTTTTGTAGTAGGGCTAAAACATTTAGTTATGACTATGAATGTCGGGTAATAAATTAACTACGGTTGGATTATTTTAATTATTACAAACCCGAGCCCTACTTTGCAAAAATTTACAGTTTTTTAGCTAGAAGGGCACTGTAGCCTAAGAAATTCCTAAACAAATTGGTTGTAATTCAATGTAAACAAATGAAATTAATATCAAGACTCAAGAATATGCCAGGGCCAAACTTATAGATTTAACCCAACGCCAATGACGTCAAAATAATTACGCGGACAATGAAACAGGGTCACGATGACCCGGATTTTGTCAGTATTTTTACAATTTATCTATTATTTTTTATTTAACCTGTTTTGTCGCACTGATGGTCAAAGGTCTCCCCCAATTCCTTCCATTTATCTCTATCTTCTGCAAGTTTAAGCCAATTTCCTTCGAAAGTATCAAGATCATCACGCCGTCGAAAGTATCAAGACCGCCATGCGTGGACGGCCTCAACGCCTTCATTGGTCATTGGGTGCCCAATGTGTGGCAATCTTTAGGGATGCATCCTACTCACGTGACTAAAATTGGGATCCCACTTGAGCCTTGCAGTTTTTTCTCACACATCTGCAATACCTGTCATGGAACGTAGTACGGTGTTTCTGACTCGATCAATTCGCTTTATACCTAGAATGCTGCGTTCCATTGCCCTCTGACAAACCTTGAGTCAGGACTTCTGACATTCAGTAAATGACCAGGTCTGGGCACCGTAGGTTAGAAAGGGCAGGATACACATGCCGACGAGTTTACGCTTCAGAGAGATCGGTAGGTCTCTCTTCATAGACCAGTAGCTCTTCCAGGCATCATCGTACGGCGACCGATTTGTTTGTCTTGCCTGTTTTTGAAGGATGCTAACTGGCCCAGATAGACATACTCATCGTCATAATTTATCACTTGCCCATCAACCTCGATCCTACACTTTATGCTGTTGGTCATCAGCTGCGTTTTAGACCTGTTCATCATAAGTCCCACCTCAAGGCTTGCCGTGCTCAGTTCTTGGAGCATTTTCTCAAGATCAGATGCAGATGGGGCAAAAAGGACAATGTCATCCGCAAATCGCAGGTTTTTGATACTATTGATATCTGATTTCTATGCCCCATGTTGCTCAGGAAACTGTAAGTGTTTTAAAAACCTCTTCGAGGGTGCTTGTAAATAATTTGGAAGAGGGCGGGGTCTCCTTGTTTAACGCCTTTGTGTATTGGAAATGAAGGACCGGATGAATGAAGTTTGATGTCTGCTGTGCTATGGCTGTAGATGATTTTAATTAAGTCTATGTAAGTTTTATCAAAGTCTTGTTCTCATGCTGAAAATATTTCAGCGTGTTTTAAGCTATCAAAAGCTTTGTAATAATCCACAAAAGCAAGGTACAGAGGCTTATGGAACTCGGTGAATTTTTCTATTATTGGGTGGATATTTTTCTATTTTTTGGTTATTTTTTGAGTGTGTGGAGATGATCAGTGGTGGAGAAGTTTGGTCGACAGCTACGAGGGACACCCCACCGAGGCTCCCGCCAAGATCGCCTACGCCGCTGCTCCCGTGACTAAGATCACCTACGCCGCCCCCAAGATCGCCTACACCGCCGCGCCCGTCACCTACTCCGCGCCCGTTGCCAAGCTCGCATACGCTGCGCATGCACAGCCCCTCTCGCACTTCTCCTTCGCTTCACCCGCTATCTCCTACCACCACTAGATTATTATTAGCCAATGCGTTATTTAATCATAGGAATGAAGGCTTGTTAATAAATTATTGACCTACTTATACAGAGCACTGTTAATTTCATTCATTTCTACATTAGACATGGACTATCCCCAATACCTACCCTTATCTTGGCTGCAAAAATTAACCTCACAAATTACTAAAATTGCAAGAGTGCGAGCAAAAACAGAAAGAAACTTTAGTTTTCGTATGATTTTTACTCGGAGCTCCCTAAAATACATGATCGTCCCTTTAAGTGGCACCTAACATACTTAAGTTTTAATAATTGTATCTAAGAATTGTGATTTGAAGTCTAAAGGGCCAACACATTTAGTTATGACTATGAATGTCGGGAAACAAAAAACAAATTTAAATTAAAAAAAAACAGAATACACACAAAAAGAAGATGTCTGTGCTACGCGCAATCCGACTAACGTAAGTAAGTAGGCAATTCCCAGGCACAGACCTCAAAAAGAAAATATTTCTTTCTCTTAAAATACGTTTTAAATTAATTTTTGAAGTTAGTTTTTATTTCTTACTTTTAGTTTCATTAAAGTAGGCCTAAGAAAATCAAGTACCTCTCCGTCCGCTACGAAAAAAGCCATAGGTTAACAGTTTATATATCTTTTGAACTACTGTTGATGAAACTTGAACTATTCCCTAAGTTGAAAGATACTGAAACTATTACAAAAAGAATTATAGCTATCGGACTTATTTGTAGTTTCCAAGAAAGACGTGGACAAACGCACATTAGTCTTCTTAACTTCACGAATACAGATACACATATAGACTAACAGATATGAATATGACGCATTTTCAACAATATTATGAACCTGTATTATTTGAAGTCGGTTAAAAATGGAGCCCAACTTTGTAAATATTTACTGTTTTTCGGCTGGAAGGGCACAGTAGCCTGAGAAATTACTATCCTTATTAAAATTAAAGCTTAACGAGCACAAATGCAGTCTCAAGATTCAAGACTATGTCAGGCCACAGAATAAATAATAGTACAAGGTTAGGGCCAAAGTTATGGATGGCACTTTAATTGTTACATTTTTGGTAAAACACTAAACTATTTTTTAATCATCATCAGCCTATATCTGTCCACTGAGCTCGGTCTTCAGCTCTCCTCATCAATTTTCTTCCAGCCGCTTTTCGCAGGTCGTCACTCCACCTGAACACAGGGCATCCTACACTACGTTTGCCTAATCGTGGTCTCCACTCGAGAACTCGTCTACCCCAACGGTTATCGGTTCATCGGGAAATGTGACCAGCCCACAGCCACTTTAGCTTGCTTATCCTTTGAGCTATGTTGGTTACCTTGGTTCTCCGTTTGGTCTTGGTTTTTTATTATATGAGCTTGCTTTTTTGATTAATGTCTCACCTGAAATGAGATGCTAGGGTCGATGTTGGTGCACGCTTTTGCCTTTAAGTTACCTACTCGTGAAGTACTACAAGTTTATAAATATCTGTAACTCCTTGTCGTATCTGTGTTTCCCGAGTTTAGTGGAATGCCCTTTGCGCAAGAGTTCATCAGATGAAGTAGATAGATAGATAAAATCTTTATTGAACACCACAACCAAGTACAACCAGAAATTATATCTAAAATTGCAGTATAATAATGAGTGTCACAAGGGGCTGTCTTAGCGCTCAGAGCGATCTTTTCCAGACAACCGTTTACGGAGATGAATAAAGTAAGGGACGGTGGTTATCTATCTATCTATATACTATAATAAAACGTTAACTGGGCTAAGTCTGTACACTAAATATTTTTTGAAAATTTTAATTGAGGTAAACTTCAAAATGCATATGGAGCGCAAAAAGGTGTTTTTTTTTTAAATCTGTCTGTTTGTCTCTTTGAACACGCATCACGCTGAAACTACCTGACGGATTTTGATGCAACTTAGCACAATCACAACTGATGTAATAGATAACCATTTAGAATACTTTTTATCCCGAAAAAATAAAGGGTACCCGCAGGTTGAGGGTTGAAAGTTATTTATAAGAACACGTATCATGCTAAAACTACTGGATGGATTTTGATGTCACTGGGCACAGTCAAAGTTTATATTATGTGTTAAAATTTAGAATACATTTTATCCCAAAAAAATAAAGGATTTTTAAGGGATAGGGGTCCAAAGTTATTAAAGTAATAATACATCCGTTTATAGAAAGGTACCGAATTTCATCGTTGCCTCCACGAAGCTAATTGGCCCAGTAGTTACATCCATAGAAATGTAATCCAGACGTCCGTGGATTGAAACCACGCGCTTCTAGAAATATTTTGCTCCGTAATTAAAAGAATTTCATATTTTACGCGTTATTTGTACATTTTCCTTGATATTTTTATGGTTGCTGTAATTTTCTGAAGTGAACCTTCAAGTTTTTACTGAAATAATGACATTAATGTGGTCATTATTTCGACAACCTTCTTTGGGCAAAGTCGACCTTGCCGCACTGCTTGAATAGGCGCTAGCAAAGATGTATGGAATTTCATTATTGTCGTGTTTTGCGGCCAGCAATTTCCTTCGAAAATCCATTATTGTCGTCTTTTGACATAGGGTAATACTTGGCTGATTGGTGATAAGCAGTAATTCTGTGATAGTTTTTTCGTTCTTTATAGCCTCAGAGAAATAATTTCTCTGAGTTTATAACCAAGTTACTATATAATCTACAGATATGACATATTGCGCTTAGATGGCGCTATTAACAAAGGTTATGATAACGTGAAGAATATACCCAATAACTTCCAAACAAATTAAAAAAGAAATTGCTGTCTGTGGTCTAACCTCTATAACAACTCGTGAATAGACTAGGTGGAATTAATAAATTAAATTTTATTTGAAACACTTAAAAATTGGGAAAAATAAATAGACGTCATGATAAGGTAAGAGTCTAAAGGCATTTTTGTATATTTATGATCTAAAGAAACTTCATTCTTATTATTCAAAATTCTTAAGTTCGGAGAGTAAAATATTACAATACAATACAATAAAATAACTCTTTATTGAACACATAACAATAAAAAACAACATAACAGTAATGATATAATAATATTCGTGTTCTGTCAGGTTTTTTTTAATTTGGGCTTGTTTTAAGAACAGTTTTGTTGTAATTAATAGTTTAAGCCTAACATTCTCATTATTGTTAATCCATGCATGTTCTAAGCAACTAACGTTTTTGTTTACAGAGTAAATAAAATAGAAAAAAATATTGAAACTACAAAAAAAAAACACAAAATAACTAAGCCTGTATCACATAATAACTCAAGTATCACTGAATTACCTCATTTTAAGTTGTGTCTATTTAAATGTATTTTGTATGGTCGGTTTAGTAATTTTAGATATTCACTATTGTATACAATTTAACAAACTGTTGTAGTAAATTTGCAAAATTATCTCTTCGAGTAATAAAATTCTGTGATCAAACAGTCAAACTATCACCATTTAGCCAAGTTCTGCCCTAGCTCCCAGACGAATGGACCGATTTTGATGTTTATTTTCTTCTGTTGTTAAGCTGATGTGATTGTTGTTGTTGCAACTGTTATGGGGAGGCCAGAATTTTGGTTGCAAAATCTAGCGCAAACTATAAAAAATTCAATCAGTGTCTCCGCATTATCCTTGGTGCTGTGAAATCATCCCCAATTAACGTCAAGTAGGTAGAATGCTCAACACATTCTACCTGCCTACTCTCCGTCTCGGCAGACAATTTCTCTCAGTTTTGTTTTCTTCAAGCTAATTCAGAATTCTAAACATCCTCTTTTACACAAAATTGAAAACTACATTATTTGATCTCAAAGATACAAACCAGAGGATAAACGCCGGATTTACACATGGGCGTGTATTACAACATATTAATTATTAATGAATAACAACATTTTTTTATTTTTTTTTAATGAATTCAGATAGTTTAAATCATTAATTTTTGGATATTTTAAATGGTATTCTACTCTATTAAGGGTTTGTTTTTGTCAAAAAACAGTTAAAGGTCGCAAATTCTATGTAGAGAATGACATATTTCTTAAATTTCACGTTGTATTTAATAACATCATCGCAAATAAAAGACCACGAAAAGTAATAAATCATTACCTACCTAATTAGGCCCTATAGTTTTTTTGTTACCTTTGAGGTGAAATATATTTAAAGATTTTATTATATGAATATAAAACAAAATTGAAACATGGCACTTACTTTTTATTAAAATGTTGAGCATCCTTGAGTTACATTAAAAGTTATATTCTTTTATATTAATAAAGAAATAGATAAAACTAGAAAATAAGACCGGAAGTGTATCTGAAGTGGCTCTGTGAGCTGTTGACCTCGCGAGCATACTTTTTCGCAAACAATCTAGCGGTGTACAGTAGCGCCATCTAGTTACCTTATTGTAAAACTAACAATAAAAACCAAGGTTCTCCATCAATCCCTACCTAGTAAAGGACTGATTCCACTGGTAGAAACCTAAAAGTGAGCAAGTTATTGCATTTTGAGGAGCTATTCTGCTCATCACACCGAAGATCCTCATCAAATTTGCACCAATTTTTTATAAGACCAATTAAAAGTTACTCCCTTTCAAATAAAAAAAGAAACATTGAAATCGGATCTATTAAGGCGGAGATTTTCAGTAGCCCCCTTTTTGCCCCTTTTTGGAGGAAGTACCCCCCCTCTCCCAATCAAATCTGAAGACTAAAAAATTCTAAAAATTCGTTAAACCTGTATACCAAGTTTCGTCTAGATCAGTTGAGAAAAGAGACCTGTAGAGGAGACCAGCCGGACATTCGGACATCCACCTGACATACATACGAAAGCATATTCGCCAAAGCTGAAACGGAAACGCTTCGCGCTCAACGGTCAATTATTGTGATAGTTACAGTACGGCTATCAACAATTTTATGTTAAGGTACCTTTAATTTTTACACAACTGCGCAAAAAATGGAGTGTATTGTTTTTAGCATTCATGTATGTATGTATGTATGTATGTTTGTTTGTAAGTGAGTTTCTTTATTCCACCATAACTTTTAAATGCCTGAACAGATTTAGACGTATGGGTATCGTTAGAAGCCTTTCTTCCCCCGAGTAACACAGGCTATTTTTTTGAAAACATTCAATATGGGACCATTTTCAATCACGAAAAAAAAACTTTTCTTAGAAGTTTACAATACGGGTATCAAATTGAAGGCTTTGATAAGCACATTCCAACAGTGTATAATTTTTTGGCAAAAGCTCTTTTTTGGTAGGGCAGGCGTGTTTTTTTAGCTTTTAAGTTAGTTATTTGGGAAAGGCAGGGGAAAGGTAAAAAAAAAATAGGTTTGTAAAAATCGTTATATGCCCACTTTCCAAAAAAATATTTAGCAACTTTTGTCGCTGACTACATATTTTTCGTACGTTTTTGTTTACATCCACAGTCCACACGTATCCAACTAACCAGACATAAGTTTAGGAACTAAAACCCAATTACGGTTGGGTAAAAAATAGCTTAGGACAATCTTGCGATGAAGACGAATCGATTGACACCTCGATTGTCATAATCGAACCAATAGGGACGACGCTATGGAGAAACATCCACATACCCACATACATACATACATACATACATACATACATACATACATACATACATACATACATACATACATACATACATACATACATACATACATACATACATACATACATACATACATACATACATACATACATACATACACTGTTAAACTCATTACCCTTCCCTTGCTTTGTTGTAGTCGGGTAAAAACAAACAGAACTTCAAAAAAATACCGAACCACTCATACTTCGGTATTATAGTCATACCGATTACCGAACACGGGGCTGAAATACCGAACAGTTTGGTAAAAATCCGAACACCTGGCAACCCTGATTATAACTATAATAGAACTGTCTTGTATATGTCCCGTGTTGTGTTTCAGATAAATTGACAAGATCCGGAGCAAAATTAATGGAAGTGTTTTTTAAATTACCGATTATTTGGATCTACACCACTGATCACCCCTTTTGTGTATCTTCTACACTATCCACGCGACATTGGCAAATTTGTGGCAAACCTGCAGAAGCCTTAAATAATAAGTTGAAGTTGGCGTTGAAGTGTACGTAACACTATCCGGAATGCTTCTGATAAATAAATAATAGTTTAAAAAAACAAAAAACACGCTTGATATAGAAAACCAAACTAAAAAATAGAAAATAAATTGTGAAGTGTAGTTTTTTTAAACTATTATTTATTTTCTACTTTTTAGTTTGGTTTATGTATAAGAGCGTATTTTTTTTTTTTCGAAAAATGCAAAATTTGAATGAAATCTGACCATTTAAAGTGGGTCAAAATAGCGTCCAAAGGAGTCGGTTACAAACATACAAACATACAAGTGAAGCTAATATAAAGCGTATAATAAAAAACCGATTGGTTGGCTTGCAAGTCTCGTTTTCAAGACTTTGACCAATGCCTTGCCTTGACCAATGTTATGTTGTTGAACCCTCGCTAGTCGCGCGGACACTTTTCATTCATAAATGCAATCAAAACTTTTTACGCGTCTTGAGCCAATGGCGCGTCTCCAGTTCAACAAGCTTGTACCGATTTACAAACCTAACGTACCAAGGAGAGTATTTACTCTCCTTGGTACGTTAGGTTTGTACTCGTAGTATCTTTGGTAGTTAGATGGTAATTTTTGTACCTATATTATACAAATTCATTGCAACTGTTATTGCTTTGTTTTTTACCATTGCTAAACCCCATTACTAGGTACCTATGCCAAATTGCGGGAAGTACCTACCAGGTTTTTTATTCCAAGGGCCAGAATGTATTATTTCAATTATGAAAGTCCTATTTTTAAAAGATAAAACTTTCTAGTCCGCTCGTAGCCGAATGAGTCACAAAATCTCACACTACATAACATTTGTAAAACTTGTAGTTTAGAAAAAAGTCGCCACGTCGAATTTAAATTTCATCAGAATTAATACAGTAGTTTTTTTTTAGTGAATCCAATAAAGGTCAATTTTTTGTATCGTGGTATTTTGTTCAGCACTTGCAATATTTAATGTAATGTTACGTACGAGTGCTAACACACAACCATGCTTGTAGCGGTCGTAGTTGCAATTTAGTTTTTCACAGTAATATCACAAGCACTACCAGACCAGTGCTTTTGTTGATAAAGATACCTATTACCTACAATACAATACAACAACACTTTATTGAACACCAAGAAGAAGGTACCGGTATATAGGATTACGTTTTCAAGTTACGTTTACCAGAACATATATTATTTAAAAATAATTAGTATAAAATGTGTTCAGTATAAGTATTCAATAATTTATTAAAAAGTCTTCATATCAATTAATAACAGATTACCTAAGAGATTCCATGGTCAGTTTAGTGGTGGTAGGAGATGACGGGTGAAGCGAAGGAGAAGTGCGATAGGGGCTGCGCTTGCGCTGAGTACGCGAGCTTGGCAACGGGCGCGGAGTAGGCTACGGGAGTTGCAGCGTAGGTGATCTTGGGAGCGGCGTAGGCAATCTTAGCCACGGGAGCGGTGGCGTAGGCGATCTTGGTCACGGGAGCAGCGGCGTAGGCGATCTTGGCGGGAGCCTCGATCGGGTGTCCCTCGTAGCTGACGACGGCGTTGAAGCCGTGCTCGTGGTCGGCGGTGTAGTGCACGATACGGCGCACACCGTCGGGCTGCACCAGCGAGTAGGAACCGTGCACGGCGTCGCCGGCGCGCGCCTCCTGCTGCTGCTTCACATCACCGCTGTGCGCGTCCTGCACCGAGTACGCGAACTCGTAGTGTGCCGGCGCCTCGGCCTCGGCGTACTGCACCACTGGGAGTGCGCACGCCACCGCCACGAGGGAAAGAACTACGAAGAACTAAAAATTGGAGAAAGATTTGCGATTAGCGTTTCAAAAATAATTTTAAATGAACTTCATCATAGATAGGCTACAGAAGTATTCTTTTACTTACTTTGGCTGCCATTGTAGTTGATTACTAATGCAAGACTGTGTCATTTGCACAGACTGAACTAGTTTTTATACATAATCAGCAGTTCAAGTTATCGTATTGAATTAGTGACATTGCGCCTACTATGCGCCTGAGGCTTTCAAAATAATTAAAAATACAGCATATCATTTGCAATACTAAAATTAGAAGAGGTTAAGGTCGCGTAGAACTTGCGATTTTTGTACTCTAGTTGAGCAAACAATCTTAATTAGATCAACATGACACGATGTAGATTAGAAAAGTAAGTATGTAGGTATCTACTTTTAAAATACCGAACATCATAAAATAGGATGAGAAAGATACATTGTACAGAAACGTAGTTAATTACACTAACTATTTATGTTGTTATTTCATAAAGTAATCTAAAATCAATGAAGGTTGAATGTGTGTAGTATAAATACAAATACCATCTTCTAGGCAAACATACTCCACCATCGACAGCATCGTCACTCAAATGCTTCACTAATCTGTAATAAAAAAAACATTCGACGCGAGTTAAGGCAGTTTCTTAATTAAATCACAAATAGTAGCATATCTTAATGTTAAATGTACTTAGTACTTCAAAAATCATGCTAAATTTGAAATAATTACCCGGCCGTAATTTGATAACCATGACCGTCCATCTATCTGCACCCTTAATTAAAACGGCCCACGACGCGACATGCAAATAACCTGTATTGTGCGTAATGGCTCGTGTATAAAAAGCTTTGACACTTTGCAAATCCAACACAGTTAATTAGCAACAGCTTATTAAACAACAATGGCAGTCAAAGTATGTTATTTTATCAAAATGGCACATCACCCTAAATAAATTTAATTATTTTTAATCAGAAAAGCGTTTTCAGTAAAATTACTGTAAATATTGGAATAAACGCGATACGGGTTTAAACTCAACGACGAGGTAGACTTTTAACTTGTATTTCTATTACAGTTCTTCGTAGTTTTTTCCCTCATGGCGGCGGCGTGCGCACTCCCTGTGGTGCAGTACGCCGAAGCAGAGGCGCCGGCGCACTACGAGTTCGCGTACTCGGTGCAGGACGCGCACAGCGGTGACGTGAAGCAGCAGCAGGAGGCGCGTGCCGGTGACGCCGTGCACGGCTCCTACTCGCTGGTGCAGCCCGACGGCGTGCGCCGCATCGTGCACTACACCGCTGACAAGAAGCAAGGCTTCAACGCCGTCGTCAGCTACGAGGGATACCCCACCGAGGCTCCCGCCAAGATCGCCTACGCCACCGCTCCCGTGACTAAGATCGCCTACGCCGCTCCCAAGATCACGTATGCCGCAGCTCCCGTTGCCTACTCCGCGCCCGTTGCTAAGCTCGTGCACGCGGTGCAAGCGCAGCCCCTCACGCACGTCACCTTCGCCTCGCCTGCCATCTCCTATTACCACTAGATCCCTTGCCAATATGTTATTTATTAATAGGAATGACTGCTTGTTAATAAATTATTGAATAATTTTACTGAACACTCATACCTAGTATAATTATAAAATATTATAGTTATTTAAATATCATACTTACCTCTTACCCAATACCTACTCTTATCTTGACTGCAAATATTTACTCTACAAATTGACATGACTACAACAAAAACATAAACTGGAATAAACTTCAGTTTTATTTATTTTATGGAAAATGAACAGCTTCTAAAATATTATTTTTAGAATATGCATTGTGGGAATAAACTAGCCTCACAGTTTTCACTAATAGAATTTAATTATGTAAACAATGGACCAACGGCAACGTTGCAACTGCAACTAAGAGAAAAACTACAAAAAATAAAAACTTAATTAGTAGTACCATTATTTATTCTCACATATTTTGGAGTTTAGAGGACATATTATCAAAACATGTAGTGTCAAATAAAAACAGTATGAACTAGTATAAGAGAGTGATGATGATTAAATTATTTATTACATCAAAAATGTACCAAATGCATAAGATTTGAAAAAGTTTTGTTTCGCAGTTAACAAATTAACAATCTCGGAGTATTTATTAGAATTAAAGCTTTTACATACTCTGATATAGTAAGAATTCTGTCTGTAATTAGTCAATCATAATCATGTTTGAGTAATGAACGTGATGTTTAAGTTAATCCGTCTAGTCACAGTACAAGTTGGTAATTGCAGTTTAATCTTCGCTAGAAGATCGCTGCAATCGATCTTGTCATAAACCAGATTATGGAAGACAGTCAAACCTAACTTTCCTCCATAATCTGTTTCGTATGCTTTGTACTCGAAGCTCACAAAAAATACATGTGTGTCCTTTAAGCGTTAGTCGTTTTTGTAGTAGGGCTAAAACATTTAGTTATGACTATGAATGTCGGGTAATAAATTAACTACGGTTGGATTATTTTAATTATTACAAACCCGAGCCCTAGTTTGCAAACATTTACAGTTTTTCAGCTAGAAGGGCACTGTAGCCTAAGAAATTCCTAAACAAACTGGTTGTAATTCAATGTAAACAAATGAAATTAATATCAAGACTCAAGAATATGCCAGGGCCAAACTTATAGATTTAACCCAACGCCAATGACGTCAAAATAATTACGCGGACAATGAAACAGGGTCACGATGACCCGGATTTTGTCAGTATTTTTACAATTTATCTATTATTTTTTATTTAACCTGTTTTGTCGCACTGATGGTCAAAGGTCTCCCCCAATTCCTTCCATTTATCTCTATCTTCTGCAAGTTTAAGCCAATTTCCTTCGAAAGTATCAAGATCACCACGCCGTCGAAAGTATCAAGACCGCCATGCGTGGACGGCCTCAATGCCTTCGTTGGTCATTGGGTGCCCAATGTGTGGCAATCTTTAGGGATGCATCCTACTCACGTGACTAAAATTGGGATCCCACTTGAGCCTTGCAGTTTTTTCTCACACATCTGCAATACCTGTCATGGAACGTAGTACGGTATTTCTGACTCGATCAATTCGCTTTATACCTAGAATGCTGCGTTCCATTGCCCTCTGACAAACCTTGAGTCAGGACTTCTGACATTCAGTAAGTGACCAGGTCTGGGCACCGTAGGTTAGAAAGGGCAGGATACACATGCCGACGAGTTTACGCTTCAGAGAGATCGGTAGGTCTCTCTTCATAGACCAGTAGCTCTTCCAGGCATCATCGATTCGGCGACCGATTTGTTTGTCTTGCCTGTTTTTGAAGGATGCTAACTGGCCCAGATAGACATACTCATCGTCATAATTTATCACTTGCCCATCAACCTCGACCCTACACTTTATGCTGTTGGTCTTTATGCTGCGTTTTAGACCTGTTCATCATAAGTCCCACCTCAAGGCTTGCCGTGCTCAGTTCTTGGAGCATTTTCTCAAGATCAGGTGCAGATGGGGCAAAAAGCACAATGTCATCCGCAAATCGCAGGTTTTTTATACTATTGTTACTGATTTCTATGCCCCATGTTGCTCAGGAAACTGTAAGTATTTTAAAAACCTCTTCGAGGGTGCTTGTAAATAATTTGGAAGAGAGCGGGGTCTCCTTGTTTTACGCCTTTGTGTATTGGAAATGAAGGACCGGATGAATGAAGTTTGATGTCTGCTGTGCTATGGCTGTAGATGATTTTAATTAAGTCTATGTAATTTTTATCAACGTCTTGTTCTCATGCTGAAAATATTTCAGCGTGTTTTAAGCTATCAAAAGCTTTGTAATAATCCACAAAAGCAAGGTACAGAGGCTTATGGAACTCGGTGAATTTTTCTATTATTGGGTGGATATTTTTCTATTTTTTGGTTATTTTTTGAGTGTGTGGAGATGATCAGTGGTGGAGAAGTTTGGTCGAAATCCGGCGTCTTAAAATATCATTTCCAGGTGGTTTATTTTTCTACGTTTTTTCAACATAGCATGTAAGCTATAGGAAAAGCCTGGTTACCAAATCAATTTATAAATCATGAAATTGAATCTTCAATTCCTTCCTACAATATTTTACCGGCCTTGTTGCCTGCTCAACGCAAAGAGTACACAAAGACGTATTATTAGGTATTCTGTGCAAATACTAAGGCCCAACGGATGAAAAAATATTTAAAATACAATGACGTTTCCAGATCGGACGTCAAAATCGTCAACACAGTAGGTACTTCCCACCTGTTTTTTTAAACCAAAAGAGATTTTATTACTCTTACTGGTGTTAACTGACCTTTGAACAGTACGCGTAATTCTACCTCCTTGCAATAAACAGTATAATACTATAGACAAAATGGTACGTCATTAAAAAACCTATAAACAAAACATTAGACGTAGTACCATAAGTAAAAAAGTAAACAACTTTTTCCCAAAGGGTCTATACATGTTACACAAAGTACCTACCGCTTAAAAAAGCATCAACGTAATTACTAAAAAATATGTAGTGTTTATTCGTATGTACTAGATTTAAATTTGGTCAAGGGTGAAGCAACAATAAATATTATTCTAATTTATTTTTGCATCAGGGACCTGAGGTACATACGGTATAAAACTTTTTAAACAAGATCAATAGATTCATGAACCCAATTACAAAAACCCACTTTAGGATCTAGTGATTTGTTTGGAGGAGATATTCCTTTAGTACCCTAGAGGTGTACTATGGAAGGATTTTTGAAATTTTGAATATCCCTAACAGGGCAGGTTGCACATGCAAACCTGGGGGGTGCAGCTAGTAAAAAAAAACAACAACATGTCAATCAGTAGAGAATTATAAATGAAATAACAGACCGACAGAACAATAATTATAATAGACAAATACCTATGTGTGCCTACATTATTATTGTAATTACTAGCTGTGCCTGCGGTTTTGCCCGAGTGGTAATTTCTTTGGGTTAAAAGTAACATAGATTGTATTCCAGTACGAAAAGTACATAATAAAGTACAATACAGTAACTATTATTGTGTATGTAGTTTATTGTATATATTTAATTTATTTACATTTGTATAGTAAATTAATATGGCCACATGCTTTACTATAAGTATAGTTCACAACTTGTCTTACCTAGGAATCATCAGTTACAGTTTTAATTATGAAATTCCAGAATGATAGCATTCTGAATTTATCAATGTCTCAAAACGCTTATTGTATGAGTTAGGTATTCTGTGGTCAGCAAAAATTCTTGGCATAGTATAGTTGTTGCATTGACGGGGTAATGTATCTAGCAGTTTGATGTCTGCTAAGGCACCGAGTTACATTTAACATGATCAATATTAACATTTGTATAGGTGCCTACTTACAAACTTAATTATGCAGCATAAATGTTAGAATGTAGGTAATTATGATAAATGAAACAACTAATAGATAAATTGGTCTTTTTATTGAGTAGCAATGAAAGCTTTAAGTTATTTTATTATTTGTGATAGATACTCGTACCCTACCCTAAAGAGCCTAGAGGATCAATGTAAGTATATTATTTCAGTAAACTTTTTTGATGATTGTCCAGCCTATTATTTTTAACAGTTCACTTCGACACTTATCACATTATCCAGTCTTTCACTACAAATGGTCATTTAGGAATAGTTAGGTGGTGTGTTTGCTTGTACACTGGAGACTTAAAAATGAGCATCCGGGATTTTGCCTGTAGTGACAGTAGTTCGGTTGTTAGTTTGGTTGACCGAACTAGTCGTACTTTTCAGTGGTGATAGTCCGGTTAGTACAGAGTTGTTATTCATAGACAGTGTATATGCCTGCCATGTTTAGTGCGTTGTGATGTACATTTAGTATTTCTCTATTAGGTCTTCACATTTTATACACTGTTCATAGGTAGTAGGGCCAAGTTTTTTCAGACAAACTTCTTGAGAGTACAATATTTAATGTTAGGATCATTTGGGGTAGCTCTGCGCTGAAACTTCAATGTTTTTCTTGAAATAAGAATCTGGAATGCATATTCTAGTAATGGCAGTAAGTACATTTGTTTTGTAGACCTTTAAAAAGAGATTTTCATTTCACAGGAGAAAGCTTTTCTTATTATTATGTAGTTATAGGGGGGCAGTTTGTATTATAGGTTATTTTAATAATATGTGTACTCTAAGGTCATTCTTGCACATTTGTTGTTGATGCTCTTTTTTTTCAGATTTCGAATGAGGAGGTTGTGATGTTGCTTGTGAAGTTTATCCTTAGAATCTCTAACCTGAAACAGAATGTTACATTTTTAAGTACTTAAATAAAGTATTACACGTGAGTATATCAAAATAAGATGCCTATAGCATTGGATATCCATCGTTAGCTATACAAAACGTAAAATTATAGCCACGACGCCTTCATGACGCCCTTACCTTTCAATTTTCTTAGAGGTTATTTTCCCATAGGAAACTTAGCCCCATAAATCAATTTTGAGTTAAAATGAAGTAATGCACATATACTAGCTAGATAAATTGTATTATTTTTTCATGTAAAAAACAGCGAGTTCATTTTATGTTATTGTTTACATCGTAAAAACTTGTCAAACAGACGAAAAATGACGATTCAGTCGTGGAATTCGTTTATTTTTACATTAAAGTGATAAAAACCTAGTTTATGTGATGTTTAAAAGGTTTTTACAAAGCAAAATCGCTAAATAATATATTTTATTAAAGAGTTATTTGTAAAACAGCCACAAAAATGATGTTTTGACTGATCCTTGATTGACGGCTAAAAACATTTTTATTTCAGTGGCAACATTCAAGCGATTTTAGCAAAACGTAGCATATCCGTGCCACTGCGTTGCAAATGAGATAGCGACCTATCGCAGAGATGTCGCAGTGGCGAGGATTTTGTCAATAGCTTACAGAATCGGGGCCCAGGTCGTGTAAAAAATAATAGTACATAGGGCATGCACTTATTGAACAATAAATACAAAGAAACAAAAGTTTGTGTAAATAAAGTATTTAGTGTAAGGAATAGTTGCAAAATATTTGTGCGAATATTGGACAACTGTTTCCCTGCACAGTGAAACAGCAGCAATATATCTAAATATATTGTTTTGAAATCTCTTTAGGTAGTTACAGATTGAAAATAAATATTTTTCAAAAGCCTAGTCTGTTACACTAGGTAGGTAATTGAATAGGTACAATATCTTTAAACATTATATTTATCACGCCTAAGTACTTAAATGCCTACCTAATTAAGCAGATAAAATAATTAAAATCTCTAAGACTTGTTTCAAAAGTCGTTAACAATAACCTACAAAACTTTGAAGCCTAATAACAATTATTCCTGGCCTTCCCTATAAAAAAATCTTAGACTAAATATCTCAGGAAATGATTCTGAATTACTAGCGATATTTTTTTGTCTAAAGACGCCGTGAATTTTACTGACATAAATATATGTATGGGATTTCGCTATTGTTCTTTTAAATTGAATTGTGATCCAGTGAAATTGCTAGGCAATGAGACTTAAAAACAATGGCTCAGAGTAGCAAGCGCAGTGCAGTGAAGCACAAGATTCTGGGTGGAACTGCAACTGTTATGGGCAGGCGTAACGCTTACCAACAGGTGAGCGTCCTGCCCGACTCGTCACTAAACGGAATAAAAAAAACGGTGGCACATAGCCGCACCTACGTATGGTTTTTTCTTTTAAAACAATAAAATAATTACAATTGAGCCAGAACAATATCACTTTTTCAAAATTACCAATGTAATAATAATGCAAAAATACAAGACAAGAAAAAGTTTTTGGAGGTGGTGGCAAACTGAGCCATCATACAAAACCAATATATAAAAGTGAAACGTTGTGTGTTTGTTTGTTTGCTTGTTTAGGGAGCTTTCACGTGATAACAGCTGGATGGATTTTGATGAAATTTGGAATGGAGATAGCTACTTTTTATCCCGGAAAATTGTTAATGTCTATGGGAAAAACTGGAAAATGTTGATTACTCGCCGTAAGTAATGGTTGCCATGGAAACAAAATAACAAGTCTGTCAAAAACCATCAAGAGCGTTGATGATATACCTACTTTTGCATTGGTTTTTAATATCCTAGAAGAACAGAGGATGCATTTTTTCACGATAAACTGTAATCCGCGCGGACGGAGTCGCGGTAGTACTTTATCATTGACTATATACGTGTGAAGGTGTGAAAGTCAAAATCCGTTCGTGTCTCTTATTTTGTCTCTTCTACGTTTTGTGTTTTGTACGAGAGTGCGTAGATGTAAATAATGATGCCTAGGTTTGGCACCGCCTTCGGAAAACTCTTTCTTATCTTATGTTGGATTTTTGCATTACAAATCAAATTTATTTTTCTCAAAAAAATATACAAGGCATATACAAAAACAAAGCAATAATAAAGAAGTACAGGTGTGTGTGTGTGTGTGTGTGTGTGTGTGTGTGTATCACATAATAATATGATATTCCTGACGATCATACTAAAACCTTAAGTAATGATTCGGTTTCGTCGTGTAGGGCGCCCGCCGGCTAGGTGGAGTGACGACTTGCAAAAAACGGCTGGCAGGAACTGGATGAGAAGAGCCGACGATCGGGCTCAGTGGCGTTCACTAGGAGAGGCCTACGTCCAGCAGTGGACGAATATAGGCTGTTTGATTTTGAAACTAACGCGAGTGAAATTCATAAAACGGCTAAAAACTCACGAAGTATTTCCGATCTTCTATTTCGTGAGTTTTTAGCCGTTTTATTTTTATTGAATATAAGCTGATGATGGAATCGATTACAAATATTATAAAACTCTCAAGAAAGATATAATTATTTTATTTTAGGTGTGTGCGAAGCCGCGACAACTATAGTTACAATAAAAAATCTTAAATCATTACACGGCGCAGCCATAAAAATATATTGTTATATCTTTATTTTAACACTATTTGAAGTCATTTTAATCCTTTTTTAATTAGTTTATATCGCACATAAAGCCAGACATAACCATGATTGCAGCGGTTGAAGTTGAAATTTAGTTTTTCAAAGGAATATCACAAGCACTACCAGACCAGTGCTTTTGTAGACAAAGATACCTACTTATGTTAATTATATCAGGACATATATTATTTAAATATAATTAGTATGAAATGTGTTCAGTATTCAATAATTTATTAACAAGTCTTCGTTCATATCAATAAATAATAGATTAGCTAAGAAAGTGCTTGGTAAGTTTAGTGCTGGTAGGAGATGGCGGGTGAAGCGAAGGTGAAGTGCGATAGGGGCTGCGCTTGCGCTGAGTACGCGAGCTTGGCAACGGGCGCGGAGTAGGCTACGGGAGTGGCAGCGTAGTTAAACTTGGGAGCAGCATAGGCGATCTTAGCCACGGGAGCGGTTGCGTAGGTGATCTTGGGAGCGGCGTAGGCGATCTTGGCGGGCGCCTCGCTAGGGTGTCCCTCGTAGCTGACGACGGCGTTGAAGCCGTGCTCTTGGTTGGCGGTGTAGTGCACGATGCGGCGCACGCCGTCGGGCTGTACCAGCGAGTAGGATCCGTGCACGGCGTCGCCGGCGCGCGCCTCCTGCTGCTGCTTCACGTCGCCGCTGTGCGCGTCCTGCACCGAGTACGCGAACTCGTAGTGCGCCGGCGCCTCTGCCTCGGCGTACTGCACCACTGAGAGAGCGGACGCTGCCGCCACGAGGGAAAGAAATACGAAGAACTGGAAAAAATATAATTGCCATTAGCTATTTAGAAATAATGTTAGTGGATCTTCATTATTAAGTACGTAGGTCAATCTTAAATTATTTATTTATTTTTCAAAGGTTTATTTTACTTACTTTAGCTGCCATTGTATTGATTACTAATTCAAGACTGTGTCATTTGCGTTGATTGAACTAGTTTTATACCAACTCAGCAGATATGCTGCAGGTGATACTGATAACCTGCAGTTCAAGTTATCGTAGCGAGTTAATGACTTTGCGCCTACTAGATACGCCCCAGGCATTCCAAATAATTAAACATAAAGCATTTCAATTTGAAATATCAAAATCATAAGAGGTGAAGGTTACATAAAACTTGCGGATTTTTGTACTCCAGTTGAGTGAAAAATATTTTTTTGATCAACGTGACACGACTAGGACATACTGGTATGAAATTACCGGCCAAATTGATTTTTAATAATAATATACTTAATATAATTATACCTACTCAGGACAATTCACACCAATTACCGAAACTAGGATACACTATAATGAGTACTAGCTAGACAACGGATAAACATACATAAATACGAGTATGTACAAACACTCGTGCTCATCACACAAATGCTTGCACTAGCGGGATTCGTACCCTCAATTGTTGACTTCGCAGTCAATGTCACTAGCCTTTCGGCCAACCAATGTTTTATAGTAAAAAAAAAAAACATTTTAAGTTGAATCAGACGCGTAGATAGCTTGTTTACTCTATTATAATGGGGTTTAAATTATAACACAAAGAAAAAACAAGTAAATCGACGTTTATTCAGTATCATAGACTCTTTAGAAACCGTTTTAAGTCCTTCTGAATGACTTCATTTTGTAGTTCCACGAAGAACCAATCCCACGTGTTGAATGTATGCTGAAAAAAGGAAAGCACAAATCGAGGCGAATGAAACATTCAGAACTAAATTAGAAGAGGTTTAGCGTTTTGGCGGTAGTGGGAGGTTCGATTGTAGATATTACACCAAGAAAAGATAGCGTTAGGACGTTAGGACTTCACTATAACCTGACAGATCGTTAGAATGATGGTTTTAAAAGTAATGGCGAAACCTGACGGCTACCGGACACACACGGTCCATAGCATGCTTACACATAATAGTTTTCTGGACGCATCGTCACATCTTCATCCCCGTCTCTTAATGTCCGTGATTACATCTTTAATGAACCGAAACTAATATGATCCGTGTAAACCTCAACATTTACAAGCCGATTTGCCATGCTTAGGATTTACCGGGAAGAAAACTCAAAGTCAATGTATTTGATTGTAAATAGGCTAAATAATAGCACTATAACAATTCAAAATTAACATCTTATGAATAAGTAGACAACAAAACATATAAATAGATCAAATCTATACAATTAAGTAAAGGTTCGAGTTTGAAGAGGAAATGGAAAAATTACATCTCCTTATATATTTTTTTATAAGGAGGGGATGTAATATATTTTATCAGTTATTATAATATTACACATATAAATGACAAATACAGAAGACAAAAGGGGCAATGAGATGTACCTATCACGATTGTCAAACGATCAAATTGCGAAAAATCAAATCAAAAAATAAATGATAATAAGAAACCAGGCTGGACCAGTCCCCACAAGCAGCACCCATTCATGAGTATGACATGTACCAGCCATTACACCCCTTAACCATTTAAGTGTCCCGGTAGACAGAGATTCCGCAAGTCAAGACATTTTAGTGAGCATGACCATAAAATCTACTTTTTCTGAACCCTTACTTTCTAACGAGGTATATTGTATGTTTTAAATGGATATAAAGTAAACAGAAAGTGGACCAGATGCAGATATCAGAGGGAAGCTGGTTACAATGACTCTTAATGAAAAGCCGGTGTTTCTAGCCTATATGAAATGGAATAACGGACAATATGTGAAAAGTGCTAAGACACTGTATTATAAGTTCACTGCGTTATCATACTCGTATATAGCAAGGCAGGTTAGGATAGCAACAGACATAACCCTTTTTATACACCCGGTGTGCATAAAATGCTGGTGGTATGTTTTACATTGATCAGATTAAGCGAACAATCGCGGAGAAAACATAAGTCTATGGAGGGATTCAAAGAACCTGTTGATTGCCCACTATTCATTAGTGCCTTGACTCATATATGCTTTTAAAGAAGACCGATTCAGGTGCCTTTGGCACGCATTTGCGTAAACTGGACTTAAATTAGGTGCCATCGATGCGTCTGTGCGTTCAAAGAAACTATATAATTTGATAGGTAGGTTTCGCACCTACAGACAATAAACACTCCTCATTTTATTTTGTTCATTCAATGGAATAAAATAATAATACGAATGAATAAAAAAACAGGTGGAGCTGTGTCGGTTGCACGGCCGTTTGTTGGTCGTGAAACGTCTACGCAACGTACAATTTGATTCGGTCCAGGAACCCTGTCGTTCGCTCTGTACTGGAGTTTTGGGTACCGTTGTGAGCTCCAGAACTCCTTCTTTCTAACACTTTCCCTTATTATTTTAGTCTGGACTTTCCGGGCGCTGCAACCAACTTTTGTGATTTTTACTTTTTTCCACCCCACTATTTTTTAGTTTACGCAGGCTTTTTGTAGACTTTTTCATATTGAATTGAATTTTTTCAACGAGATCTTTACCAAACCCTCGAATCAATAAGCTATATCTCAATCGCGAGTTATATGGAATTAAAGATCACAAAAACATAAATTTTGCTGATTTTGCTCTGGCGTTCTGCCCCCTCCTACATAACCGTCCTCCGACCCAATACCAATAGAATAAAATTCTGTTTTTTTATTCATTCCTGCCTCTGTGCGTCCTTTTTTTTTTTTTGACAAAAAATCGACTTATGCCATTGAACCTGATTATGTAAGCTTTTAAAAAATGACACCAAAATGAGATTTCTGTTTTTATTAGTTTCAGATTTATACAAGCGAGAAGATATAGACATTTTCGTTCCGGTTCACTTTTCTGTTTGTTTGTTTTATTTATGCCTGCTGTTATTAGCATATAGGTCAAACAGGCGATATCTAAGGCGTGTAAGAATACAGAATGTTGTTGTTTTTTTTAACTACTTCCACGTAATTTTTTCATAATTTCATTATTTAACATATTAATAGTATATACTTAGGGATACGTAGATGATAAAATTTAAAAAATAACTGCTGTAATATACATAAAAATATGACAATAGTAGTATTACGATGGCCAGTGATTTGGTTAGCACAAAGAACAATAATTGTCGAGTTAACATCGATGGACGGTTGATGCGTGCATAGGGTAAATCGACTTGAAACCAATATCCCGACCCCCTAATAACATTTTGATAGCCAAATGAAAAGACATGTAGTGTATTAAACATTTTTATTTAATAGCTCAATGTGATCAAAACTAATTTCATTATCAGTGATAGTGATGGGCTGTTTTGTGCAAGTAGGTACGTGCGGCGCCTAAAATAAGAGGCATTTAATTGAAACAAACCTACTACTACAGAAAAGGAAAAAGTACTCCACTTGCTCCCGATACTTGCGTCGGAGGCACTCTATAACGGCCTAGGCAAATTGTATGAAACGCCTAGAGGAGTCGATTAGGCATAACAACTGCACAATACGCTTTGATGGCACCGAATGGGTTAAATAAATAAAATTATGAATGTAATAGAAATATATATGAAAACGGTTTTGTGTTTTTTTTTATGTCAAATCATTACATATATGTCTTGATGTGTGAACTTGACTCGATGCCAACTCGAGTCAAGTTCATTATTATCGTTTACTGTAGGAAATTAATTGCAAGATGAAGTTGCTAAAAAAATATATATGAGCACTACTAACTAAAGTGCTTGTGTTGTTATGGATTCTGGTACTTATGTTCCTTCTATCAGAACATACCTATGTTATTAAGAAATAATAAGTAAAATGTGTTCAGTATGAGTATTCAATAATTTATTAACAAGTCTTCATTCCTATCAATAAATAACAGATTAGCTAAGAGAGTGCTTGGTAAGTTTAGTGGTGGTAGGAAATGGCGGGTGAAGCGAAGGAGAAGTGCGATAGGGGCTGCTCTTGCGCTGAGTACGCGAGCTTGGCAACGGGCGCGGAGTAGGTCACGGGAGCGGCGGCGTAGGCAATCTTGGGAGCGGCGTAGGCGATCTTAGTGACGGGAGCAGCGGCATAGGCGATCTTGGCGGGTGCCTCGGTGGGGTGTCCCTCGTAGCTGACGACGGCGTTGAAGCCGTGCTCGTGGTCGGCGGTGTAGTGCACGATGCGGCGCACTCCGTCGGGCTGCACCAGCGAGTAGGAGCCGTGCACGGCGTCACCGGCACGCGCCTCCTGCTGCTGCTTCACGTCGCCGCTGTGCGCGTCCTGCACCGAGTACGCGAACTCGTAGTGCGCCGGCGCCTCTGCCTCGGCATACTGCACCACTGGGAGTGCGCACGCTGCCGCTGCGAGGGAAAGAACTACGAACAACTGAAACAAAACAATTAAAACGTTAGGTAATTTTAAACGTGATGTATATTTTGAAATATTTGTTTAGGTTAGTGACCAAAATGTTGTATTATTTATTTTCAATAAAATTGTAGGCTCACCTTAGCGACCATTGTAGTTATTTTGGTACCTGAAACTCAAGTGTGCCGTTTGCAGCGCTTGCACCAGTTTATATACGAGTTATATTGTCACCTGCAGTAATCGTGTAGGTGACACAATGCCCTGGGGCGCTGCTACTAATTAAGCCGACGTGATTGAGAGGTGAAGGTCGGTAACCTCTGCGTACCTCGCTTTCGGCAGGCCCTAGCCTACCCCAGTTATGTTTGACAAAACTGTGACTACACTTCTTGCAATTCGCAGTAAGTTCAATGGTTGTATTGGAAAATTTCTGAAATTTCATGACTGAAACTGGATGACATAATTTTTGTGTCACAGTCCTAAGGCCTCGTTTACTCTAGTCATCGATGCGATACTGACAAAAAATATGTGTATATCCTCCGGAAGCTATGTTGCTCGGCAACGTTACATGCACAATCTTACCAGCCCCGTTTCTATTAAACGGGGTGTGCGGCAAGGTGACACTCAAGCTCTTTACGAATGTATTGGAAGACTTTATGAAAACACTAGACTGGAGCGAGAGAGGAGTCAACATTAAGGGCAGCCGCATGACGCACCTGTCAACCTTATACCTATTCTTGGCTGAAAACTTTGACGATTTGGCAGGTGTGCTTGAACAACTTCAAGAGGCATCACTCAGGGTCGGCCTCGGGATGAACGTGTCCAAGACAAATAATATGACCAATCTTTTAGTGCCAATATCTCATGTGCTCGTAAGTAGCAACCTGATTGAAATTGTAGACGAGTACTTTAGTGCCAACATCTCATGTGCTCGTAGGTAGCAACCAGATCACCTAGACCTTATACCTATTCTTGGCTGAAAACTTTGGCGATATGACAGGTGTGCTTGAACAACTTCAAGAGGCATCACTCAGGGTCGGCCTCGGGATGAACGTGTCCAAGACAAATATTATGACCAATCTTTTAGTGCCAATATCTCATGTGCTCGTAAGTAGCAACCTGATTGAAATTGTAGACGAGTACTTTAGTGCCAACATCTCATGTGCTCGTAGGTAGCAACCAGATTGAAGTTATACACCGTTTATTCTTTGGACAGGACACTCAGGTTGCAGAAATCAGTCAACGTATTCAGCTAGGATGGGCTGCTTTTGGGAAACTGCACGGTATATTAAAGGCTAAAATTCCGAAAAACCTGAAGACCATGCTTTTAACCAATGACCCCTTGCCATTCTCATTTATTGTCCCAAAACATGGTTGCTCACGCGAACGCTGGAGAACATTCACAAGATTGAAGTAGCCCAAGTAGCAATGGAACGCGCCATGCTAGAAATCAAGCGAGTCGCGTACCGAATACTGAGATATGTCAAAGGACGAAGGTCGAGGATGTCGGTATGCAAATTGCCAAGCTTAAGTGGAGATGGGCGGGACAAGTTGCACGGCGGAACGACGGAAGGTGGACTAAAGCTTCCACTCAGTAGTAGTCACGGGAAGGTAAAAATCAAGGGGCAGACCACCAGCCCTGTGGAGTGATGACATAGCCACAATTGCTGGAAAAAAGATTATGAGGACAGTACAACATCAAAAGAGGTGGCGTCAAGGAGAGGAGGTTTATGCCTAACAGTGAGATGACAAAAGCTGAAAAGAAAATAATATAAGTCCTGATTAGGACTTTAGTCCTAAAGTCTGAACCAACGCTATGAAAGTCATTCAGCAGTAGTTAGTATTTGTTTTGCAGGTGATAGGGCAAGAAGCAATGTTAAAGGTACCACCAACCGACTCCTGAGTTATAATATGTAATGTATGTGCAATATATCTATACTTATAATAAAACTGTAACAGATCCAATTCTGTACATTAAAGATATTTTGAAATTCTCTTTCGGAGTGTACTCTATATTCGATACTGATGCCAAAACTGTTTTATTTTAATTTTTGTGTGTCTGTCTATCTGTATCTTGGCTGGGCATCACGCCAAAACTACTGAATGAATTTAAATGAAACTTGGTATAATTTGAGTTCATACTACGAGGTAGGACTAGGATACTTTTCATCCCGAAAAATTAAAATGTTCCCGCAGGATAGGGATTGCTTGTTATTTAAAAAAACACTTAATAATGAAACTACTGGACGGACTTCGATCAACACAGCACAGCATGGCACAGTCATAGTTTATATGATGGGTTAAACTTGGGTACACTTTTTATCCCGAAAAAATAAAGGGTTATTCGATTCTGAAGCCAAAACATATTTTTTCAATTTTGTCTGTCTGTCTGCCTGTATGTATCTTGACCGCGCATCACGCCAAAACTACTGAATGAATACAAATGATACTTGGTTATGATTTGAGTTCATACTACATAGTCATAGTACTTTATTGGTATTTACAAATACAAGTCATTATAATCACGAATTGTTAGGTACCTATGTACAAAAGTAATTTATAATAAATAATTCCTTATTTTACATAATAAAATATGGCATAATAACACAAAAATTTAAATTAATACAATAATAAATTGATTATGTCAAATAAATTACAAACACAAAATAAAAATTACAAATGTCAGTTAAAATAATAGATAAAAATAAGTTTAATCACTCTTATTTTAACTCTAGAAATTCCGCATAACTATAGAAAGTTTGGTTAATAAGCCAGCGTTTCAACCTCAACTTGAACGAGTCAAGACTAGGTGCTACTGTGACATCCGCCGGTAGTCTATTGTAGACTGTCGGGCCCATGACGTGAGTATACTTGTTGGACTTGGCGAGGGAGCGGGACAAGGCAGCCAGTTGTCCTTTGCGAGGGGTGGCAAACCTATGTGACTCACCTATTTTTTTTAAAGTTTCGACATTTTCTCTTGTAATAACAGCCACCTGATATATCACTAAGAATGGTAATGTCAGAATACCGAGCGATTTAAAGAACGGTCTCGCGGAGGTATTCTGCGTAACCCTTACAATGGCTCTGACAGCACGTTTCTGGATTGAAAGACTCTTTCCCAATCAACTGGTCTGGCCCAGAGTTCAGCACCGTACTGCAACAGGGAGTGGACAGTGGCGAAGTAGCACGACCGCATCACCTCCCTCGGCAGAAATCGCGACAGTCGGCGAAGTACAAAATACGCACCACCTAGCTTCACGCATACTTTGTGTATGTGGGACTCCCAGGTAAGGCCGCCATCTATTTCGAAGCCCAAGAAGGTGGTGCTGTCTGACTGTTCTATCCTCATGCTGTTTGAGAGCACGTTCAGACGAGGTACAGAGTGACCAGCCAGGTTGAAGTGGGTTTTATTTAGATTTAATACTAACCCGTTGTCCTCAAACCACGTCGCAAGTTGTGTGGCGATAACATTCAACCTGTGTTCCAGCTGCTGCATAGACGTTGCTGTTACTACAGCTGCGAAGTCGTCAGCGTACAAGGTATGAAATTGGATACTTTCATCCCGAAAATTTAAGGGTTCCCGCAGGATAGGGGTCGAAACTTATTTAAAAGAATACGTATCATGCTGAAACTACTGGATGGGTTTTGATGCAGCTTGGCACAGTCCAAGTTTATCTGGTGGGCTAAAGTTGAGTGCCTATATTTTTTATCCCGAAAAAATAAAGGGTCCCTGTGGGATAGGGGTCCAAAGTTTGAAGTAATAAATAATATTTTTTTGGAGGGTATATTATTTGGGAGATATTCGATACTGAAGCCAAAACTGAATATTTTTCATTTGTTTCTGTCTGTTTGTCTGCCTGTATCTTGATCGCGCATCACGCCGAAACTACCAAATGAATTCAAATGAAACCTGCTATGATTTGAGTTCAAACTACGAGGTAGGACAGTGTATACTTTTTATCCCGATATTTAGCATGGTTCTTTTGGGAGAGGGGATGAAAGTCAAAATGTGTACTTAGTTGTAATTCATTAATGCGTAGTCCGATTTCTTTCATTATTTTTTGTTAGAAAAAAGGTACCTACTTTAAATATTGTCATGTAAATATTTCAAGGTTATCGGGGTTGTAGTTCAGAAATTACAGAACCTCAGTATTATGTCTTGAAACCCGAAATGTACTGGAACGTTTGGACGTACGGCTCATCTTAAGCTGGCCTTCGCACTTTATCATATAGGATTAACGGTCACCATAGACACAAACACAACGTAGTGTGGGACGCCCGCCGGCCAGGTGGAGAGACGACTTGCGAAAGACAGCTGGCAGGGACTGGATGAGAAGAGCCGAAGATCGGGCTCAGTGGCGTTCATTGGGAGAGGCCTACTTCCAACAGTGGACTGGTATAGGCTGATGATGATTATGTAGATACAAAACTCGCGTTAGGCTTATTCTGTGGTTAGGTCGCAAAAATGTGTACCGTCCTGTTTTTTTGGGATGTTGTTAGGATAGATACCAGTAGTATAAAACTAAATTTGCAGCTTCGAAAGACCTGAGCTAACTTCGTGGTGCTCGAAAAACATCGAAATTTTAGTTGTTTTTTTTTTTCAGATTTTGCCTTATAACTTGTAAACGGTATTTCTCACGGAAAAGTTATTTACAACACTAATAAAGAAAACAAAAATTTCTTTAATTTGAGCCCAACTGCAGCTCTTTTATTTTTAAAAAACCTAATATACAGCACTTCAAACATTGCCAATTTTTCCGTAATTAAAAACGTAATTATAGTTTTAGCCGCCTTCCGAGCAGAATATCGGCTATAATACTCATTCTACGAGAAAAAACATGGATAAAAGGTGGAGAACAGTTATTTAACTATATAAGTACAAGTGAAACTTTGTAGGGTTTGACTACACTGGTAACTGGTGTACTTGGTATCTCAAAATAATATGTAGAAGCCGAGCAAAGGATAAATAACTTTTTGACGGCTGAAAGAATTCTGATTAAACGTTGGTATTTTAGGTCCTGGCACATAGAGTACTTTTAACCTCGAGAAATGAACACGAATCCGAAGCCGCGGGCAAAGCTAGTGTGTAATATATGTATATGTATGTGCCCGCGGCTTTGCCCGCGTGGTAATTTTTCTGGGATCTAAGGATCAAGATGTTATTCCAGACCCAAATCAAACTTCATTCAGACGTCAAATCGTTTTTATCGATTGCTCGGCTTCTACTCATCGGATTGAGATACCAAGTAATTAGAGTATATTTATATATAATAATAATAATAGTATATTATTTTATTGTATTATCACGTCGGGGTCACCAATGTGGGCGAGAATCCTGGCAGTCTTGATCTCGCACCATCCAGTTATACTGACTCCGGATCAGAAGGTTGATGTGGATCGTAAGTTTTTATATTTAAAAGAAGAAGAAGTTAGGGCGCGGCTTGAGGGCATTCAGGATCGTCTCTTACCGGAGAAGCGTCTCCGTCATCCACTTGCGGCTGACAGGAGGAATGCTGCTGTGGCGATGGCTCTTCCGAAGCCTCAGATGGAGAGGACTGCTGTGGCAGGGCCTTCGTCGGCGAGGTCAGTTGCCCCTAATTCAGGAGCAGGGTCATCTTCAGGGAAGGCTCTTGCTCCGAAATCGGACAAGACGGCCCCTGCATCCCATAAAGGGAAGAAGGGGCATAAGAAGACGCCCACAAAGGTAACCACGCACCCTCCCACCAGCACCGGAGTCCTTGGACGAAGCCTGGTCAATGGTGGCAAGGCGAGGCATAAGGAAGAAGGCTCAACCAACAGCAGGCAGTCTCCGCTTCAAGGGCTGCGGTTGCTACAAGGCCCCGAGGCAAACCAGCACCGGTGAGATTGCGCCCTCCTAGGTCTTCAGCGGTAGTGATCACACTGCGATCTGGAGCTGAGGACAAGGGCGTCACTTACGCCAAGGTGCTGCAGCAGGCGAGGGAGAATATCGACCTCGCTAGCTGTAATATTGCGAGCCTCAAATTTAGGAAGGCGGCCGCTGGCGGACGTGTCCTGGAGATTCCGGGAGCGACAAGCGGCGACAAGGCGGATACCCTAGCCAGAAAACTCAGGGATACCCTGGATGAGGATGCGGTGAAGGTGTCCAGGCCCACGAAGTGCGCAGATCTGCGCATATCGGGTCTGGATGACTCGGTTTCCGCCGAGGAGGTAGTTGCCGCCGTCACTCAGCGGGGTGGGTGCCCTAAGGAATCAGTCAAGGTGGGAGAGATGAGACGCGATTCCCAGGGCACCTGTTCTATCTGGGTTCGCTATCCCGTGGCTGCCGCCAAAACACGTGGGGAAGGTGGACGCCTTCTGGTCGGCTGGGTTGTGGCGCAGGTGCGCATGCAGCAGCCCACATGTGAGGGCCCAGTGCACTGCAGAGGTCGACCGCAGTGATGAATGCTATCGCTGTGGTCGAACCGGCCATAAGGCGGAAACGTGCTCTGCGGCTGCGCCAAAGTGCTCACTTTACGCAGCTGCAAACAAACCGGCGAATCATCGGGTGGTTGCTCCCCACCCAAACCAAAAAAGTGGGCGAAAGTGGGCGCAGGAGCCACAAGGTCTCCAGCAGCGCCCAGCCATCCCTCGCTGGAGGGGGTCACTCCCCCTAAGCCAGTGGGGAAGAAGAGGCGATGATCACTAATCAAGATTGATTATGGCTCATCGCTTCCTCCAGGCGAACATCAACCACTCTGCCCGCGCACAGGATCTTCTCCTGCAAAGCATGGCCGAGTGGTTGATTGAAATAGCAGTGGTCTCCGAGCCATACCACGTCTCCTCCCGGGATAACTGGGTGGGTGACCTGGATGGTTCGGTGGCCATCATAACATCAAGTTCTGCTGGTGTCTCGCTCTCTGTCCTTGCGAGGGGCAGAGGTTACATGGCGGTAAAGTGGGGGGAGACTGTTCTCGTTGGGGTGTATTTCTCACCCAACAGAAGCCTCGCCGAATTTGAGTCGTTTCTGGATGGGCCTTCTTAGGGCAAATCCTGCCTCGCCCAGCACTCGTTGCTGGGGACTTCAATGCCAAATCACAGGCTTGGGGTTCCCCTGTGACTGATGCTCGCGGCGAGACTCTCGAGGAGTGGGCGACGTTGACCGGCCTTGTGGTTCTTAACCAAGGGACGATCTACACGTGCGTGCGACCGAATGGGGGATCCAGAGTGGATATTACATTCGCCTCCCCTGTTGTCGCACGCATTGTACGGGAGTGGAGAGTGGTGGTGGATGCGGAGTCACTGTCGGACCATCGGTATATCCGATTTGACATTTCTGCATCCCCAGATACCCCGAGTCGTCCTAGGAGGTACACCCCAACGACACCCAGGTGGACGTTGAAGAGCCTGGACAGAGAAGCGCTAGTGGAGGCTTCTATTGTCCAGGCATGGCAGTCCCTCCTAGAAGGGCCAGTAGAGGTCAAGGAGGAGGCGGAATGGTTCCGGGAAGCCATGTCGCAAATCTGCGATGTAGGCATGTCCCGAGCCAAACCGCGGGCTCCTAAGCGTCAAGTGTACTGGTGGTCTCGAGAGCTAGCTGAACTCCGTGACAGATGCGTGGAGGCGAGACGCCAGTACACCAGGCAGCGTAGAACTGCGACGCAGGGATGAGGAGGCTGAGAGACGGCTGTATGAGGCCTACAGGGAGAAGGTTAGGGACTTACAGCTGTCCATCAGCAATGCCAAGAACCAAGCGCGGGAAGAGCTGTTAGAGACTCTCAACAGTGATCCGTGGGGTCGCCCATATAAGGCGGTCAGGGGAAAATTACGCCCATGGGCCCCCCGATCACGGAGAGTCTCTCACCTCAGCTTTTGGAGGAAGTGGTGTCCACACTATTCCTGAGCACGTTGCTCCAGCAATGTCATCTTCGGGAACGGTGTCTAGTGTGGATATCGAGGAAGCTGAGGTTCCGCGAGAGTCACGAGAGCTTGGCGCAGCCATTTTGAGGCTTCGCGCAAAAAACAAGGCTCCTGGACCCGATGGCATTCCCGGCAAGGCTTGGGTCTTGGCATTAGATGCGCTGGGGGACCGGTTCCGCAGGCTTCTGGATGCTTGTCTGGAGTCGGGACGGTTCCCTACACAGTGGAAGACGGGCAGACTAGTTCTTTTGAGGAAGGACGGGCGCCCCGCGGAATCTCTACCGCCCCATTGTCATGCTGGATTAGGCGGACAAGCTCTTTGAGCGCATTATTGCTCTCCGCCTCATTCGACACCTTGGTGAGGTAGGCCCTGACTTGTCCGATGAACAGTTTGGCTTCCGGGTGGGCCGATCGACGATTGATGCTATTAAGTGAGGCCTACCTCTCCGAGCGGTACATTTCATACCCTGGGCGGGAAGGCCAACTTCACCGGAGGGAGATGTCGTGCGGTGTTCCACAGGGCTCAGTCCTTGGACCGCTTCTGTGGAACATCGGTTACGACTGGGTATTGCGGGGTGATCTCCTCCCGGGCGCAGGCGTGATCTGCTATGCGGATGACACGCTGGTCATGGCCCGGGGAGACAGGTACGAGGAGGCTGCCCGTCTTGCCACATTGTCGGTGACGCAAGTTATCGAGAGGATAGAAATGTTGGGACTCAAAGTGGCGCTCAGCAAAACGGAGGCCGTGTGTTTTCACGGTCCCCGCAGGGCTCCACCGCGGGACTCCCACATTGCTATCGGTGACACCCGGGTCGAGGTTGGGTCCGGTATGAAGTACCTGGGACTCTTCCTCGACAGCCGGTGGAACTTTCGTGAGCACTTCACTCGCATGGTACCCCGGTTGATGGGAGCGGCGGCGGCATTGAAGCGGCTGCTGCCTAATCTTGGTGGGCCAAAGGCAAGCACCCGCCTCTTGTACATGGGGGTGGTGCGGTCCATGGCCCTGTATGTCATCATGCTCCTGAGGAGACCTCAGAGGGTGATGGCTATCGGGGTCATCCGTGGATATCGCACCGTCTCCTACGAGGCGGCGTGCTTGCTGGCGGGTTCCCCACCATGGGATCTGGAGGCCGAGGCTTACGCCAACATGTATGATTGGCGTATGAACCTTCGCCTCCGGGGAGAAACTCCCCCAACAAGGGCGATTGAAGTGTGGAGGTTCCACGCTCGACGATCCTTACAAAAAAAAAACAAAACAAAATAGCCGGTAGGGAACCGAACCCAAGGTGTCACCACTGCAGCTGTGATGAGGACACGGCGCAGCATACGCTGGAGGAGTGCCTAGCTTGGGGGACGACCTCTCGCTTCCGGCCTTGGTAAAAACCATGGTCGGAAGTGAGAGATCGTGGAATGCCGGTTCCGCCTTCTGCGAGGACGTGATGTCGCAGAAGGAAGCTGCGGAGAGGGAAAATATTTAGGGGGGGAAATATTTTCCGAGCTCCCTCTTCGCAGAAGGAGAGCCGGAGGTCGGAGTCGTAGGCCTATCCGCGCCCTCCTCCAACCCCCATAACAGAGGCTTGGGTGGCGGACCCTGGGGTTATCCGCTGCCCACTAGATGCCTCGAGGTGGCGCGCGCCTCTCAAAGGACGGAGATGGAGTGGAGAAACTCCCTCTTCACTCCAACGGGCTGGGGTCCTCCTTTTGAGGACCAACGTCGTCGGGGCCGCGGAAGAGTGCGCAAGCGTCCCGACATTAGGCGTCCCGGAGAAACACCGTGGGGTTTTTAGTCGGTAGTGCAATTGTTGCGGAGTCCGACATAACCCGCTCGACTCCTCCAGAAGCGGGCGGGTATGCGTAAAGGCATTTTCCCCACGCATAAAAAAAAAGTTCATAAGAGGTTGCGATTAAATCGCATTGTACGCGGTGGGCCCAACTCGTTAGAAGAGTAATCTTGAATACCCGTGTAAGTGTGGAAATACTCGTAGTACGCCACAAATTTAAATTCTAATCTATACAACAGTGAAAACCACTAAACCAATCGATTTTGTTGTTATTACATGATGCGCGAACAGTCAAACAGACGTACACGAATTTTAAAAATGAATTTGTTTTATTCGGTATCTTATTTTAATTAGGTAGGTACTTAAAAATGAACTTAAGAACAAGAATGTAACGTTTTGTAAAATCGAGTCTATATGTCTGGATGTTTGTTCGGACTTCACGTAAAAATTACTGGACCGATTGAAATGCAGTTTTCACTGTTGGATAGCTTTGGTTTTAAATTAAAATCTGGTGTACTTCTTATCTCAATCCAATAAGTAGAAGCCGAGCAGTAGCTAAAAATCGTCTGATAGAATTTTGATCTAATTACGTGACTACGGTGATGGAAAAAGGAGGGTTATGTTGCTTGTTTGTTTGTTTGTCATGTAAGGTAGTGCTGGCCTCTGATGTCAGGTTTGTCAAGCCGTCCGAGGGCTTCAGACATGGCTTAACGACTGCTATTAATCAATAACAGCCGGGACCGACAGCTTAACGTGCCCTCCGAAGCACGGAGCAATAGAAAACAAATAACTCAGAAAAATCATTGGTGCGGAGAGGAGGGTTATTATTTTAACCGGTATGTATGTGGGTATGTATATTCATCTGCTCCCTCATAACTCTAAAGTACTCAACATAATTTAACAAATGATCACAACACGGTATCGTTGGAAGCGTCTTCATCGTCCGCTATATGACGTCTCATTAAATTGAATATGGCGCCCTCTAGAGGACATAAATAAGTGAACTAAAAATATTCCTATATATTTTCTATGATGCCGTGTTTCATTTTAAATGAAAGGGCTTCATTAGCACATTTCGAAAACATATACTAACATAATTACTTATAAAAAGTGGAAGTTATGCAATGATTTATTGCGCAGTACAATATTGTACTGCGCAGTATTACTAATCATTACTAAATCATTGCATAACTGTTTATAAGTAAGGGGGATATATTACAAACCCCAAAACAATTCAAATAACAAGCACAAATAAAATAAAAAATAACCCCCAACCCCCACCCCCCTATATAACTAAGAAGCATGTCTCATGTCTCAGTTTTCAAATATAAAAACCGGTTCAAAATTGGTCCATTCGTTTGGGAGCTACGATCCTCACCCCCATTCCCCCCCATTATAGCTAAGAACCATCTCGTTCACCTCAGCTTTGAAACATTAAAAAACGAAGCTAAATCGGTCCATTCGTTTTCTCACCCCCCTTTTCTCAACTCCCTCCCCCCTCCCCTCCATATATCTAAGAACCATCTTGATTACATAAGCTTTCAAACATAAAAAACCGCATCATAATCAGTTCATTCATTTGGGAGCTACGATGCCACACACACACACACACACACACACTCACAGTGATACAACCTTAAACTTATAACACCCGTCTCTTTGTTCGAGGGTTAAAAATATAAGTTCAAAAACGATAACCCGACTACGGTCTTACTGGACTAAAAAGTCACAAACAAGAATTTTCAAACGTTTTAGATATTTAATACTTTAGGGATTCTTTTTTATGAGTGCGATATAAATTTATAGTATTTAACCAAGTAGATAAAGCGCACTCCCCCGGCTCTAAAGTTTTAAATTTCTAAAACTTTTGAATATTCTTGTTGTTGACTTTTTAGTCCACAAGACCTTAGTCGGGTTTTAGTTATTGAACTTATTTGGTAGGTATAGTCCTGTAATAACACAGATAACGAACTTTTAACTCAAAGAAATGACCACGCGGGCAAAGTACATTTTTTCTGTGGTTACTGTAGTGTGAAGGCACCAAAGAAATGACCACGCGGGCAAAGTATATTTTTCTGTGGCTACTGTAGGAGTTTGAAGGCTCCAAAGAAATGACCACGCGGGCAAAGTATATTTTTTCTGTGGCTACTGTAGGAGTGTGAAGGCACCAAAGAAATTACCACGCGGGCAAAGTATATTTTTCTGTGGCTACTGTAGGAGTGTGAAGGCACCAAAGAAATGACCACGCGGGCAAAGTATATTTTTCTGTAGCTACTGTAGGAGTGTGAAGGCACCAAAGAAATGACAACGCGGGCAAAGTATATTTTTCTGTGGCTACTGTAGGAGTTTGAAGGCTCCGAAGAAATGACCACGCGGGCAAAGTATATTTTTTCTGTGGCTACTGTAGGAGTGTGAAGGCACCAAAGCATAATTTTCTTTCAATGTACTCTGAATTATTAGTCTTATTTACATAAACAGTGTATAATTTAAAGACTGAAGATTACTTTTATTGCCTACCTCAGATGGTATATCTATGTCCCCTTATATTCTTCTAGCGTGAAACCAAGTATCTTCTCGTAATATGATTTCGAACAATATTTTTAAATGCAAGGAGTTTTTTTTTGTTGAGATTATAAATAATTTTGATTTAGTAACCTAATACCTTGGGTTCACGTAATATAATTTTTCTTTGCCCTGGGAAATGTTTTCCTGGCGGGAAATAGAGCTGCGACCAAATTTTTTTCAAAATTCATTTTAGCCTGACTGCTTTAAATACCAAAAACATGCATATCTATATTTCTTAAAAATTAACCTCATGTTTCTTGAACAAAGGCTTCCAACTATAAATAGTTTGTGTAACGAATGATAGTGGATGAAAAGTTCGAAAGCAGAAAGGTTGACTTCGGAAATTTGTTAGGACCAATTAGGAGACAAAAATATTAAGCCTTAGCAGGGGAGGCACAAAGTAGGTCCCGTTTTTTGTTTTTTGCTTACATCTCAAAAACGATGCATCATAGGAAATTTTGTCATATCACACAATAAAAGTGGATAAAAATTTCTACAACTTTAATTCTATACAATTTTTACGTATTCCCAATCGTTGTCTAGCTATGAGCCCCGACAAGTGAAAACGGAAACTTATGGTTTCTGGGATGGTATGGAGCGAAACAGAAGGAGATCTCTCTTAAGAGGATAGGGCACACACGCGGCTTCTACAGGTTTTGCCATATATTTGCGTTTTGGGAGAAAACGTTTCTACCATACTAAACCAAATCCAATAATTCTGGTCTCTTTTTATTAATAACAGAACAATCTATGTTTGTAGCTTTTTAATTTTATCATAATTTGTAAACGATTTGAATTAATTAGTGATATTTTCTCTCAAGTTTGTGTTCTGTTTAAATGAACAATAATAATAAATTAAGAAAAAATAAAATTTACAAGCGTAGTTTATACTATGATTAATAAAAAGAGACCTGAATTTTTTGGTTTTGGTTTTTGGTTTAATATGGTAGAAACGTTTTCTCCCAAAACGAAAATTTCACGGAAATGTAAGGCAAAACCTGTAGAAGCTGAGTGGGTGCCCTTCGGTCTTAATAACTATCGCTACCAGCTTTTCCTCCAGTCGGTTTCAAACGTCAAACCAGACATTTCCTCCCTTCCACAAACAATTTAAAAAAATAAGTATTTAAAACAACATATTTTTTTTCATTTCCTTCCTCGAATACAGATTTTGTGTATGTCATTCTATATTTTAAAAATAGCCCAAGATCTCCCAATACGCATTCGTCCACAAGTTAACACCTATAAATAACCACGATAGCCCGTATATCCTGTACGGGTGACAAACTCCGTGACCTGGCATGATTGTCCATTGAGATTAGCACGCACTCCGGCACTACATAAGTGACCTGCCTTGACAGACCGGTTGCCTAATTCTGCTGTTGGTTTATTAACCTGTCACGTTATGCATGTTATTTCTGTAGCAGCAATCGAGTAGGTACAAGTAGAGTAAGTATATTTATGACTAGCTGTGCCCGCGGCGTTGCCCGCTAGGTCACTTATCTGTGTTATACTTATAAGTAACTTCAAGACCAAAAGTACCCTACAAAATACAATAAACTACTTACATTTCATGAGAATTTGTTTAGCCGTCAATTTTCTCGGCTTCTCATCGGATTGAGATACCAAGTACACCTGCTTTTAAGTCAAAACCTAATCTATCCAACAGTGTAAACCGTATCGCAATAGGTCTATTGGTTTTTACGTGATGCCCAAAAAGCAGACAAACAGACAGACACCTTTTAAAATTGGATAGACTTACTTACATAATCTTGTTCAGTGCCTAACTAGACTTCTTTTTTCATTATCTTCGTTGTACAGACTTTTGTTACTAACTTCTTTATTAAATCGTATAGATAAATGAATAAAGTACCTATAAAGTACAATATACTACATTTCTTCAAAAATCGTTCAGCCTCAAAAAGTTTTTTATCACTTGCTTGGCATCTAATTATCGGGTTGAGATACCAAGTACCCCAGTTTTTAAGTCAAGCCCTAAGCTATTCAACAGTGAAAACGATATTGCAATCAGTCTAGTAGTTTACACGTGATGCGCGAACAAACATACATACAAACAAAGTAACAAACAGACAGACACGATTAAAAAATATGTTCTATTCTTGTTCAGTAGCTTATTTTAAGTACCATAGTTTTTTTTAAATTATCCTAGTTGTACAGACTTTTTCGTTCAGATTCCTTTAGTATAGGTATAGATAGACAGATAGATAGAAGATAGATTATAAGTAAAGAAGTTAGATAGAGTATCGATAAAAACCACGTTAGTTTTCATTAATTATTCAAATTTTATGTAAGTATTAACTTAAGTTTGTTATTTAAGGCATTCAGGCGTACTTACCAAAATAAATGACGTACTCGTGTTTGGGAAAAGCGATCTCGATAATGAGGAGCATTCGTATAATTGCGAGCTTTCATAACTTTGCGCAAATTTTGTTAATTAGCAGACAAGTCGGCATGAATCAGCCCGCACACTTCCAGGGACCGCGGAAGTACTGCATGACAGGGGGGCAAACTTTTTTGGTTATCATAAGTTTGCCCACCAAGGATAATGGGACAACCTTGTCAAATTATTTTATTATCATCGGTCCTTGATAAGTGTGCAAAGTTTCAGCTCAATCTGAAGTTTTGAAGCGGGTGAAAATCACGTTCGAAAATTCCGTTACAAACAAACACAAAAACAGGTGGAGCATTAGTTCCACCTGATTTTGTTTTTTAAAAGCGTGATAAAAATATTCCTATACTCTGCTCTCTCCGGCAATTTTTCTTGCGTGCAAGCACTTTTTCATTTACGAAAAACAAAGTTCTGTGAAGGATAGCACAGAGAAACCTTCTTTACCAGGTAGCAAAATTGGAGAAGGCCAGGCCGTCTGATTTTAGGGGGCATTTGGCCCCCTCTGCCCTCCACTCCACGGTCCCTGCATACTTGGCTTCAACAAAAGCATTTTTGATTACGCAAGCGTTACATAATCGTTTTTGAGAAACAAGTTCAATAATGGACCAGTTTACGAAGAGCTCGAGCTTCCGCCGCGGCGCTTAACTTTTGGTAACTTGTGTCAAGTGTTGATATGTACGCGGGTCTGTAATTATTGGTAGTTGGTAAGGAAATTAAAAGTAGTCTGGTGACCGTATTGACCGAGGCCTTGACCGATATCGGTTGGGCGCGGTCCTACGTACGTTTAATATGTGTAACACGCGTCGTGATTGATGTCTCACCACTACATGTTTGTAATAATAGGTGCAATCATACACGTTTGTACCTGTAGTAGTCACTCTGATCGCGATAAGATACTTTCAATTTGAATTTATAATGCGATTCATTTCATTCAAAAGATTATGTTCAGATTATTAATGAGAGGTTCTGATGATGCATTTCTGTTAAGTGTTTTTTCACTGTTAGGTTAGTATTATTGGGCAGAGGCCGTCTACATAGAATTATAGACGAACTAGGCGACGGCCGTAACGCTTGTAATGAAATGAATATTCCATCATCGAAAAATAATAATATAAAAAACATTTCTTTATCTATGAAATAAAAAAAACGCTAGAGTTCTTCTCTTATACGTTATAGAATTTTGCTTTCGAACATCAATAACATCAACCTTTTTAAAAAAAAAACTGTTTTATTTCTTGCGAATAAGGGCGCCACTCACGTCATTCGCCTAGGGCACCGAGTTTGCTCTTGCCGGCCCTGATTATTGGATGAGTTAGATCTTTGATGAACGAGTGGTAATAGTACGATTTGCGATTCAACGACACTGGGTTCGACCGGGGCAACCAACGACTTTTTAAAAGATATATGCGCGGTTTTTCCATTGCTCCAATTCTTAGCAGTGGTTAAGCTACGTCAGAGGACTAGGGATGCTTGACAAACTCTGACACCAGTCTACCACATTCTCTATTAGGTGGCTGATGCTGGGACTTGTCTGATATCACAAAATAATCGATTCTTTTTTCATTAATAGTATTTAACAAGAGTTATTGTGCAATTATATCTGTGTATTCATTTGAGAATTACATAATTTACAAGCAGGATTTCCCTGCTCGTAAATTATGTAATTAAATTTAGGATATACCTTTTGAACTTTGATTAGTTGGGTACCACCGAGAACAAAAGTGATAGCAATATGAAAAATAAACTTATACATACGCATGCTCTCCCATAATTATTACAAATATAGACAAAACCTTCTTTAGTGAGCTGATATCGTTGCACAACTTGTTGTTGTGAGTGTCAGAGATGCGGCTGGGTGTAAATAATCTCCGCCTACGTACAAGCTCCTGTCGCTCCTCTTCACGACGGTAAGCTTCTACAGCCTCCGAGGCTAACCTCCACGCAAGATAACATAACAACATAATCTCGTTAACATAATAGAACGAAAAAATCGCAAGCTCTCATTATCTAGCGAGTAACAATACTTTGAAAGTGTTCGAATACGTCAATTTTTACTACCGCTAACTTGTCAAAGTGGCAACTCGTACTGCCAAAATGCAAAGAATACTCGAAATCTTTTATCGAATTTGAAAACTAATACCATCTGCTAAAACCCGTACTACCGATTTTCGTTCCTGCAAGATTCTGCAACTTTCCGCTGGAGGTGCTGCCAGTAAATGTATGGAACTAAACGAAAGTACATTTTGTTTTCGAAAATTATAAAAACTCGTACCAGGAGAACAAGCCTGTGCCCCTATATATTTTATTTATTCTGTGGCACAGGTCTCGTATGCTCGTATTATCCATATCCAAAATAATAAAAATCTCCGAAATGGCTGGACCGATTTTGACGGACTGGCACTGGCAGATAGCTGGTGTTATAAAGAGTAACTTAGGCTACTTTTATTTTTGAAAAGATCTAAGTTTCAACGAAAAAAATCCCATGAATTTTGACTACGTGGGCAAAGCCGCGGGTACAGCATATATATAAAACTTCCGTGAAAAATAATCTAGCTGATGTCGAAACCCGCATTAAAATCCGTTGCGTAGTTCAAAAGATTAAGCGTTACAGACAGACGGCGGAAAGCGACTTTGTTTTATACTATGTATAATAATTATCTAGGTATTTCTTGTAAACTACCTGATGTAATTTACTTTAAAGGTCTACAACTGCTCGCCATTGAACTTAATGTATTCCAATAACTTGTCGCTATTTCCCACGATTAAATAATTACTATTTTACGACAGAAATGTGCGTTCAATATCTTAATACGGCCCACGTGTGTACTAACTGCTAACGAAGCCGTGGCGAACAGGTTATCAATAGGTATTACAGAGTTTACAATTAAGTATTGCTCCAATTTTTATTCGGCACTAGCTGTGCCCGCTGCTTTGCCCGCGTGGACATTTTTCTATGTGATATTCCAGGACCAAAAGTACATTGAAAGTACAAAATACCAGATTTCGTTCGCCGTCATATAGTATTTTATCTTCTAATCGGTTTGAGTTACCAAGTACACCAGTTTTGAAGTCTAATCTTCCAACAAAGAAAACCGCATTGCAATCGGTCCAGTAGTTTTTACGTGATGCTTGAACAAACAAACAGACAGAAAAACACAATTTAAAATTTGGTAACGAAAAGATGTGTAACACAAGATTAAGAATTTCCTGTAAAATAACCAAAACCATTATAATTATTTAGTTTTATGTTATATCGTGTGTTTTTGTATAATTATTGCAGGTAATAAACTTTTTTTCATATTATTTTTCAGTTTTTATACAGTAGCCATGTCACGGTGAAAGTGAAAACTTGCTATCACAATAAAATGCGTATACATAACTTCAACGATAGCAGCAAAGACACGATTTTTAAAAACGTTATATTATTGTTCAATAGCTTATTTTAAGTCCCCTGGACCATATATTTTTAAATTATATCCTCTGTACAGACTTTTTGGTACTTACTGATTTATTATAAGTATAGATAGATTGATAGTTGTGCGTTATCTTAATACGACCCACGTGTGAAGTAACTGTTAACGAAGCTGTGGCGAACAGGTTATCAATATTACAGTTTATAACTGAGTATCGCTCTAATTTTTATTTGGGATTGCTAAACTAAATTTACATAAGCTATGCTTTACATGAGCGTACCTATTGAGTAATGGAAGCAAAAAGATCTTTGTGACACATCTAATATCGCTTTGATTTGTTTTACACTAGCTGGGCCCGCGGCTTTGCCCGCGTGTTCATTTCTTTGGGTTAAAAGAGTCCCTGCGTTATGCCAGGACATAAAAAACATACAAATTAGATTAGAATTCGTTCAGCCAGCAAGTAGTTTTTTATTAATCGGTCGTCTTCTACTCATCAGATTGAGATACTGAAAATATTGTACAAGATTATAAGACATAACTTGAGCTATCCAACCCTGAAAACTTTTTTTTCGGAAAACGAATTTTAATCGGTCCAGTAACAGTCACCATTTAAAAAAAATATATATTATTTTTAGTATAGCTTATTTTAAATCCCCTAGACCATTTTAGTAAACTTAACTAAAAAAAAAAAAAAAAAAAAAACTGAATTTATTATTCACGAACGAATATTCCACACCAACGATGGCGGGTGGCAATACGAGAGCTTTTCTTGCAGTGCTGCTGCTTGGTTGCTGGTACGACTATATTATAACTATTAAACTATTTTAATACTTTTAAACTATTTTTAGGGAAACTATTTTTAATACTTTTAAACTATTTTCAGATGTGAAAAATATAAAATAAAAAACTAAAATGAATTTGAACAACATATAAATAGCGAGATAATACTAGTAAATGTAATAAAAATTATAATAAACGAGTAAATGTAGATATATAATAATATACATGCGGTATAGTAAAGTTAAATGAAAGGGCATCTAGTAGTTTGGTTTTAAGTATAAAAAACCCTTTCAAAAAGTGGGGCATCTATCCGGGTTTAAAAACTGTTTATACCGCATATACCACTATATACACATATATACTAGACAAAATTTTAAATTACAGTGTTATGTTTTCTACCTGTAAGGCAAAACCCGGATAGATGCCCCACTTTTTGAAAGGACCTCCTATACTTAAAACTATTGATTTACCTAGATTAATTTATATGAATGTAGCTAGTTTGTTCTCTTACCTTAAATTACTACATGTTTTTGTTGACTTAACAATTACAGATTCTGCTGAAATTGAGTTTTAGCAGACCTATTTTTTTAGGATAGATGCCCTCTATAATAAAATAATTTTAGGATAGATGCCCTATAGAATAAAATAAGTAAAATACATATTAAATTTGTAGTCCTTAGAAGATAATTTTAATAGACAGCATAAGCATAATTAAACTTTATCATTTGTTCAACAAAAATCTAACAGCATTTAAGTTTTAACATGCACAATCATAATTAATTTAACAAGAGGTAGTAATTATATAACTTTTCAAATAATCAACACATTTAATACTAAACCTATCCTACAAAATACTTTCTATTGGTCTTCATTTGCGTTATTCGAACTGTAATTAATTTGTATTTTTCGTGTTCCTCGATTTTTAGATAATAATTTTATGTTTGGTTCCTTTGTTTGTTTTCTCAAGTCCAAGAAAGTATTCGAGTTTGTACTCCTTCCTTTCTCTTGTATTTTCGTGGCATGGTTCACCTAAAAACAGTATGCATTAATAAAATATACACATATATTACATACAGCTAGCACTATCGGGGTATAGACGCCCCATTTTGTTTTTAAATCTCTTGAAGTCGATTGAAAAATCAATAAAAACTATAACAACAATTATTATAAAACATTTCAAAAATACGCTGATATGTTTAAATGGGTATAGGGGATAGATGCCCCTAAGGGCACCTATACCCCGAAAAATTGGGGCGACTATCCTTTTTGATATGGATAGATGCCCTTTCATTTATTTAACTAATCTTTATACAAAAGAGCAATTATTGACACTTAGGCGTGTACTTAATAAACCAGTGTATTGATGTAATAAATATAGAATGGAATTTATTCCTACTTGTAAAGTTATGCAACAGTAAATACTTACGTCTGAAACTTTGAAGCGTTCGTTGCGTTCGTCGCGGAGATACTCACACGCACAAGCGAAACGCGTCTGTTTCGCAGGACGGCTTGCGGGGGCCCGAGGTGTATGTCGCTCGCGCTACCTAATTAAACTATTAATTCTTTGCTGTGATTATGGAAAGTTAGGTTTTTAAAAACGAGGCACCTATTCCACTGCGGCATCTATCCGGGTTTTACCCTAGCGTAATGCATCGTGCCTGAGCTATAAAGAAAACCTCAATATTTCAGTGGGTATCTGTAGATATGAATATAGGTACCGAGTACCTTCTGAGTAGTTCAAGTGAGATAGAAGAGAACATCTATGAATCGTTTCCAGGAACTTTCCGATGATCCGATCCGACTATTTTGCATCTATCCTATGAAAAAATAAGAGTAAAAGAGAAAGACTAGGTCATTCTAAAAAGAAAGTCAACTGCTGAACTAGGTCTCCCCCCTACCTCCCCCATAGAACGCCTCAGCCTGTACGCATCCAAAGAATCTCACAATTTCGTCGGTCCACCTCGTGGGGCCAATGCTCTGTCTCCCAATCCGTGGTCACCTTTCTTTCCCAACCGGATTATCAGTTCTACGAGATATGTGGCCTGCACCTGCTCCACCTAGTCTTGTCTATACTGACCCAAGCAATTGTCATGCCATTGTATAACCAGTGTCGTTAGACAATATAAGTATGTTATATCATCGAGCGCTGCATGATTAAGAATTAATTGGTTTTTTATTGGCACTATCTGCCACTGGTTTATTGCGGGCAGATTGATAGGTGTATTATATCAAATGTGGATCATGACTCATTTGAAATAGAAACTGGCATGACATGCAGTCTTGCGAAATTGGAATGCTCTTCGCAAACGTCAGCAAACGTGCTATTACAAGATGTAAAAAAAACAAGGTTTAATTACGTACCTACCTGAAAAAAATGTTAAACAGCATTTCAAAATTCTAAAAACCTATTCTTATAATAAAGCAATAAGTACGAAAAAGTCTGTACAAAGAAGATAAGTAAAAAAGGGTCTAGGGTACTTAAAATAAGCGAAGTACTGAAAAATAATAAAACATTTTAAAAATCGTGTCTGTCCGTCTGTTTTCTGTATGTTTATTTATTCGCGCATCACGTAACAACTTCTGGACCGATGCGGTTTTCACTGTTGGATAGCTTAAAGTTTCACTTAGAAACGGATGTAATCTGTATCTCAATCCGATGAGTAGAAGCTGAGCCATCGATAAAAATTTGACAGCTGAAGAAATTTTAATAAAATGTTAGTATATTGCTATTTTAGGTCCTGGAACTTCTAGTACTTTTAACATAGAGAAATGACTACGCATGCGAAGTCACGTACAGCTAGTATTCAAATAAAATCGGAAGAATTCGGATTGTGAGGTAGCTCTAGCTACATATGAGTAGTTATTATTATCCATACCAATATATAAAAGTGAAACGTTGTCTGTTTGATTGTTTGTTTGACGCAATAACCACTGGACGGATTTTGATGAAATTTGGAATGGAGATAGCTTATACCCTAGAATAAAACATAGGATACTTTTTATCCCGGAAAATCCCACGAATTCCGTGGAAGTTTCCACGGGAAAACTGGAACATGTTGAATACTCGCTATAAGGAACGGTTACCATAGAAACGAAATAACAAGTCTGTCAAAAATCATCAAGAGCCACAGAGTAAGTAGTTAATGCTATACCAACAAGCCATAGAGGCCATAACCATTAAGTCTAAGTCTACTTTTGCATTGGTTTTTAATGTCCTAGAAGAACATGGGATGCTTTTTTCTCGATAAACTGTAGTCCGCGTGGACGAAGTCGCAGGCGGGTAAGCTAGTTTGTAATATCAGCCATTACTGTCCCACTGTAGGGCAAAGGCGCCTCCCTTCCTTCTTTCCTTTTCTCGCGATCTTGTGCTTTTGAAGGCCAGTCTTTACGAAAGTCATCCAGTTCATCCGACCATCTCCTTCATCTCCGGCGCCTTTTGCGATTTGTGGGGTCCACTGTGTGGTCATTTTAGCCCACAGCTCGTCAGACATGCGGCAGATATATCCTGCCCAGTTCCAGTATAAGTAGTGCTAACAAATAAATAACGGATAAGGCATGGATGGCGTGGGTTCGAAGCCCGCCCAAATTTTGATTTTAGTAAAGTTTTTAAGATAATATGGTACTGCCAATATCATGTTAGATATAACTACCTACAATTAAAGGATATCTATTCTAGATACTCGAGTCTAGCAATTCTTAGGATAATTGCTTTATCTATCTATCTATACTTGTATCTATCTAAATACTTATAATAAAGCAGTAAGTAACAAAAAGTCTATACAAAAAGATAATTTAATAAAATGGTCTGGGGTACTTAAAATAAGCTACTGAACAAACATATAACATTTTAATAAATCCATTCTGTCGGTTTTTTTTCGCAATCTCGTAAAAACCGCAAAACCGATTGCGATGCGGTTTTCACTGTTGGATAGCTTAGGATTTGACTTAAAAACTGGTGTACTTGTTATCTCAATTTGATAGGTAGAAGCCAAGTAATCGTTAAAAAAACTAATTGACGAATGAACAAATTTTTATGAAATGTAGTGTATTGTTCTATAAAGGTATGGAATAACACATAATAAGTTCCTTTTAACCCAGAGAAATGACCACGCGGGCTCAGCTATTCATGTAATTATTACATAGGTCTCTTGTGTGTTAGGTACAACGGAGATCCAGGTAGGATTATCTCTAAAATCTTACATTCAATGTCAGTGGGTAACTCTAATAGCTAGATTAATGTTAACACGATTATCTTGCATGTCTTTGCAGTAAATTAATCAAAACTTGACCTAATATGTTCTAATTTATGAACACAACTTTCCGCCCAGATTAACATGTAAAGTTCATTAATTAATCAACGTTTATTTGCTCACTAAAGGAAGCTAAAGTACCTTATGCTCTTGAATGAGTTGCCTAAAAGGTTCTGATCCAATTCTTGACTTTGCCCCAGGGTATGGTGTGCCTTCTCATAGAAACACGTGTGTTGCATCAGAGCAACATACGGGTGGTGGTATAAAAGCTCTCGGAGCCCGAGTAGAGGCACATTAAGTCACAATAAACCAATCAACATGGTAGCTAAAGTGAGTGCCAGCCATTAGTATAATTTAATATTAAAAGTGATATTTTTGGGAAATAATGGTGAAAGATTATTATTTGAACAGAAAAGTAACTTAGAACGGATTTACTAAAAAAATAACAGGCAATTTTGATAAAATTTATATAGGACCACAACCTTTCAAATAAAAAAGTATTGTCCAAATCGCTTCAGAAATCCTGAAGTCGAATTGAGAACCAACTCATCGATTCACAATGTGAGCATTCGGAATATCAAAATCAATACAATTTAAGGACATATTCCACCAACGACATCAACGTTGACATCAACATTTGGCCAGCGTGGAGGATTGTGGACCATATTCTTCCATCAGTGAAAACTTAATATTTAAAGGATTCACTCATTAACACTTATAGTTTGCGAATCTAGTGCTATGAGAGTTTTGTGATATGCTATATAGTATGTATAGAAATGGAAACTAATGAGAGTTTTTATTGCAGTTCGTCGTCTTGTCCTGCCTGGTCGCGGCCGCGGCTGCCGTGGCAGTCCCGGTGTACCCTGGTGCCTTCCAGCAGGCCCCTGCGCCTCTAACCTACGCTGCTCCTATCGCCAAGGTGGCCTATGCCACCGCACCCGTCCAATACGCCGCAGCACCCATCACCAAGTACATCCACGCCGAGCCGGAAGCCCCTGCTCAGTACGAGTTCGAGTACTCAGTCCACGACACCCAAACCGGCGACATCAAGCAGCAGAAGGAGGCTCGCAGCGGCGACAACGTCCAGGGTTCATATTCTCTAGTCCAGCCTGACGGTGTGCACCGCATCGTGGACTACACATCTGATAAGGTCAACGGGTTCAACGCCGTCGTCCGCTACGAGGGCCAGCCCACCGAGACTCATGTTGCCAAGCTCGCCTACGCCGCTCCCGTGGCTAAGGTCGCCTACGCACCTGCCCCCGTTCAATACGCAGCTGCTCCTGTCGCTAAAATCGCCTACGCCGCCGCTCCCGTCACCAAGGTCGCCTACGCCCCCGCGCCCGTGCACTACGCTCCCGCACCCGTGCAATACGCTCCCGCACCCGTGCAGTACGCTCCCGCTCCCGTGCAATACGCTCCCGCACCCGTGCAATACGCTCCCGCTCCCGTGCACTACGCTTCTGCTCCCGTAGCTAAGGTAGCCTACGCCGCTCCTCTGGGCCACGTCAGCTACTCCTCTCCTGCCGTCTCCTACCACCACTAATGTTATTATGTTGTAAAAAATAACTAATTTATTTTGTTAAATACACAGTCAATTCGACACTCTCTTTTATTTTTCACCGAAGGGAAAGAATTGCACAAGGAGGCGTCAAAACGGCGTATCCGATATCAAAACGGTCCAAATGAAGTTACGAGGAAGCGTGCGGGTAGTGTCGGGGAATCAATTGAATTATGTAGCGTTATGAGGCGAGTGGGTCCGGTTACAGGCACGTTTAGCGCGGCCCGCTGGGACGCTCTGACGCATTGCTCCTGACACCTATTCATTCGGCCAGTTTAGTGATGTAGTTTTGGCCACCATCCTCTACTGAATTCCCTTCTGGGACCTTGCAAAGTTAACAATTCGGGAGGCAGGGTATTTCCAGTTTGCCAGTTCAGCAGAAACAGCGAGACGTGTACACTTTAATGATTGCAGGCAAATACGAATTGACAGCAGCGACGGCGAAAGTGGTTGTTAGAATAAAGCGAGGGCTCGTGAAACGTGTGATGTGAATATTAGATATATTTGGCGCCGCCTGTTGTGATAAACTGAAGGGGTTGTTCTGGCTTGTCAATAAATATTTTGTTGTAAGTGCTGTCGTGCTTGGTAATAGATTTTAGTTACTATTTAGAGAAATCTTTCGATGTGTGGTGTTTTGTGTTCTCTTTATATGGTTTGAAATATCATGTGCTTGGGGTAAAAAATTAAGGAAAACACATTATTGGCCATCTCTCACGCTTTAATCAAGACAAGATCAAAAACTAAAACCCGACTACGGTCGGATATAAAATAGCCTACGACAGTCTTGCGATGAAGTCGAATCGATTGATACCTTACTTTTTTAAGAGCGATGGTGGCCTAACGGTTTTATAGTGCAATTTAGAATCCAACGATACCGGGTTCAAAACCTATGATCCGCACCAATGACTTTTCTAAGTTATGTTCAGTTTTCCATCGCTCCGTGCTTCGGAGGTCTCGTTAAGCTGTCGGTCCCGGCTGTTATTGATTAATAGCAGTCGTTAAGCCATGTCAGAGGCCCTCGGGCGGCTTGACAAATACTGACATCAGAGGCCAGCACTACCTCATACGACAAACAACAAACAACCATACCTCACTTGTCAAAATCGGACCTAGTTTTAAGTTTTAACTCATAACCCTTCCGTTGCTTAGCTGTAGTCGCGTAAAAAAAGCATATGACACTATGGGCCTGTCCACATAAACGTTCGAGGACGCACGGATCACCCGCGCGTACACTCGAAATCGTTCACGGCGTCGTCCGGGCGTTCGCCTGGCCGAAAAATAGTAGTGGAGGGGAGGAATAGTATGAAACTGACACTTGACAGTTGTCAGTTGTATGTGGACGTCCAAAGTCGTTCACGATCTCCGGATGATCGAGCGATAATCACACGGATGATTCGAGCGTGTATGTGAACACAGCCTATAAATGAAGATGAATGGATTGACACCTCGCTTGTCAAAATCTGACCAAGTTTTTAGTTTGAATACCCTTCCCCTACCTACCTACCCTTCCTACCCTTCTTTTCCTACGCCGTAGTCGGGTAAAAAAACCCTATAACAAACCTAAACTTATACCTGAAGATAAATCGATTGACACCTCGCTTGTCAAACTCAACTCAACAAATCAACTTTCAAAATTAGCACAGGCAAACTGGAACTTAAATTTAAGTCGATTGTTGTTTGTTGCTGTGCATTCAAATAAATCCGTTAAAACCTACGCGGATTTATTTTCACAATTTCAGTTAAAATGTCATTCGATCTCTCAAATCCGGCGCTTCCATCGGTTTGTGGATAAAACGCCGCAACAAAGCGCTCACAGAGAATATTAAACAACGAATAAATAATAAATCAGCAAATCCGCGAAAGCAAAACGACGTAACTTGCATAATTATAATGACACTTGCGTCCTTTATCCACCGGTCCAAATGTTTTGGTGAAGTTTTACAATGCCACAAAGGGTTGGATTGTTATAATCCTGCTATTATCGGATGATGAACTATTACCCTCCCCTTCCCCCCTCCCATACATTTCACCCGTTGCTTCACCCCGTCTCACCCGGTAGTTTGTATGTGGATATTACACCGCATGTCGCTAATATTCCTTGGAGAGTTGGTGCTTGGTGTAATTATCATGTAGGGTTTGATCATGTTATTAGGATTATCTGACTAATATAGGTATTGTATTTGAAAACTACTGGATATACTATAATGTTTAATATCAACACTTTAAGCTAAGGCATTGCTGTTTTTTTGCATATAGATTGGCTGCGACTATTGTACGTGGGTATCCACGTCCAATAGTCGCAGCCAATCTATATTTTTTGTGAAGTTAGGCTCTGTGAACGATTGCGCAGGTACTGCTGTGGGGATAAAGCAGCATAAAGTAAGAGCGAGATAGAATATGCAAAAAACGTAAGTGAGTGAGCGAGCAACTTCCGAGACACATACTACTGTACTACTGTAAACAGTACTTACTTACTTTTGGGAATTTATTGTTCAGTCTAGAAGTAATCCTAGAAAAGGTTGTGTAGTAATAATTTACAATTAACTCAATTATAATCATAATATCGTTTAAAAATATAGTAGGATAATAATAATTGTAAAAGTTTAATAGAAATTTTGCAAATAGCTCTCGGTCCGCTATACATATGTACTTGTACCTACTACTTTTATTGGTTGAAATACCTAGCACAAGAACGAAGCGTTACTCTTCTTCATTTATTATAAGAACTGCAAAGGAGTGGAATGCCCTGCCCTCGTCAGTGTTTCCGGTAAATTATAACCCAGGTGTGTTCAAGTCAAGAGTGAATAGGTATCTAAGTACTAGGCAAGCGTGCTACACCTTCGGCCACATCATCGCTTTCCATCAGGTGAGATCGTGGTCAAACGATTACATAGTCCATAATTTAAAAAAAAAAACTATTGTTTATTCTGTGTCTGTGTATGTAATACATTATCATACAAAAACATCGATTCTTCATTTCAAAAACCCAATTTAATTTCCTCTAAAGCTCAATTAGTGAAAGCTTTTACAGTTGTCAAATGAACTAACAATGCACCAGTCAATTAACAACATCGTTTAACAACCGTGAACAGCAACCTACTTACTATGGATGAACTCGAGGACGGCGATCACGCAAGATAAACTGGCTATTTTACACTGACCTGTGAGGTTATTGGCGGACTGGAAATGTACATGAAAATGCCAAATAAAATGAGCCAAAATATATTCTTAGAAACTCACAGTAGTAACAAGACGAATCATGCGCCTGATGGTACACAATTAGTACAGCGTCACCCAGAAATTGAATCGCAAAGCTTTGCCCGCGCGGCGTTGCACTCTTGTCACTAGACTCTATCTCCATTAATTTTGCTAGATACCTTCAATCTGGAACACAGTAATGTTCATGCACTAATAATTCGTACTGCTTGGTTATATTTCTGCCATAGGTGTGGTACTATCAGGCAGATTTCCATCGCTCCATGCTTCGAAATGTGCGGCTGTTATTGATTAAAAGCAGTCGTTAAGCCATGTCAGAGGCCTTTTCAGGTGGATTGATAAACTCTGATACCAGAGGCCATCACTACCTCATATAAAAAGCAAGCAAGGAAGACTCCTGTAGACGAAATAGGTTTCATCTATCCTTTATACTTAATACTGTATCTAGCTGTTAATTTTCCAAAATTTGTATTTAATACAACAAAATAATATAAATAAAATCAATCAGTGTTTACTTATAATAAAGCTGTAAGTAACAAAAAGATTGTACAACAAAGATAATAAAAAAAATGGTTAATAAAAAATGTCTGTCTGTTTGTCGCTTCACGTTTAATCTACTGGGCTGATTGTGATGCGGTTTTCACTGTTACATAGCTTAGGGTTTAACTTAAAACGGTGTATTTGGTATCTCAATCCAATAAGTACATAGAAACGGAGCAATCGATAAAAAACTAAATGACGGCTAAAAGAATTTGGATGAAATGTAGTATTATGCTTATGTATTATTATGGTTGTATTAGGTACTTTTGGCCCTGGAATAACACGTATGCTATTTAATAATCGCACGCAATAATAATCGCACACACACACTACTCTATAATGTAAGAGTACAGTACGCATGGTAAGGTCAACATAAATTGGTCGCTGTGAAGTTGACACGTGCTCGCCGCAGTCTGTGCTATTGTGTGCACAAGAAGCACGTGCCTGCAATCGCTTCCGGATGACCCGTGTCGAGTTGCACGGGATATTTTTGCGGCTACTAGCTATTTCAATTGTGGACAATGAAATCTGATATTGAATTGATATGATCGTAATACAAATTGATAGACGAGTAGCTGCCCCGTTTTTATAAATGTTTCGATTCTACTGCTTACAACATTATTAACTTATCAAGTTAAATTATGTCAATAAATAAGTATGTACGATCGATAAGTTTAGTATCAAGTTCAATGGTATATAATAATTGTTATTATCTACACTCATATCGTAAAATCAGGATTATTAATTTAAAAATGGTGGCATAATTACATATACTTTACGGACGATACGTCTCTAATAAGAAAAAAAAACATTATGACACTGTATTTTAAACTAAACAATGTTATAATATATATTTTCCCATAAAAGCACCGGTTTGGCTCCGTCCAACGAGGGTTGTCGCCATTTATTGTCTATGGTGTGCGTGCTAGACCGTATACGCGTATCACTCTGGACTGGATTTTGGCGCCTTAATTTACTTTACATTAGTACCTAACCAATTTATATTTAATGTATTTTTGTTGATAAAAAGTTTTAACCTGACTACAAATGTCTGACAGCAGTGTTAGTGCGGAGAATTTGACTCCACCTGACATCACGGAAACAGCAACGAAACGAACGAGCTTTTACCAGCAAAATCAAGAAAATATTAGGACAAATATTTTTTTAATTAAAAGTAAGTTCGTATTGCATGAGTGTAGATAAAACATAAGTGTATGAAACGGTACATAACTAGGCTATTAAAACACGAGAGTGTTTTAATAGACCTTATTATGCAACAGTTTCAAAAACGACTACTTAGTTCCTCTACGAAATTAGGACGCCTATACACGTATTTAAAGAAAATTTGTAGGTACTTACTTAAAGTAGGTAAGTAGGTTTTTATTTCATACTTTTACAAACGAGCAAATTGAGATATGATAAATACAATAATTGTTCTATTGTTTATGATGTTTGAATATTAATAACCTAAAATCCAGTAAGTAAGTTTAAGTTGAAACTTATTTTAATTAAATTGGTGTTTTGGGGGCAAGCACAGTCCACCCCCAGAATTTTGGTGAAATCTTTTGTTATTAGTGTCAAATTCTTGAATAGAATATAATCCACGCTTAAGACGCTATGGGAGCCAAATTGTCTGTCCTGCTCTTCAAGGTGCAGGTTAAAGGACATGTGATGCATCTCAGGAGCCGATTTTAGTTAATATTTTCAATATAAATGTTATTTTTTCCATAAACTTTCAATTTTTCATAAAACTGATTCCACAGAAATATTTGAATGCTTATTGGTTTTACGGCCTTTTTTTTGTAAAATTATCTTCGATAGATACTGAATAAAGTTGATTCATTACATCGACGGGAAGTCGGGAACGTCAAAACATGTGTTTTATTAGGAAATTTTACGATTTTTTTCGATCATAAAAAAAAAAGTCAATTAACTGTTTTCAAAGGTCTAGTTTTAAATATTCGTGAAGACGAATCGTCAAATTTGGAGCCCATTTCGCCTTAAATAATGCTTTTTGTTTTTGAAACACAGTATTTTCATTTTGTCATAGTTTCAGTGCAAAGAACCGCCAGTTAAGATGCTTAAAACCATGAAGTTTTTGAAAAAAATTAGAAAACAATCCTATCATAGTAATCAGAGCATGCGTAGGTTTACAATAATTAATCATCATATTATTAAGTATGCAAGTACAAAATGCTTATTTTAGGAAAACTGGGAAGTGCCTAAGTACACAAGTAAGTGTAAAGTAGTAATTTGTAGTAAGTAGCAGTAAGTGTTGTACATGTACCTACAGGATATCCCAAAAGTCAACGTTCATCAAAATCATAAAGAAAAAAATGCTAAAGGTAAATTGTACCATCACGACGTGCGAAATTACGAGCAAATGTTACGATATAAACCAGAAATCATGAAAATTAACGTGGTTTTTATACATTTCAAAAGGCAATAACGGGAGCTACTCACTTGTATCTTGACCAGCCTCACACACACACACACTCTCTCTCTCACACACTCATTCACACACACATGTTTGCGAGCATTCCACACTCACAGAAGTGGAAGATCTCAACGATATCCACGTTTTGGATGACATTGACAGCGTTCAAATTTAAAACAGCTATTACTCGGAAACTAGGATATTGTATGGTATCATACCATGTGTGTGGTACAAGCCACTAAGAAATTATACCTACCTATTCGGAAACTATTGATTATTGACCAGTCGTTACAGAAGTGATAGATCTCATCGATATCTTCGTTTTGATGACAGCTGTCAAACTTAAAAGGGCTATAACTCTGAAACTATTGATCCTAGACTAGTAGGTAGTTCCTTTACAGAAGTGATAGATCTCATCAAGATCTTCATTTCATATGACAGCAGTCAAATTGACAGGTGACATAAGTAGACTTTTAGTAAAAAAAACTTTTAGGCGCATCCTGCAGCCTAAATGGCTTGATAGATTTTGATAAATGAGGTATCTTTGATTCGTCTTGATCACGAGGATAAGAAAACTAATATGGCGGCTTACAGCTGCCATATTGTATTTCCGACGGAACAAAACATGACCAAAACCTATCGAGTGAGGTATCAAAATGATTGTCATTAAACTACCATTTTAATAATATACGAGTAGATATAATTCATAGAAATAAACAGGAGTCTTTTAAGCTTCTTACAAATTTTTCAATTTTAGATTATTCATAATAATGTAAATAATATAGCCTAATTTTGCAATTGCAACTATTAAAGTAAAGTATAATAATAAACATTAAATTTATATAAATATTAGCTGCGCACCGCGGTTTCATCCGCGTCGCTCAGGAACCGTGCAGTTTTAACGTGAAACGTCTTTAAAATAGCTTGCATACGGGGTAGTGGGTACCATGACTTAAAGTGCTAATGTAATGGAAATGGTTGTGACATTGCGACGGATATGACGTAGGTACCTACTTTATTATGACGTACTATCTTAATAAAATTTAATAATTGAAAAAGATTTAAAGATGGCTGCCAAACAAAAGTTCAGGTTTGCATAGAAATCGTACTTCTGACAGTAAAACAAATGAATGTCAGAAAACAAATGAATATCAGAAAAACAATTGAAAGTCGGGAGAAGTGACAGGTGTCAAAGTGATAGTCGGTGGGGGATGGCGGGGAAAGGGTGGGGGAAGGCGGGGAAAGGGTGGGGGAAGGCGGGGAAAGGGTGGGGGAAGGCGGGGAAAGGGTAGGGGAAGGTGAGGGAAGGTGGGGGGAAAGTGGAATGTGTGAGAAGGTGGGGAAGGAAGTGACAGGTGTCAAAGTGACAGTTGGCGGGGAAAGGGTGGGGAAAGAGCGGAAACGGATTTCCTTCTACTTTCCTTTGTCAAACTTAAAACATCTGTTACTCGGAAACTAATAATCCTAGACTAGTAGTTTCTTTACAGAAGTGATAGATCTCATCGATATCTTCGTTTTGGATGACAGCTGTCAAACTTAAAACGGCTATAATTCTGAAACTATTGATCTTAGACTAGTAGTTTCTGTCCATAAAGGTTAGCTGTCATCGAGATCTTCATTACAATTAACAGATGTCAACAATTTTTCTCTGCATTTATACCGGAAGACCAGGAATACGGAAGAGTTAAAATGTAAGTCTGTAAGAGGATAGAATTTGTAGGGATGGATAGGATAGATGGAGATGTGTAAAGGTGGGGCAATTCTGTATAACTCGCGATTTGTACCTGGCATAGACATTTCACGACAAATGGGGCCGTGCGCCCCGGCACAGCCCCATCCACTTTTTTTCGGCACAAAAAGTAGTGTGTTAATCTAGGGTATAAGCTACCTTCGTATCAAATTTTATCCAAATCTGTTGAGCCGTTTAAGTGTGAAGAATAACAAACATACACACACCAATCCTTACATACATACACATTTTCACCTTTCAGCTCGTATTCAATCATTTTGTTCGCAGTCGGGTTTTTTTTATTTATATTGTAACTAGTTTTCCCGCCCGCGACTTCGTACGCGCGGACTACTGTTTATCAACTACTGTTTACTAAAAAAAAAAACCCGTGTTCTTCTACGATATTAAAAACCAATGCAAAAGTTGGTATAGCCCCACTCTCAATGTTTTTTGACATACCTGTTATTTCGTTTCCATGGCAACTGTTTCTTACAGCGAGTAATCAACATTTTTCCAGTTTTTCCAGTTTTCCCGTGGAATCTTACAATTTTCCAGGATTAAAAGTATTCTATGTTTTATTCCAGATTATAAGCTATCTCCATTCTAAATTTCATCAAAATCCGTCCAGCCGTTATCGCGTGAATCCTCCCCAAACAAATTAACAGACAACGTTTCACTTTTATATATTGATTTTACTTGTTCCTTTTAATACCGGATATTCTAAAATAAATCCTGTAATAATAAGTTTGGAAGATCATGATATAAATGAATTTAAACAAAAACTCAACTGCTGCTAACATAACAATGACAGACTCCAATAAGCTCTCGCCGCTGAGCCACTCAATATTTACGCCTAGCTTTCAGCTGTGTAGCAATCGCCCCGAAGCACTAAGGGTGGTTAGAGGGCGGCCTCCCTCAGAGGGGTGCAAGGGGTGGGTTGAGACTCCGTCGGAAACAATTAGGCAGAGCGCACGCGCGCCCGTTTCCTGCGCGTAATTGGCGTATCTGTTCCGTTCATGTATTGAATATAATTGACGTCGATAATGCAGTAATGCGATTAGATTGATATCGCCGTGAGATGCGGAGTGAAGGCTGGATGGTCTTCGTCGTCTAATGGCACTTAAAAGTATGTGAGTTGTTGAGGTGGAAACAAGAGTTAATTTTATATTTAACTAGCTGCTCCCGACGGCTTCACCCGCGTGAGGGATGATGTTCATGATGATATCGTGATGACGATGATGATAAGAGGGTATAAGTATAAGCTAACTCCATTCCAAATTTTATCAAAATCCGTTTGAGAGTGTGAACTATGATGGTGATAGGAAAGTATCCTATGTGTTATTCCAGGGCATAAGCTTAAATTTTATCAAAATTTGTTCAGTCGTTTGAGTATGATGATGATGATGAAAAGTATTCTATGTGTCCCTGGAGGGTATAATACCAAATTTCATCAAAATCCGTTCATCCGTTTGAGCGTGAAGGATGATGATGACGATGATGATGATGATGATGATGATGAAAATTATCCTCAGTGTTATCCCAGGGTATAAGCTATCTATGGTGATATGTTATGGCTGGACGGATTTTGATGAAATTTGGAATGGTCCTTTATCGGTAGCTAATCCTGGAAGTCGATTGAGGTCAAGCTTACCATAAAAATGCATTATCATCGGAACTGACCCAACATGTGAAAATTCAACTGCAAGAGGAAGTGGTTCTAATTCAGCTCGCAAGATTTGACCTAAACAAACAAACATACATACATACTTACATTGCAAGATCAATAAAAACTTTAAAAAAAACAGTACCTTACATACTGACTAACTGATAGACAATGCACTGCCTAAATCGATGGAACTAGAGATAAGAAAGTTGAAGAAATTATTACATGAATACCCTAGAGTTGGAAGGATTATACGAAATTGGTTAGTAAGAAGACATAAGTTCAAAACCTAATACCCGACTACGGTCGGGTAAAAAATAGCCTATGACACCCTTGCAATGAAGACAAATCAATTGATACCTCGCTTGTCAAAATCGGACCAAGTTTTTAGTTTGTTTGTTTGTTTGTCGTATGAGGTAGTGCTGGCCTCTGGTGTCAGAGTTTATCAGGCCGCCCGAGGGCCTCTGACATGGCTTAACGACTGCTATTAATCAATTGCAGCCGGGACCGACAGCTTAACGTGCCCTCCGAAGCACGGAGCGATGGAAAACCGCACATAACTCAGAAAAGTCATTGGTGCGGATCCTAGGTTCTGAACCGGTTAGGTGGTTCCGGTATCGTTGGATTCTAAATTGCACTATAGAACCGTTAGGCCACCATCGCTCTCATCCATAGTTTTTAGTTTGAATACATAACACTAACTTTGCCTTGCCGTAGTCGGGTAAAAAAAATAGCCTATGACACTTTATACCTGAAAACGAGGTGTCCCTCGTTTGTCAGAATCGAACCAATAGGGGCGATGCTTTGGTGGAACATACAAACAGCCACATACATAGATACATACATACATAAATACATACATACTACATACATACATACATACATACATACATACATACATACATACTACATACATACATACTACATACATACATACATAGACTGTTAAACTCATTACCCTTCTCTTGCATTGCTAAAAGTTAGGTCAGAATTAAGTCAGGTAAAAATACAACACTACATTGCAAACCAATTAAAAATACATCATTCACTAAGAACAACTAATTAAATCATTAACATTAAGTACAACAAATTAATTTACTAAATATGCTCTATATTTTATATTAGCTGTTTTTTATATTTTTTACTGTTTATGGTGAAAAAAAAGCATCCTATGTTCTTCTAGGATATTAAAAACCAATGCACAAGTAGTTATAGCAGCAATGCTCTTGAAGTTTTTTGACAGACTTGTTATTTTGTTGCCATGGCAACCGTTCCTTACAGCGAGTAATCAACATTTTCCAGTTTTCCCGTGAAAACTTTCAATTTTCCGGGATAAAAAAATCCTATGTTTTATTCTAGGGTAGAAGTTATCTCCATTTCATCAAAATCCGTCCAGCCGTTATCGTGTGAAAGCTCCTCAAACAAACAAACAGAGAACGTTTCACTTTTATATATTGATATGGATGGATTATTTTACTATTAAAATATTACTATTACTATTTTACTATTATTATTTTTTCATTATTTTACTGCTTTTTGAACATTGTCACTCCTGACATATCTGTGATAGTAAGTGCCACTCAAAAATTGGCTGCAGAATAGGCAAATAGCACTATTATTTATTACTAGCTGTGCCCGCGGCTTTGCCCGCGTGGTCATTTCATTTAAAAGTAGCCCATACGTGTTATTCCTGGACCAAACGTACCTATAAGTCGGTATAGTAGTTTTTACGTAATGCGTGAACAAACATACAGACAAGATCAAATAAAAAACCTTACCATAGCTTTTTTATTTATCGTTTTGTGACGAGGTCCAAACCTCTTTCATAATAATACTCATTTGATCTCTTAATTCTTTAATAATCCATTTCTTTTCATTTTTGATAGTTGGTCATCATTGATTCATTCTAAATACAAATAACCTGTCATTCGAATATTGATTTTTGGAAATACCGAAATAATATTAAAAAATTCATAAATAAGTTTATAACAACTTGAATTACTCTTTTAAATATATATATGATAATACCTACATAAGAGATTATTTTCATCCGTATTATATCACCACGAAATTCTCAAAGTGCTCCCTATTGTTCCTGTTCCTGTAATTCTGTGTCACTGAGGTTTGGGTCTTGGACTAGTGGGACAAACCCAAACCCTGGGACCGCCTCGTGACAGTTTTTGTACAGACTTTTTCGTTCTTATTGCTTTATTAAAAGTATAGATAGATAGATGCCAGTACTAGCAAAGCAAAATAGACTGTTATGTTACTGACTGGTATGATATCTACGAATATTTATTCGTAGTGTGATATGTATGAAATATGTATGTTTCCGACAGTAGCCAATTATAACCTGCTATACAAATGTAAATAAATAAATAATATAAATAAATACATTCATGACAATTCCACACCAATTAACTAGCCCCAAACTAGGATACCCTGTACTATGGGTACTAGATAACGGATAAACATGCATATATACGAATATTATATCAATTATGACTCGGAAACAAACATTTCTGCTCATCACACAAATGATTGCACCTTGCAGGATTCGAACCCGCGACCGTCTGATTACGTACCTAGGATCACTAGCCACTAGACCAACCGGTCGTCAATGTAGCGTAACGGATACGGCCTTTCGCAATAATGATGTGCTATAAAGTATTATGCATAAGTAATTGTTTCGCTATGTTAAGAACATGGATTAGAAAATATATTTATCTACACTCATATCGTGAAATCCGGATTATGACCTCCAACATGGTGGCATAATGACATACATTACGCCCGGCATGTCTCTAATAAGAAAAAAATATTACATTATAACACTGTTTTTTTGAACTAAACAATTTTATTATATATTTTTTTCCCATAAAAGCACCGGTATGGTTCCGCACTACAAAGGTTTTGGCTATTTATTATCTATGGCGGCGCGTGATAAATTGTATGCGCGTGAATTCGCTGTGGACTGGATTTTGGCGCCATAATTTACTTTACAATTTTACATTAACCAATTAAATGTGCTTTTTGTTGTTGATCATATCCTGATTAAAAATGTGGCAAAGATGTGTTAAACATGTGAAAACAGTGTTAGTAAGGAGATTTTGACTCCACCTGACAACACGGAACAGCAACGAACATGACGAACGAGCTTTTACCAGAAAAATCAAGAAAATATTACGACATTATTTTTTTCATTAAAAGTAAGTTCCTATTGTATTAGTGTAGATAAAGTAGTGTATGAAACGGCACATAACTAGGTATTAAAACACTCAAGTGATAGTAGGTATAAGTGGTGTTCTAATTCCCCTCATTATGCAACTGTTTCATAAACTACTATTTCCTAACTCCTACCATATATTTCTTAGCAACGACACGCGCAGAAATACGTACTACAGATTTCATTTAGTTAAGGAAGCATTACATTAAAATTTGCTAAACATATTGCGTATTGCGTTGACATACCGCTGTTGGATGCAACCATTCATTAGCTATACTAATGACTGTTAAACACCCCGCCTTCGCCAAGCTTACGCGGTATTCCCATGACGTTGCTTTGTTCGTGAAATCTATTTATTCGCCTCGCAGTGCCCATAGGCCTAGAGACATTGGTCAGTTTGTTTGACTACATTTTAGTTAGCAAAAAACATATTTTACTAAAACCCACCAACTTTCACTGGGATATGAGTGGCTTTGGTATTTCTTTACCTCTCTGAGAGGATTAGAGCTTTAGCCAGAGCACGAATATAAGTAAAAAGATGTAATGATATTGATGATTAGGGAAAAGGAGAAGCAGACGGAAATAACTTGTTAAATTGTTAAAACATAACAGTTTCATCAAGTTTATAACCAGATAAATAGAATGCGTTACTTTGTTATAAACAAAACAAGTTCATTACGCTAATTTTGTTTTATAATCGGAGAAGCACAAGGAAATTGTTGTTAATTTTTTTATTGTTTACACAAAGCATTCAACTCTTCGATCATCAATTTACTAATGATAATTCTTACTGTATTTTGATTTAAGTACTTATATCAAGCTTATAAATATTATTAAAAGAAAACTAAGGAAATTTTAAAGATCTCCCTTGATACGGCAGGCTATCTAAAGTTTTTAAACATTGCAGCTTTCATTTGTAATATGTAAAATTCTTTGAACAACGTTTTTTTGCAACATCCTTATCAAACAACGGGCAGCTCTCCATAAAAATATATTTATTCACATTGTAGAGGTTGAAATCTATTTATTCATATCGTATTGCTAATTTGGGGATTAGGCGGTACGTTCCGTCGGTTATTGAATTATCCATTCCGTTTGCGGGGAAGTCTCCGGAGATCTGTTACCATAGAGCTGGAGGCAGGGAACTGCGGGGTTTCGTAGCCCTCTACTTGGCTTGTGGTGGAGTTTCTTTAATCAAATCGATTTTGTTTTTATAATGCTACTAAATGCCTAAAATGTTGAATTGAACGAAAGAGGAGAAGATAATACAGATTCTAACCTAAATGGTGGTTAGATTCAATTTGGGTTCAGTTAATTGCTACTACTTACTATAGGTACATATATGTAGCTCCTGTACCTGCTCCAGTTTTTCCTATGCTACAAACTACCACCGACTAACTTATACTCGTACGCGGGTATAAATGTATGTGATCAATGATCTGATGACTACGCATGCAGTAGGTACAACCTTCATGTGCGTAGATCAGAGTCTTCTCTCAGACCGTCTTCTCTTTTCAGATCTGTGCCGAATGCAGAGCATTATACTGACTTTCACAACTTACCGACTTTTAAAAGTAGCACGTCTGGGCTTCATGGGATCAAATTAAACATAATCACATTTTTTTAAACAGTAAGTATAGTAGTTGTGTAGTATATGATTCTCTAGGTGACTGGAAGTCTGGATAAGTAGACTTGACTAGACTAGATCATGATAAAAGTTGGTAAGTACGTCATTAAGGGCAAAGCAATGGCATCAACTTGAACGATACAATGTTTTGTTCAATTATAATTTTCGAACCGTTTGCTATTTAGTTGATAAAGAGTTAAATTGCATGGTGATTATTAAGATATGTAAGTATGAGAAAATTTTAAAGTTAGATTATCATGTCAAATCAGGTTAGCCCTCTTTTCTGACACGATTTCTTAGTAAAGTAAGAAAATAATATTTATTCAAACCAGCCAAATCAAGAATTCAATATCTCCGTGGTAGGGGAAAGTAACTTGTCATCGCCAAAACGGAGCGCTCGCAGCGTGAATATATTATTCCATCGCGTTTACGAATAAATGTTTAGGCGCAGTGCGCCCAATTACGTCAATGGCAACTGGCAAACATTGACAACACCAATGACGGTAAGCTTATAAACTGAAATTAGTAATAATAACAATACAATACACATACACTTTGTTATTCCCACAGACCGCCTAAGTCTAAGAGATACGGGCTATTCCGTTACGTCGCCCTTGACGTCAAAATTAATATATGCTTACTATTTTTCCTATTCCTGTCCCATCTGCGATGATGAAAGATATTTGGTCAAAACTAACTAAAAATTAATAAATAAAAACAAATAAAAAAACAAATGCGAACAAAACTAAAAAAGAGGCAAACAAGGATTATTACCGAAATCCCCACCAGAAAGTCCCCACCAGTGGGGATTTCGGGAAAAAGCTAAAAAGTTTTCCCAAAATCCCCACCAGGATAAGCGGTAGGGATTTCGGTAACAAGCACAAGGTTTAGATTCTTGATTTTGAAATATAAGATGTAGTCGGAAGCATGAGGAGAATAGATCGACAGGTTGTAACTGATCCTGCTGAGCTGATCGTCAAATGAGAAATGAAATGCCTATAGCCTTCGACTGCCTCTTATATTTCAAAATCAAAAATCTAATGTTTGTTTGTTCGTCTTATAAAGATCTTCATTTTGATACCTCACTCGATAGGTTTTGGTAATTTTTGGTTTAGTTGGAAATACAATATGGCAGCTGTAAGTCGCCATTTTAGTGACACTTCATATCTTCTATGTCACTCTCGTGATTAAGAGGAATCAAATGATACCTCATTTATCAAAATCCATCGAGTCGTTTAGGCTGTAGAACGCTCTAAAGGAATATACATACAGTAAAAAAGAGCAGAGTTTCTCGATGCTCTTCTCTTCTCCAGCGGGCGTATTTCCAAAGCATCTTTAGAGTCAGGAAGGTATTTCCTATTTCTGTGCGAGATTAAACTCTCAATTATGTACATGAAAAGGAAAATTTCTTTTCAGACTCATAGTTTATTGATTTGGTCTATTTATAATATTTTAAGGATATTTATTTCTCATTGTTCTTCAGACTCGTAAATGTGCTCCAATAAATTGCCTATTACACTAAATTGTAAAAGCAAAAGTTTGTATGTATGTTTGTTACTCCTTCACGCTAAAACGGTTGAACCGATTTGGTTGAAATTTGGTACCAGGATAGCTTATATCCTGGATTAACACATAGGCTACTTTTCATCATCATCATCATCCACGCGGATAAAACCGCGGGGTGCAGCTAGTCGACAATAAAAATACTTCTGAATCTGAAAATAAAATCAATCAACACCACCAGCCGAGACGTGACATCTATTGACTTCCCTACTTCCCCTCCTCGCAGAAATAACGCGCTCACGCGTAAAAACATCTATAAAGCCGTCATTAATTCTCGCATTTAAATCATAATTGCTTTAATGGCGTCGACAATGGAGTACAAGGAGCCACTCAATTACGCGGCATTCAGGCTGTGGTGCAGGGTAACTGGTCTTTTATCTGTGTCGCTATTGTGACCATACGTTCGGTTTTGTTCAGATAATCCTGGATTTTCACCTTTCCGTCCGGGCTTCGAAACTAATAAATTAAAAAATATGCTCAAACTACAGTCTCACTCAAACACAAACGAAGAGAAAAATAATAATTTAAGAAATAAATCTAACTCAAAATTATTGAACAAAAATAAACTAGGAATCTGTTTTGATATTAAGCTTTGAAGAACAGAACTGCTTTGTATCGCGTCATGTTATGTATTATTGGGCTGTTGTATTGTTTAGAGACGCGGAAATATAGTCTTTTGTACAAACGTGTTTGTTTTCATTCAAGAACTCCATTTAGTCAAATCAAAACCAAAACTTTATAGATAGATCGACCCCTAAATGAATATGTAAAATCCATATTTGTTTTGAAATAAGCATACAGAAAAAGTCATTACAGCAACTTAAAAGATTTACGCACACCTAACTCTTCAGCCGCGGCACCCAACGTAATCATCGGCATCGGCTCACACCGGAAAAAGTTTGCGTATCGGTCAACTCGCCGTCACCTCGTTTATGTTCAGGGCCATTATTCTATATGAACAGTCACACGCGTAACGCGTCTTGCTGTGGAATCGTTCGCAAAAGTACGGCAATTCTCGAACATGCACAAACAATTCCACGCAGATATCTTAACCCGGCGCGTTACGTGGCCGAGTGGCAATAGAGAATAAGGTCCCAGGTCGTCGTTGCCGCGATTACGATTTGCAGACGCCCTGCTTGCCCTCGCGGCGTGCTCATTCAGGAGTATTCCCAGTAGTCCCCGCTATAGTTGTCCTGCTACAGTTGTCCTGTGACGAGACTACTGGATTTTTTCTTCTTTCTTATTTCTCAGAGGTTAGTGGCACTTAAGACTACTTACATTCCCGAGTCCCGACACCAATTTATTAAACGACTGCCCTAAAAAAGGAGTGTAATGTTTTTAGGATTCATGTACTCGTATGTTTGTATTTATGTATGTATGTATGTATGTAAGTTTCTTTAATCCACCGTAACTTTTAAATTTCTGAATAGATTTAGATGTATAAGTATAAGTAAGGATTCTAATGATACCTCATTAGAATCCTTACATCCCCTGAGTAACACAGGCTACATATTTTTTGAAAAATTTCATTTTTGCTGCAGTACGACTCCATTTTCAAACGCGAAAAATATATATACACTTTGACAATATGGATATCAAACTGAAGGCCTTGATAAGCAGATTCCAACAGTATATAATTTATTGGATTTAGTTATTTTGCGGCAGGTCAGGCGTGTATTTTTAGCTTTTAAGCTAGTTTATTTTCTGTAATTATGTTTGTAATTTGTATACGACATCGCTCGGTTTTAAACAAACCAAACACAATGGCCGGATTTGTTCGCCAATGTCCGGCTATTCAACAGGACTTTTAAATCGAGATGGTCACCTTGTCTGTGCCGCGGTGTTTGCTCAGATCTCGCCGCGGAGTGCTCTCATTGGCCCACCCAGAGAGGGGCGCTGCCGGCTGCCGGCTCCCCAGTGACTGTTGAAGGAGCGTTCTGGATGGGATACTGTTTTATTGATATTTGCACTTCATTGTCTGCTTTGGGAATGCGATTGTGATTTAATATGGTGACAAGCGGTAATATATACGCTTTGCAATCCTACGAAACCGGGTTCCATCCTCGGCCAATCAAAAACTTTTAACAAGTTATGTGCGGATTTGACATCGCTTCATTCTTCGGAAGGCACGTTAAGCCGTCAGTCCCGGATGCTAACAATTGATGGCAGTCGTTAAGCCACGTCAGAGGCCCTTGAGCGGCCCAACCAACCCCAGCACTACGTCGTTCGACATCATATTTTTTTTAAACGGTTGTATATTAAATCGCCCGTTACCAGAGATAAAGAGATAATAAGAAACTGTAAGGAACTTACATTCTGAATCACTTTATTGCACTGTTGTCTTATCCTCACCTGTTGGAAATGTATGGGATTCCCATGTTTTTATATGTCACGACGACGGCACTAATGGCGTAGATATATTTTTTATTACAACTTTTAATCGAAAATTTAACAGTAAAACAGTGTAACAGTTAGGTAACAGTATTTGTGAAACACAATTTTATTTTTGTACTTAATTTATCTTACGTAGTATTGTATTCTCTTTGTTAATATACACAAAAACCATAGGCAAACACAAAAAAAAACTACTAACACGATTACTCTGTGGAAAATATAGATTTGACAGATACGTCTTATAGCATTACAACGCCATCTGTCTTGGATAAAAGAAACTACATTCATTTACCTACACGAATACGGCTCCTTGGCTTGCCCCTGGATCACACCAGGGGAAAGCCCTCCTATATATTTGAAATTACGGCAAAAAACCAGCCCATTACTTACAATTTCCATGCCTTTGACTAACGCCGCCAACTAATTAATATACTCCACCTACTACTCGAAGTCAAATGCGTCAGTCCTTATCTCCTCGCGTAATGTAACGCGTATGCGTATGACGATATTATTCGGTAATAATTAGGCTCCTACACAAAGTCATTTGCTAATTAAAAGTTTCCCGATTCCTCTCTTATCTAACTATTATGCATCAATTAGGAACATAATACCTAACATCCGTTTCAATTAATAATTTGCAATGTACATACATTGCAAATTATTATTACTACGGTAAATATAGCTATACGCGCTGAAACGGTCGAACGGATTTTGATGAAGTTAGAATAACGCATAGGATATTTTTCGTCATCATCATCCATAATCAGTGTACACGAGAGTAAATGCGCTTGGTGCAGCTAGAATACTAAGTGACAATAATTAGTCACACCAAAATGGCGTAGAACACGGCATTTTAATTCAAAATAATGGAGAAATGGTTGCAACCCGGCACAAGCCATTAAAAAAGATTTGCATCATCATCATCATCATCAGCCTGTGTTCGTCCACTGCTGGACATAGGCCTCTCCCAACGCCAAGGTTAAAAATTAGTTGAAGTTGAATAATAATAAATTCATGATATGATGATGATGATGATGTAACTAATAATAAATTAAACAACTCAATAAAAAAAATACGGTGATTTAGTTTTAATCGGTCACATAACAATATTAATAGTATTTATTATTGAACCCAATCTATATCTATACTTATAATGAAGCAGTAAGTAAAATAAGCTACTGAACAAGGCAAAACTACACTACTGAAAATCAACATTTCAACATTTTAAAAAATTGTGTCTGTCTGTCTGTTTATTCGCGCATCACGTAAACACTACTGGATCACTGTTAAATAACATAGTTTTAGACTTAAAACTGGTGTACTTGGTATCTCAATTCTATGTATAGAAGTCGAGCAATCGATAAAAAACTATATGACGGCTGAACGTAATTTGGCATTTTGTACTTTAAAGGCGTTTCTTACCCGTGGTCCACCTACGTGGTTCACCTAGGTGTTCCACGGGTACCTTTTTGTACCCGTAGTATACCCAGGTGTACTATGGGTAATTCAATGAACCCGTGGAACACCCATGTTCACTCCCATGTCCTTTAATTATTTCGTAATAGCTCACGCAATGTATTCATGACATTCATTAGATACTACGTTAGTTAACACCTTAAATTAAATACTAATCGCTAAGTGCATTAAGATTGTCCATTTTCCTAATAATCTCCTTTAAATTTACTGGGCACATAATGAAATTAATCTTATCTGTCTTTTTGTGTCAATAAACAAACACCAAAATAACATTGAAAGAGAATTTTCTGTGATTGAAATGTAAGTTTTTTGATTATGTACGAACTCATTGATGTTATCATATCCACTCCAGTTCAGAAGCTTGAATATATCTTCCAGTGCAGAGGTGAACAGTTTCGGAGAAATAACGTCTCCCAGTCCCATCCCTTTTTGCAACTGGATAGAATTCGTGCTCCGATCTTGAAGACGGACAGTCATGGTGGCCTTGCTGTACAAACACTTCAACGCTTCGATGTACCGGTAGTCAATCTGGCACCGCTGCAATGACTGTAGCACTGCCCAGGTCTCGACTGAATCAAAGGCTTTCTCGTTATCCATAAACGCTAGACATAGTGGCCGATTATACTCTTCGGTCTTCTGTAAAATCTGCCGGAGCGTATGCATGTGGTCTACGGTGCTAAAGCCTTTCCAGAATCCAGCTTGTACGGGAGGCTGAAAGTCATCAAAGCTACGAGCAAGACGGTTTGTATATACTCTCGAAAACAGCTTATAGACGTGACTCAGCAGCGAAATGGCCCTATAATTCTTCAAGAGGGTGTTATCACCTTTCTTAGAGAACAACACCACTACGCTCCTGTGCCACGCCTTCGGCATAGTACCTTCGAGGATGACGGAGTTAAACAGCTTCTGAAGGTCTTTAAGTACCGGTGTTCCACCAGCTTTCAGTAACTCTGTCGTTATTCCGTTCTCCCTTGGTGCCTTGTTGCTCTTAAGCTGTTTGAGAGCCATTCTGACTGACGGCTGACGTCCGGGATATCTTCGGTATATTGTCGGGTCAAACGGGCTCTTGCATCGCTAGTCGTGCTAGGAGGACTACGCGATGAGGTGTATAATTGCCCATACTTCTCGAGCTCACTCAAAATCTCTGGCTACGACGAAACGATGTCACTGCCACTGTCGGTCTTCAGCTTTGTCAACAGGCTTTGCCCAATAGACAGATCTCTTGCGAACACTTTGGAGCCCTTGTTCCGCTCTATTGCGTTCTTAATAAAATTTGTATTATAGGAACGCAAATCGTGTCGCATCGACTTGGAGATCTATTTATTAAGCAAGCTGTAACTCGAAATATCCACTGAAGACTGCAGCCTCATCTCACCTCGTTCTGCCATAAGTTTGAGTGTATGCTCAGAGAGTTTCTATGTCAATCGAGATGCACATGAAGCACGGCTTCATGTGCATCAACAAAGAACAAAGATAGAATGTGGTGATGATAGATGTGGTGGGAATGTAGCTGTGTGGGTGTTTTTATCTGTAGTTGAATCTAGTCCAGTTTTTATTTACGTGATATTAAAGCGTGCCATTTTGTTTGTTTGTCGTTTGAGGAAGTGCTGGCCTCTGGTTTCAGAGTTTGTCAGGCCACTCGTAGACCTCTGACATGGCTTAACGACTGCTATTAATCAGTAACAATCGGCAGATTAACGTGCCTTTCGAAGCACGGAGCGATGGGGAAACCGCACCTAACTTAGAGAAGTCATTGGTGCGGAGCCTTGGACCGAACCCGGTATCGATGGACTATAGAACCGCTATCGAGCGTACCATGTCTTCCCCTCTTTAACTAGATCTATGATTCAAGTCATTTTTTTTTTACCCCACGAGTTCTACTGTACATCGCGTTGACACACGCGATGTACAGTCGTGGCGCGCCCCCGCAATAATGTTATTATTTGGCAACATTTACTAAATAATTTGCTCGTTAAACGTCTGCTGATCCCCCTATCCCTAACTGCCGCATTGTGCTGCCGCGCCTCCCCCGGGACTAACGACTGATTCAACCAACGCGACTCAACATAATTACTTGAAGCTCTTTGTCGAGATACTTATTTGTAGCAACATGCTCTTTTGTTCGCGATATGAAATTAATAACCAGTGTTGTCATTTTTGTGTGTTAATAATCTAACGGTTACTTAAAGATGTGTTTATTAATTAGATTCGAATCTTGAGATCGCTCTAAAGAGCGCTTTTGGAGTTGAGATCGGTTTATTAATACGGCCCTTAGTTCCCCTTTTATATCAAAAACGAGCATTAGTAGTCTTGGATTTAAGCCATTGGACACTAAGAGAAGGAAAAATAAGGTTGAAATTACTCTCAAATCTAATACATATATTTGACCTCAAGTTTGTTGGCTTTCAGTACCCCTAGTACAAGTTTTTATAGTTTTTGAAAACGAAATTTAGTTTCGCCTAGTTCCATACATTTACTGTCAGCGCCTCTTGCGGGAACTTGTAGGAACTAAAATTGGTAGGACGGGTTTTATCAAATGGTAGTATTCGAATTCGAAATAAAGTTTTCGAGTATTGTTTGCATTTTAGCAGTACGACTTGCCACTTTGACAAGTTAGTCGTAGTAAACTTTGACGAATTCGATCATTTTCGAAGTATTGTTACTCGTTAGATAAATTTTCGTGAGAGCTTCATGACATCTTGGGATTTTTTATTTTATTATAATAACGAGACGGTATCTGGCGTAGAGGTTAACCTATAGGCTGGCCGGAGGCTGGTCGGAGGCTGTAGGAGCTGACCGTCGTGAAGGGGAGGAGATTGACGTAGGCGGAGATTAATTACACCTAGTCACATCTGTTACACTAACTTTATGCAACGGTATCGGCTCACGGGCTCACTAAAGGTTTTGTCTATCTCTTAATACTCTGCGGGAAAATACAAATCTCAGGAACTCTCAAAGAAACTCTCTAGAGACCATCTAGAGACCACGGTAAGTTAATAGTTAGGTACTTATGTACCTACTCATATCTAGCCTACCAAAATACTTTATCTTATTTTGAACTTGTATTTTGTATTTTTGTAGCACATAGGTACCAACAATAATACTTCCAAAAAATTACATGAATTGTAGTGCGAAACACTACCAATCTACCTACTTTACAATTTCAATGTCGATGATGTCACGTCGTGATGTCGTCATTTCTATTTCGCCAAATATGACTCAATTGATGAAACAAACACCTAGTTCAGGATTCCCAACTAGTAATTATCAAAAATCAAGTATTATATCGAAGCTAGATGTCGTAGTTGAGGCATAAAATCAACATAAAATAACTAGGTTGTGTTGGATTACTTTGGTCCGTAACTTCGTTAATACTAAACGAAATTAAAGACCAAAGGTACCGGAAGAATCAGAAATATACGTTCTTTCCATTTATCACATCAATTAAACGTAAATCGATTATCATTTATTTCGCAATAAAACCACAGATAAAAACGACATACGAAAAACAAAACGTCAAACACCAATACGGTGGACTGTATATTTTGTCTCTTTTTTTTGCTTGCGGGGAAGAGAGATAGAAATATGTAGTGTGGAGTTCGAGCTCTTCGAAAATGTTTATCGTGTGAACTTCATTTGAAAACATGAACTCTTCCTACCGATTACACCCAAAACTGTTAGTTTAGCGAGCTCACGAAACTTTTTCCGTTTTCTTAATGTGCAAACCCGTACTAGGCGTACAGAAAGCGTTGCATTTGCTGCTCTTTTACTAGTTTTATATCCTTCTCTATTAAATTAAATTTGGGTATCTCTCTTTAGTTTGGCAATACTAATCTACACTAACATTATACGGAGGAAAGATTTGATTTTTTTGTATGTTTCTTTGTAATGGATAAACTCAAAAAAATCTTAACCGATTTTAAAAATTCTTTCACCAATAGAAAGCTACATTATCAGCAAGTAACGAGGGCAGAATTATATTTAAAAAAAATAGAGATCTCTACTAAAATTGCAATAATGTAACCAAAAGTATAAAAAATTTGCAAAAAAGACAATTACTCGCCATAAGGAACAGAGTGACATGTTGCCGTGGAAACGAAATAATAAGTCTGTCAAGTACGTGAGTAATAATGCAGGTGTCTATGGTCGAAAAACGCCACGATCGTTGCTGCCAAAGATTTTGAACTGCGTTTTTTTTTAAAGTTACGACGTATATAAATATGCTAAAAGTAATAAAACTGCCGCGGTGTCAGCGCTAACCGTGCGGAGACGGGGCGAGTCACTAGTAATATAATAAGTACCACGTGTGCTCTCTATATGAAATGAATAACGTCATCTGCAAGGGAGGATTAGTAGAATGTCGCGCGCATTCATGAATTCGTAGAGCTGCGGCTGATGAGTTTCTCAGCAACAGAGATTAACTTTATAGCTGATGTCTACTTACTACTAAATTGTATTTCTGTAGACCGACAACTAATTAGGGAAGCTATAGAAATGTGATTTGATTTTGTGTTGAGTGTAATTCGGCAGACGATTTCGTTACAAGTTGGTATTTAATTATGAGTTATTCGTTGTTCGTATCCCATCCCCACTGTATAAAAGTAAAACGTTGTCTGTTTGTTTGGGGCGTTTTCAAGCCAAAACGGCTGGACTGATTTAGATGAAAATTTGTTTTTGCATACTGTACACAACAGAGACCGACATAGGGTACTTTTTATCCCGAAAAATGGTAAGTTGTCATGGGAAAACGGGAAAATGACGATTACTCGCTTTCACATAAAACAGCTCTGATAAAGTTTTAAATATATTGTCTTTGGGTAGGTACTTTACAATACAGAGGTTAACATAAGAAACATTTATACCGCAAAATGGAAAGTTAACACGGGAAATTGCGAAAATTTACGTTGATTGGTTGTACTCGCTTTCGAATAAAACGGCTAAACTGATTACGATTACAGAATACACTGCAATTTGTTATGGGCTGCTTGGCGGTTACCATCAGCCGAACGGCCTGCTCGTTTCAGTAACATAAAAAAACACCACAAGAGCAAATAGGAAGACGGCACACTTATCAAAAAATAACTGGTCATGTTCGAATCTGACTCGCGCTCCGACGGTTCCGTAGGTAGGTACCACAATACATGTTCGAATCGGACTCGCGCTCCGACGGTTCCGTAGGTAGGTACCACAATACATGTTCGAATCGGACTCGCGCTCCGACGGTTCCGTAGGTAGGTACCACAATACATGTTCGAATCGGACTCGCGCTCCGACGGTTCCGTAGGTAGGTACCACAATACATGTTCGAATCGGACTCACGCTCCGACGGTTCCGTAGGTAGGTACCACAATACATGTTCGAATCGGACTCGCGCTCCGACGGTTCCGTAGGTAGGTACCACAATACATGTTCGAATCGGACTCGCGCTCCGACGGTTCCGTAGGTAGGTACCACAATACATGTTCGAATCGGACTCGCCCTCCGACGGTTCCGTAGGTTAAAATTTCAACCAGCCTCCTATTACGGTTTAAAAGATACATCCATCTAAAGACGTAGAGACAGAAAGACGGAGCCGTAGCCTAATGCCCGTTTTCACTAACCACGAACAAGGCGACGCCTAACTAAAGAACTCGTAACGTTTTCACTAACCACGAACAAGGCGACGCCTAACTAAGGAACTCTTAATCTAAGCAAAGTCTTAAGCGTAATCTTTTGTTTCACCAATCTATTTATTAATAGATGACTCCTAAGCTAGGCGCGTTCAATCACTCATTAATTTAACTGAGTGAGAGAACGCAGCGCGGGCTGTGAGTTTAAGAGTTGCCTATCATTAGGCACCCTCGAATCGGTGTCGTAGCTTTAAGTGACGCCTTACGTAACTAGTTATCACCTAAAGTTTTATGACACGCTTTTTTGCCCTAGGTAACTCTTAAATAATTAGGAATCTGATTTAGGCAACTCCTAGGGTTAGTGCAAACGGGCATTAGTAATAGAGCTCCGTTTGGACCCTTTGGGTACGGAACCTTAAAATTGATGAAACAACATTTCATTCAGTACACAAATTCAGTATAGTTTATTTTTATAAATATGACTAAAATCTGTATTTAATTTGGAAGATTCATTCCAGAACTCTGGAGGAAGGCACCACTTCATACCATCAAGTGTATTCCACCAGATCCTGAACTTCTTCTTAGCAGGAGCGTCCTTAGCCTTACTGTTCAACAACTTGCAAAGATTACACATTGGATGGTACGTACTGGAAACAGGATGTATGGTGTAGAAGTTGGTCCACTTGAAAAACTGATCGTATATTCTAGCATCCTTTACAGCTGTGTATATGATGTGGGCCAAATTATGTGGATGGAAATTGAGTGCGCTTATGTAGGAGCCAGGGGGAAGGAACCTGCGCACAATCAGAAAAGGCACTTATTTAAACTAGCGGCAAAAAATTATGAAAGAGGGTACCAACATTAATAGGTTCGCGCTAATGCTGAAATACTAAAAAACTTTAGAATCATACTAATATTATATATCAGAGAAGTGTAGCCACAGGCCAATCAGAGCTTAGAGTTTTAAAAATAAATACTCTCCTGTCGAGCGGAAAACTTCGTATGCGCCGCTCCATATCAGAACGTCGATTTCGTTAAATAACGGAACTTTAGAACGTCTGAACGCGCGATGTATAACTCCATACATTAGAACTGGCAGTCCATACAAAACGTCATAAAATGCATAAAACAGATAAGCGATATCTATCTTTAGAAGTGTGTGTTTATGTTTGTTACTCCTTCACGCTCAAACGGCTGAATGGATTTGGATGAAATTTGGTGCGAGAATAGCTTACATCCTGGATTAGTAAAAAAGTGTTTCATCATCATCATCATCATCCATCATCATAATCCACGGGGTTGAAACCGCGGGGCGCAGCTAGTAGTTATATAAATATCCTAGTGTAGGACGCCCTTCGTGGAGCGACGATATAAGCAAGGTTGGCGGCAGTTGGAAAAGAAGAGCCGAAGATCGGGCTCAGTGGCGTGCTTTGGGAGAAGCCTATGTCCAGCAGTGGACTGATGCAAGCTGATAATTATCTAATATCGTTACAGCGTGTATTTAAATTTACAACTGGCATCAATAAAAGTTTTTGGCAACTAATGAGCATGTCACCTTATTCATACAAAAAGCTCCATACAAAAATATTAGATGGTCTTGACAATATTTACGTTAATGTTCGTGACGAACAATGAAGTCGATTAAAAAGGGGCAACTATCCATACCAATATATAAAAGTGAAACATTGTCTGTTTGTTTGTTTGTTTAGGGAGCTTTCACGCTGTCACGACTGGACGAATTTTTATCAAATTTGGAATGGAGATAGCTTACACCCTAGAATAAAACATAGAATACTTTTTATCCCGAAAATTTTTAAGTTTCCACGGTAAAACTGGAAATAGTTTATTACACGCTGTAAGGAACGGCTGCCATGGAAACGAAATAACAAGTCTGTCAAAAAACTTAAAGAGCATTGCTGCTATACCTGCATTTGCATTGGTTTTTAATATCCTAGAAGAACATAGGATGTTTTTTTTCGCGATAAGCAGTAGTCCGCGTGGACGTAGTCGCGGGCGGGAAAGCTAGTAAAATAGAAAAAACAGGATTGTGGTTTAAAAAAAACTACGAAGGTCGTGTAAGAAGCTCCCACCTTAGGCGGGAGCTTCAGAGACGTATCTGCCACGCAAGGATGTATGATAAAATGTAGTTGCAAAACAATAAAAGTCACCTTCATATATCTTACATAGTCGCCAAGTAATTAACTTAATCAGACTACTTATCTTATCTATAGCTTATTAAGTCTTTTAGCTGTCTGATTATTTTATTAGGAACCAATTACTGTTGGTCGCTGCTGAATTTATTAGTCGCACGCTTTTTTTTAAGACAAAATGTTTAATCTTTTGTCCTCGATCTCACCTTTTAGAAAGCGACGAGCCATTTTATAGCAAAATAATTTCCCTCTAAAAAAAATAGAAGGTGACTCACCAAATCGCCAAGCGTGAGAAATATCATTCATATTATCTTGGGGTATCTTTACCTGTCATAATTAGCTCCACCATACACAATAGGAACCACATAATTATCGTATCCACGCAGAACCTCATCCGTGACATAGTCAATGGCGAATGAGTTCTCGAAAGCCATGTAGAAATGATAATGCTGCCTCAGCATTTCTTCGCAGTCATTATTGTCGCAGTCTCTTTTCGTGCACTTCCCGTAAACGTCTATTTGCAAAGAATAATGGAAAAGATGTTCCTGCAGCTTCGTCAAATATTCGTCTCTTAAACTATCAGCTTTGCAGTTGCTGACGATCCAAGCCGCAGCCTTCTTTCTTCCTTGGAAAATAGTCTTTATCTTTGCACGAACAGGGAATTCCTCAGATATGTTCCACAGCACCGTTTTGTTCGGGGCCACCATTTCTCCTCTGCCATCTCTCACTACGAAATAGTTCCAGACTACATCCGAATCGAGTCTGTGTGTAAAAGTCCAATTGAAATAGTCGTCGTTATGAAGTTCGCAAGACGGGTAGTTAGCAGATGACTCTATTGAGGCGAAGATATATATCTGTGACCTCGCTCGTCGAATCGGTTTATCCTTTACTTCATTTAAATATTTTTCAGTGAAAATGATAGCGTGGAAACGTGAATAGTCTCCGCTCAGAAGGCCTCTGCTTTCTGAGACAATACAATTCGATAGCGAACAGTTGTAATTGGACATTTGATATAGATGTTTCGATTCAGGTTTCCACAGTAGAATGTATTTCTTGCTATCTTTTATCGCTTCGCGATGTCGCTTGGCGTTCGACACGATGTTGGTCATGTTCCTAAGAAATCCGGCGATGTCCTGCATCAACCACAAATGTATCAATCCACAAACAAATGCGGTTATGAGAAGGCTTATTAAATTTTTCAATGAACATTTTTGCAATGATTTAGATCTGACGAAGCAAACCATTTTTGCAAGAATCCAGGAATCAAAGAGTAATCTATCTATACCAGGAATGTTGATGTAACTAACATTTAGAAACCAATCAAGACCTATGGACATTTTTCTTTACTCTATGATCAAGACATTATTGTGACATTATTTTGACAAACATGACATAAAATTTTCAGAAAATAAATCTCACTATTCGGAGTTTTTTGAAAGTATTCAAGGTGTTGTAAATTTGTAAATTTTTATTTTTTCTTCATATTAGTGTTTTTTCGAGGGTTGATGAGTAATATTGGTGAAATATTAATCATTGGGTGCTTGATAACGTGCACGAGTGTGGGCAAAGGATAAAAAAATAAAAAAGTGGCTATTTGTGATATTTTCAAAACTCTCCAGAAAGTTTCAGTAAAACGTCCACCATTTTTTCTGATTCGTGACTTTGACAATTATTGACTGTGACTTGACAATACTTAAAATAAACTAAACTTGACATTGGCGAAATTGCTAGTAGGCCAGTGCCTCCGCAGACGCCATTATAATAAAAAAAAGAAGAAAGATCTCACTATTCTTATTCTGCTTTCAGCGTTTGTCTATCTCCTATATGGTCTGTGGTAAACATAGTAGTCTTTGGTCTGTGGTTTATCTTACACTCTATCCACGTCAAATTGGCGAAAATGAATTGAATTTAACTCTCTAGCAAATTTTATTTATGTTCTTATCTATGTTTTTTTGTAATGTTGTGTGTTGAATAAATGTTTTTTCTTCTTCTTTATCTTCTTCAACCCATTGATGTATATTTTACTATTTTAGCAACCCCGCACAAACCACTAGATTTAGAGTTGAATTTGATTCTATATTTTCATATATTTTCTATGGGCGTATGGAGCGTACCTAATTTAATATTTTGATATATTACAAAGACTCTCGTACGTCTATACGTAGTAACAATACCTCAATGGTCTATATGTTATTGTTTGTCGTATGAGATCGTGCTAGTTTCTAAACTACTGTACGAGTGGTACTTAATTAATGGTACCTAATAAGTAGTACTAATTATATCAGTATTGTCTTTAAAAAATACAAGACCTAAAATATAATACCAAAACCTAAACAGTCACAAAACCTTGACTAAAATTCAATGGAGATAATCTTCAATACACAAACGAGTTTGTTTATACTTCATTGGAACTTAAGACCGGATATAGACCAATGCGAAAAGATTCTACCACTATTTTGTACGTGGGAGTATCTCAACCATTCATCCAGGCCATTGTGCCCCATAGGTGGCGAAACCATCACTTAGCAGATAAAGCAAAACATTTAGACAACCTGACAAAGGATCTTAACACCACAATAATCCCAGATTAAGATCGTATCTGGACGACGACGTGATAAACACTCCACATGTAAAGAAACGTGAACAGTTATTTGATTGAAAAAATACTGACCACGACGGGTCGCCATACGTCCGACTCATTGTTGGACGCGTCAAACTACAGTTATTGTTGGCAAAATAGATCCATTGTTGTCGTGTAAAGCTTTCTAGAGCAAAAACTTGGTTTACAAAGGTGTCGTAATTGAATTAAGAGCACTTGGAGGCGTCTGTATCCGTTCTAGGAATGTTGAATCGAGGGCAATGAGAGCAAGACTGACAATGTTTAAATTTTTGCAGCTGGTCACTCGACAACATCCCAGAAACCGGTGATTCTCTGGTCATCTTATTTGACAAGTATGTAGGTCATATTCTGCTCTGTAGTCTTTTCAAAGCTGCAACTAGTTTATAGAGCCTCGCTTTATATCCATATTTATTTAAAGAATAAACAAAACATGCAGGTAACTACTTATTTCAAATACCTAAATCTGTCTTAAAAGTAACTAATAAATAAACTGCTAAATCAACTCAATCCCGGAGTTTTTTTTTTCTCCACTCCTCTTTTAAGTCGTTAAAAAATGTGAAATGTGACAGAGTAACTTTGTATGTGCCTATGTGACCACTTATGGAACCAAAATTATTTATTGCGCATACATCTAGATCATCAAACGATGGTAAAACTGAAAATGCGACTACGAATTTTAGGTATTGAAAGTGATACAAAATTATGTAGAATCAAAGCAATACATTGGTGTCGATTCTGAGTGCACCAATTAAACCTAAAACTAATTTTGACAGCTCTAAAATTGTTGCTGTCCCTTTCGTTTCCATAAGGTTTAAAAGTGACGGCAATAATTTTAGAGCTGTCAAATTTAGTTTTAGGTTTAATTGGTGCACTCAGAATCGGCACCATTGTTTGTGATACAAGCTAAAACAATACAATCTTCGTAAAATATTCCGTGCCATAAACCTCTAAAAAAATCTAACAATGTCGTTCCCAAAACATTAAGCTGTTTAAATATTTATGGAGTATTTACGTATTGACAAAACAAAATGATCGACAATAGTGTATTGTGCCATTTGTCCCTGTTCGAGTGGCGAGTGGTCGCGACGGCGACACTCCATTGACCACTCGAGAGCTTCCGTGCTATTGTGTGAGCTGATGGAGGGTAAATTGGGATTTTATAGCTTCACCCTTAGAATTAACTGGATGTATCGAAAATCTACTCATATATATTTCGTAGAGCGTGCCTTTGTTATGTATTCGGTTGAGATTGTTAAGTACCTATAGTATATTTTTTCATTCTTCTATGTCGATGATCTATCCAAGCTCATGAAAATAAAGCAAGAAGGCCCACGGGTTAGCAAAGCAGATATTGCAAAGCCAGATTAGACATAAGAGCACTTCTTCTCTTGAGAGTATGAATGAGTTGTAATCAATTTAACGCCAAGAAACCCCAAGCATGCCTGTTCATCCCAAAAAACAGCGAGTTCCCTCTTACCCTTACTATAGAATTGGCGGATCAGTATAGCTTCCAGATCTAATAAGCTCAATTATAGAGAGTACTTAGACTACAAAGCTAAATTAGCGGACCAGAACCTTGGTATCACAAAAATAGTCAGATTGAGGGGACTAACCGAGACTGCTCCTGAGCCTCTATCAAGCACAGGTACGATCATGTGTGACTTGTTCTCTCTTTCTTTGAAATGGGTCAGACAATTACTGGTTATTGTTATAAATAAAACCCTAATTAAACAAAATGTACACGACGAAGCTATTTGTGTTTATTTGACAGGTAAAACTCGCTGTAGGTGACTAATATGTTCCTTGGGTATCAAAACTTCTTTCACTTACGGGTATCAAAACTTCTCTCACTTACGGGTATCAAAACTTCTCTCACTTACGGGTATCAAAACTTCTCTCACTTACGGGTAGCAAAACTTTGATTGTTTCGTATTTATTAAGTATTTTTTGGAGATTTAAAAGCAATTACTAGTGAATATTACTTCCATTAATTACATTAACTACAATAAGAATACACGGTAGTGAATCTCAAGTGATCCCGCAAAACGGAAGGGCCGCATTCACCACATGCTGCTAATCCACTTACCGTCTGTTAATCCTCGCTTATTCTCCACGAGGCATTGTCGCGGAGTGCACTGGACTGCGATAATTCAATCACAACTGTTGTCAAATACGACAAATGTTTTTTGAATGGTGATTTGATTATGTTGAGGATGGTAGCGTTTTTATTTAAATCCGGGTGTTGCTAGTCTATGTATGTACTCATCTAGCTCTAGCTTTTAATTTATCATCTTTATAGTAACCATCAACAAACGATGATTAGAGTATGAGAAGTTATAATTTGCCTATAAAATTTGCTTCATAAATCATCCTTTATAAGTCCACTGCTGAACATGGGCCTCCCCCAAAGAGTGCTTGTGCCACCTCCATCCATCGAATTCCTGCGATGGCTACAATGTCGTCAGTCCATCGTGTGGGGGGTCTCCCTACACTTTGCTTGCTTGTACGTGGTCGCCATTCGAGAACCTTTATTCCCCAGCGGTTGTGAGTTCTGCGAACTATATGGCCTGCCCATTGCCACTTGAGAGCTATGTCGATAACCTTCTACGGATGTCCTCGTTACGGATCTTATCACGTAGTGAAACTAGAGAGAAAACCGAGCATAGCTCTCTAAATTTGCTTACAATATTGAAAACTAAAGGCAGTTGAGGCATCAACCGTGTGGAAAAATACTACAAATAAATTTATCGTAACTTTTTATATAAATAAAGATTACAAATTGTTTACGCGAGTATTATTAGCATTGGTAATCTCAGGATATTTCGACTCATTTTCTTAGAATGTTATCTAAATATTCATCCGAAGTTATGACAATATTTTATGATTACCAAGACTCAAATTACCTTTTCCTGTTCTCGAGCGCAAAATTGGAACTTTACATTATCTTACGACTTTATCTCCATATCTCAAATCTACAAGTTCAGATAAAGGGCCAGCCCAAAAAATATTTATTGTGTTTACACAAACGTAGGAGGTAATCCGAGTTACACTATTTTTGCCTTTCGAAAGGGGAGGCTGCATTGTGTTCCGAAGTACCGAGTCACCAAAAAACCCTTAATAATATTATTGGGTTCTAATTTCGTTTGTGACTGTTAATCGTGGTTATATAAAAGTGTCAACCTCATTGAATAGAGGTGCCAATTTGTATAGAATTACCTCACTTGAATAGGTCGGGCGCTTCGGATTTCATATTACACAATACTTCTTACGTAAAAAAGTCACGAATAATGTCTGGTCCTAATAAAATGTGATTATTCAAGTGATTCGCCTTGATACGTTTATTTTTTTAGGTGTTACAAGTAGGTATGGATCTATAGAAATGTTAATAGTTAGGAGAGATGCTTGAGACGTCTTTGTTGTAGTCGATTGATCTAAGTATTATTTTGTGTAAAGATATTATGGTTCGAAATAATAGACTTGTATGTATATCCGTATTTTGAAATGCAAATGAAGATATTGTGTGGTCTTAATCAGGAAAGATAAAATTACAAACAGTAGCTAGCTCTACGTGAGTTATGAAATACCCATCTATTCGAAAAACACTGAATGTTTCCTGGAAAAGTGGGAGCAAAGTAGGTATTTTCTGTTCAAGTCTTTCAGAGAGGGTAGTAATGAATTTCCGTGGCTCTTTCTGCCTTAGCTCGGCCATATTCAAGTTATAAGCCATCATATTTTATTTTTAATGTGCAAAATGTAAACACTCCACTGCTGGGATTTGAACTCCGGTATTAGAAATCGCGGTTAGGGGTTATGTACATTTTTAATTTGCGCTTGTAAATAAATATATGAGCTGTAAAGTATATACAAGCGCCTTTTATTTATTTTTCTCATAGAGGGGGATGAACAGTAGAGTGTATAAAAAAAAGTAAGTAAGCCGTTGTCGCAAAATTATTTTTTACTCGGGTGATGTATATTGAATCCCTCGCTACGTTCAGGATTCTACTCTAGAATCCTTCACTCCGCTCTGGATTCAAAATAGCGCCCTCGCCGGCAAATTATTACTTCGCTCCCTAGTAATACAATCTACATTATTTACTACTTATTTCTAGTATTACATGCAGGACCGAAAACAATCGGACGGCCGTGTGGCAGTGTGGATGGATTTCTTCACCATGTGTGCATATTACCACGTTTTTTATAAGTCAATTTCTTGTTTGTCTGTCTGTCTGTCGTTCCAGGTGGAATCTAGCACCTTAAATTTCGAGCACTTCCTGATTAGCTATCCGGCTGAAACTTTCAGGGTAGCTCACAACACGGAAACGAATCATTTCAAAAATATATTAGTTAATTAGTTTAAACGCTAAAAAAAAAACACGCCTGCACTGCCAAAAAAACACTTTTGCCAATGTGCTTATTTTTCGCATTTGAAAATGGAGCCATACTGCCACCATATTGAATTTTTGGCAAAAAAGTACTATTCTATGTTACTCGGGGGGATGTAAGGAATCTAACAATACCACAAACGTCTAAATCTGTTGAGGCATTTGTAAGTTATGGTAGAATAAAGAAACTCACATACATACAAAAATACATGCAAACATACATACAAACATACATACAAACATTCATACAAACATACATGAATCCTTAAAACATTACACCCTAAGGAATCTAACAATACCCCAAACTTCTAAATCTGTTGAGGCATTTGAAAGTTATGGTGGAATAAAGAAACTCACATACATAAAAACATACATGCAAACAGACATACAAACATACATACAAACATTCATACAAACATACATACAAACATACATGAATCCTTAAAACATTACACTCTAAGAAATCTAAGAATACCCCAAACGTCTAAATCTGTGGAGGCATTTGAAAGTTATGGTGGAATAAAGAAACTCACATACATAAAAACATACATGCAAACAGACATACAAACATACATACAAACATTCATACAAACATACATACAAACATACATGAATCCTTAAAACATTACACTCTAAGAAATCTAAGAATACCCCAAACGTCTAAATCTGTGGAGGCATTTGAAAGTTATGGTGGAATAAAGAAACTCACATACATACAAACATACATGCAAACATACATACAAACATACATGCAAACATACATACAAACATACATACAAACATTCATACAAACATACATAAAAACATACATGAATCCTTAAAACATTACACCTTTTTTTGGCAGTCGTGTAAAAATTACTGGTTTTTTGATTAGTGTTTTAACCTACATCTGCTGCTTGTTTTCTTATACGTAATCTCCACAGACCTTCGTCACACAATTAACTTGAAAAATCACCAATCAATTGAACGGTAATTAACCTGAAAATGTTTTTTCAACTACAAGCCAATATTGATTGACCAAGGATTAAAATTATTGGTTTGGACGGTCAACACTATAGTCAGTATCTTTATATTGTAGCTTTTAAACTTTCGCGATTCGAACACATAGTTAAATATTTAAATGGGACTTAATCGCGCTGAAAAACTTAATATTTATTTACCTCGACGTTTCGATCAAGTTGCATTGATCGTGGTCACAAGAGGGTCTTCTCGTGACCACGATCAATGCAACTTGATCGAAACTTCGAGGTAAATAAATATTAAGTTTTTCAGCGCGATTAAGTCCCGTTTAAATATTTAACTAAGTATCTTTATATGTTATATAAAGATACTGACCTTAGTGTACGTAAAATAATATTTAAGCGCGTTTAGAAACATAAGTAACTATGCGATTGAACCACGAAGGTATAAAAATTTAAAAAGAATTACTTTGTTTCATGATAGAATGGAACCCATATCCAGATAAGTAACTTCAACCAATATACAACATGTATTTTGTTCTAATCAGTGTTGTACAGAAACACAGCCTTCACAAGCGCGATTTCTCCCCCTAATACAGATGATACCCTCACAGACGAGCAGCCTCCTCCCTCCCCCTCCCACCGGGTCCATAATTAGCCCCTCCCTTCCACTCTTGGCTTCCCCCTGAAAACAGACGCCACCCGAAAACAACAATCTATTTGAATGTAGTAGTACTTGTATGTGCTCGGCTTTGAGCTTACAAATGTACGGGTAATTTAATGGAAAATATATCTTCTTTTTGTTTTACTTGTACGTCATAATTACTGTAGGAGTAGTGATTTAGGTTAACGTTAGTGTTACTGAATGGATGGGTTCGATTCCATCATCAAATTATTTATTTTCATCATCGGATGCAGTTTTCTCATTAAAGTTTAGAGGTCACGAAGTGACACATGCGGTGTTTGTTTTACATTAATGAATACAACAAGCACAAATTTAAAAAAAAGCCCTTGGGAGCTACGATCCTCACCCCTTCCCCCATTATAGCTAAGAACAATAATATATATATAATATTTAATATAATATATTCGGGACATTTCCACACCAATTATCTAGCCCCAAAATAGGATACCCTGTGCTATGGGTACTAGATAACGGATAAACATAAATAGATAAGAATATTAACATCCATGACTCGGAAACAAACATTTCTGCTCATCACACAAATGATTGCACCTTGCAGGATTCGAACCCGCGACCGTTCGATTTCGTACCTAGGATCTCTAGCCACGAGACCAACCGGTTGTCTATCTAAAGTGAGTAAGTGGTTGTGAGTTTCTTTATCTATCGGTTGGTAATCTCGATTACCTCAGCTTTCAAACAGAAAATACACATCAAAATCGGTCCATCGTTTGGAAGTTTGATGCCACAAATAGACACACGGACACACACAAAGAGCCACACAGATATACACACTAAACTTATAACCTCCTCTCGTTGAAGTATGGTGGTTAAAATATAAGTATTTCTTAGGGTTTCGTACTGTGTAGGAGAATACTTTTAGGGTTACGTATAAAAAAAAACACATTTACGTGTCCATTTGACCATCTGTCACAACTATATTTTTAAATACCGTAGCGCTCGCTACGATGCATGCTACGAACTCGTATGTTGATCCAAATAAGATGCAATGCAGCATATAAAGATACTCCTTACTCGAATCATATTCAGCACAAAATCCTTCACATAGATCTCCATAATCAAACATAACTCCGGCGCACCGACCCCACCTAAAGCCTAACAAATCAAGAGGTATTCCTACGAGGGTCCGAGGATTATCTTCAAATAAGCGTATTACATCGACTCGTGTGCCCGTGCTTTGTGATCCAAATAACTACGGCTTCACCCCACACAAAACATTTCTCCAAAACGAATGCTCCCTTCTGCGTCCTCAGAGACCATTTTTACAGGTTAGTTGCTACTCTGTGGCATATAGTTAGGCAGGTAACAAGCGTCTCATCGAAGACCCCTCGGGACCGTCTGGTCTGTAGATAGGGTTTTATTTGCAGATTTAACGAATGACTAAGGTTTCGCGCTTTTCATCTTTCGCATTTTCGGAGAAGGGTGTGTAATTTCGGATTTGTTGATGTGACCAAATAGGATTTTTAGAAGGATTTATTTAATACTGGAGACAACCCTAGTTTTAGGAAGGTTGGCTGGAATAAACGATTTATTTTTATCTACATTTATTGTACTTTGCTACGAAATACAGAGGTTTACAAAAATATTTATTGTTATGTGTCTTATGACAGAGCCAGTAGTAGTCACTAGAACCGGAGGATTAATCTTATAGAAAAATATATGTTTTTAAATTCATCAACTAAAGCATACTCTAATCATATTTAAATAAATATATAAAATAAAAGCCAAGCTAATACTAAGTACAGTGCGCCCAACTTATCTCTGAAGTGGCAAAAAAAGAAACTAAAGCCACCACGAATGATTTCACATTTTTTATTTTTTTTTGACTGGAACACTCACGCCACCATTCAGCTCACAGATAAGTTGGTCGGATGAGCATTTGACAAGTCACTTCAACACAAGGAAGTTCTACGTACATAAGTAGTAAGTACATCGAACTTTCTTTCTTCAACATCACATATCGCTGCCAATTTGTTCGTTCACAAACCCACAGCCGCATCGATCGAAAACACGCAAAACATGCCGAAACTGAGGCAGACATAAACAAATTCTGTAACAACCGCGTAACTCAGCCGTCGGCGGCGGCGGGCGGCTCGATTTACATAAAATTATCACGAGCCGCCCGCCGGCTTCCCACTGGAGCTACGATCAAACGTGCGCGACGCTGTGAATGAGTGAGAGATACTCGTATGATGAAAAATATATGTTTTTTATTTGCTATTCGATATGAGAAGTGGGCTATAGTGGGTAGTGTGGTGGAATACACGCCGACCAGAGCGGGATAGAAAGAAGTCACATGTTATATGTGAAGAGGGAGCTCTTGGATTAATAGCTGATGGTTTACGCAGCGCGCGCAAAAAACTTTTCAACAAATTTGTGTACAGAGACAATAATGATAAAACCTTCTTAGAGAAATGCAGATGATAGCAGTGAAAATTTCATTCAACCCAGTTTAGTAGTTTTAGAGATAAGTACAAACACTTAATATATTAAACCTAAATTATAGTTATGCTGTTTTTTAGATGGAAATATAGGCCCATACTAACTACGTAGGCCTTTCTTAACTAACTACTACAGTACAACTACTACAAAATACAATTAGCGACATAACTACTACCACAGAATAAATAGTAGCTACGAAAAATAGTTGGACAACACACATGCCATTACAGGCTTACAGGTAGCCCAAGCGTTCTGATTATGATAATATTGAATTCTATTTCACTTTGCAGACACTAATGGCAGCAATTCAGTAATTTTGCTTCTTAAACTGAACTAGACAAAATTTCTTCAAATGTAATTTAAACCTTGTAGACTTTGTAACAAGGTCTTTTTGCTCCTGGCATCTATTCTAAACTTATGTCAATTTAAGCTGCACTGCTTAAAATAACGTATTTAAAACAGGTTTTTAACACACTGTCTAACAGCGTTTGGATAAATTTGGACACGTTCTGAGACAGCGTTTGGAGAAATCGGGACTCTCGCCGCGTGGAAACAAAGTTGATTTTACGCTGACAGCCTTTAGTGATAGTTTAGTGAGAGGCATATATGCCAGGGGAAAAAAAACCTTGTTACGAAGCCAACAAGGTTTAAATTACATTTGAAGAAATTAAGTTTAGTTTAGGGGATGTCCAAACTGCTACCAATATCAAGGTGTGAATATAGACGTATTACAGATTAATTTGACTGTCCACTGACGTCTTCCTAGATGCCAATGGTCGCATAGTACTGATTCCCACTTCCCAGTCGCGTCGGCCGCGCAGGTTTGACCGTATTTAATACCTCCTTTGTGACGACAAAATATTTTCAGAACAGTTTTCCACACAAAGTCTCTAATTCAATATAACAGCGGCGGCGACGCGCGGTATTGGAGTTTTTCGAGGCGAGAAGCTGTATAAATTAGGAGGACGGTTTTATAGGGACCGATGTAGATGTTGGTCTGGAATTCCTAATGGAAAAGTGTGAATTTATTTAAGTAGTAATTGTGTTTTTATGGGATATCGTTGGAAGCGTCTTGACGTCCGCTGGTTATAGGCTATTTGACGTCACATTAAATTGGATATGGCGCCCTCTAGAGGACATAAAGTAATGAAGAAAAAAAAATAACGGCAGGGGTTTTGATGAAATTTGGATTAGAGATAGCTTATACTCTGGAATAACACATAGGATACTTTCATCATCATCATCATCATCATCACTCACGCAGGTGAAACAGCGGGGCGCAGCTAGTAAATTCTACTACGCAAAAATATTTTAAATAAAAAGTAAGTTCAAAAAGTAAAACTCAACTAGGTACGATCTCAGTGGACTAAAAAGTCACAAACAAGAATTTTCCACGTTTTATAAATTTAAAAGTTTAGCTTTAAAGCGTTGGGAGATCGCTTTACTTGGTTTAACACTAGTACATTTATATCGCACTCCCCGGCTCTAGTTTTAACTTTCTATAACGTTTGAAAATTCGTGTTTGTGATTTTTTAGTCCACTGACCGTAGCAGGTTTTAGTTTTTTAACTTACTTTTTATATTATTATGTACCTATATGATTATTTAGCCGTGTAATAGTGCAACCGCTTCTCATAACGCGTCTATTATCAGTAGTTCAAACGCGGGTGGGTGAGAGCACAGGGAATTCCAGGAAAAGGGCAGTAGCACTTTTCTGTGTACCTAAGTATCAACATCTACTGCGAATTGCTATCACCAAACCGCCTGCCAAACGTGGTGGTTATGGCAAAATCACCCGTATTATAAGACTAGTGACCCGCCGCGGCTACGCACAGGTGTAATTTAGAACAAAAATGAGGTGAAACATGTAGTTCTCGCACACTCGACCTTCACTCCGCTTCGGGGAATAATAGCTAAACGATATTTTTGTGTTGTGTTGAAAATGATAAAATACGGAATTGTTAAAATAACACCAAACCTTTCAATAGTCTTTGGCATTATGTGTATCCAACCTCCTTGAGTCTTTGGTTTCACATTCTTTTCAAAACCATAATTTTATTAGAGATACGGGTCTCTCTACGTTAAGGGGATATCGAGCCGTTTTTTGTCTTTAGCCTATGGTGGCCAGTTCGGTTTTCGAATACTTAAACTCTCTTTACATTGCCCGCATTTATGCGAGTTTTTATAGGAAACTTTAATGTTCCAAATTCAAAAGCTCTCAGTCGGCTTGATTTCTTCCGACACCTTGAACAATTATCCTCATATTTCAAGAAATTAACACAATTATATATGTTTTCACACTGTCATGTCTCAATCCTATTATATTATATCTATTATTATATTAATAAAAACATTGGGTGTAACAAGGGCGTTACTCAAAAAAAGTGAGTTGCGAGATAATTGAAGTTAAAGTTTTTGATGTATTTTACCTTCTTAATATTATTAAATTAAATTTCATGCAATATATTACTAGTTTGTACCATGATTCAGTTACAAGATTCTAGTATTACTGTTATTTTAAGATAATTATAAACTTTGTTGCTCTCAACCGGTAAATTAATTGGGCGTGCATATCATAAACGGGTTTTAAGGGATAAATAAAAACTTTTGATACTTACGTGAACCAGTTTTTTACATTAAATAATCTTTCCGCAAGTTGCAGGTCGTAACGTGTCTGAAATTCAAACGCATATACGTAATCCATGCAACAAAGGCATGCAGTTGCATAATTTTTTGAATTACAAGCCGAACAAATTTACTTACCTTGCCTTATCTGATTTTAAGCAATGCCCCTCTATTTCTAGTGTTGTGCGTGTGCCTGTCCACAAGTTTTTCAAATGTTTCAATTTTCCTCATATACATTAATAGCTGTGCCCGCGGCTTCACACGCGTGGTCATTTATCTAAGTTAAAAGTACTCTATGTGCTATTCCAAGACCAATATACCAACATTTGATAAAACATCCTTCAGCCGTCTTAAGTTTTTTATCGATTGCTCTGCTTTTACTTATCGGATTGAGATACCAAGTACCCCAGTCTTTAAGTCAAACCATAAGCTATCTAAGAGTGAAAACTGCATTGCAATCGGTCCAGTCGTTTTTCCGTGATGCGCAAACAAACATACAGACAGACACAATTTAAAATATGTTATTTTCTTGTTCAGTAGCTTATTTTAAGTACCCTAGTCATTTTTTTGTATTATCTTCTTTGTACAGACTTGTTCGTACATATTTCTTTATTATATGTATGGATTTTCACGTACATAACAAGAAAATTTACGCACACAGAAAAAACCCGAATGCAAACAAAACTAATAATTATTTTTCACTCTACTATTATGCGATTATATTTTTTTCGAGAAAATACATAAAAAATATTAAGGTCAAAACACAGATCATGTAAATATGTTCAAACGGCTACATTTACCTCTACGTTTATCCGTTTTAAAATATTTACTCACGCCTTCCCATCGGTACAGTTAAACAAACAATGCAAATATAAACTGCGGGGCGTAGAGTGGAGGACATAAATGAGTTTACACGAGTGGGTACAGTCGGGGACAAAGAGTTTAGAGCGGGAGGCGGGCCGGCACGCCTCATCTTGTGCCCGGCAATTATAACGACAATAGGAACGGCCAGGTACGAATAAATGAATCTACATAAATTGTTAATCTGAGAAGTTTTGAGAGACCGCTTGTTGAGATATTTTGGTATGCTATAATAAGTAGATCGGCTTCTACCCGTGCTAGATTTATACCGTCGTGTTAATAAGTAATTTTAGATAAGATTATATTTAATAAGATTAGCTCGGAGCTGTTAAGCTATTTATTTTTATTAATGAAAGTTTAATTTTGCAAGATTTTATAGTCGAAAGATCTGGGCGTAAGTGGATTTTATAGTCTAAAGATCTGGGCGTTAGTGGATTTTATAGTCTAAAGATCTGGGCGTTAGTGGATTATTACACGACTACCCAAAAAAGGAATGTAATGTTTTTAGTATTCATGTATGTATGTGAGTTTCTTTATTTTACCATAACTTTAAAATGCCTGAACAGATTTAGACGTATGGGGTATCGTTAGAATCCTTACATCCCCCGAGTAACATAGGCTATATTTTTTTTAAACATTCAATATGTCGGCAGTATGGCTACATTTTCGAATTAAAAAAAAAACTTTACAATATGGGTATCAAATTGAAGGACTTGATAATTGACAAAAGCTCTTTTTTGGCAGGGCAGGCGTGTTTTTTTAGCTTTTAAGCTATTTATTATGGGTATTAATAAAACTTAAAATTAGGCTAACGAACTCTACACTAATATACTCTATACTAATTTCATTGTCATTTGTAGATACATGTAATGATCCCATTTTAAATTTTCCTTGTTCTAATCTAACACCAAAAGGAACTTCTTGAAATACATCCTCTGATAAAGTCCACGAAATATCATCCAGTTCGAAAGATTGAAAGGATGAACTACTCTTATCATGAGTTTTACTCTCATCTTCACCCTCAGATTCATCTTCAGTTAATTTATCCATAACACTTGCATCAGACATACTGTCATTGGAAGTGAATATAAATTCATTATTTAATTCATCATCTACCTCATTGTATTTAACTTTTTTTTAAATTGAATAAGCATTTCTTGATCAGCATCTGATTTTAAACTTCGCATTAACTTTACCTTTCTTTTAACAACAACTGCAGATTTAACAATTTGTAGCTTTAACGTCTTTAAAAAAAACATAATGGCTGTAATAAGACCTATATCTTCGAATGTCGGATTGTTGAATATTTCATTCGTTTGTTTCATTGATAAACTTATAGAGATAGTCTCTCTACGTAAAGAGACGATAATGTACGACCAAAATAATGTACGACCTAGATTGTACGGCCGATAAGGCACGTTCGATTATTTGGACGGCTATTCCTGGCCGTGTATTATTTGGCGTACAAAATCGGTCCAGGCTGATTATGCACGGCCAGTATTTACGCAGCCAACCATAGACAAAGATAGAATCTCTCCTTGATGCCTCGTTTGTGTGCGAGGCGAGTGGCAAGTGTCAAGAAGAGAAAACTGTCACAGAACCAAATCGGCCAACCCCGACTCCACGTGGTCACCCAACGTGCGTGACATCTTGCGCGACGCAGACAAAATGTCAGCGTAAACGTTCAAAGACTGCTACACTTACCGTGCAAGAACAATTAAATAACGAATAAATCAAAACGATATTGTGATCATGACGATATTGTGAGATACGCTGGAGGTCATCGGATGAGGCTAGCACAGGACGAGAACTGCGTGAACGAGAGGAAGCGCTTACACTTGCCAGTGGGTGGATACGGGCTGATTAGATAGATAGATAGATAGAAATCAATACAAATAAATAAACAGGGAATCTTCAAATATTACAATTTAGGCAACGTATTGAATTCGAAACGCCATTTATATGGCTAAAACTCTTCTGTAATACCTATCGTCATTGATAATAGCTAATTAAATGAGTTACGTTACATACCTAATGAGAATTTAGTATCGAAATCCGTTTTAAAGTGTTTATCTAGGTGTAAGTCATTGGTGAGAACTACAGTGTGCCGCAAAGAACGCCGGTTGGTTATAACCCAGTACCCGGGTACACCTACCCGGTCGGATAACTTTTAAAATCTTTGAGCAATTCTTTTAACATAAATACTAAAATAAAGTTAATTTCATTACAAATATAGAAGTAAAACCTTTATATTTATTTTTGGTGCGTAAAGTAAAAACCATAAATAAAAAAGATGGAGGATTTTTATAACTTGGCATAGGCTCAGAAATCTGGTGGGAAGCATGCCAAACAAACCGTATAACAGCTGTATTAACAACTCGTGATGGCAATACAAAATACTAAAATTTGTGAAAATTATATACCGAATTTGAAACCGTAGCACATTTTTTCGTTGCAAATGGCAATTTTATTAAAACCTACTTTTAATCAAAATAATCTTGAACTTAGGTGACTTTTATTTAAGCAGTATAAATTTATCTATAATACAGTCTTTATTTCATAAAGCTAGTTCCAACATTATAAAGTTATTGGGCATTTTGTTACCGACCCGTTTTCTTCGCGGCCCAGTTTATACAAGTAATATCGGAATCGCACCTATCCAGAAAAGCCCTTATCTAAGTTCGAACATAAAAACAATAAAAATTCACAATAAAATGGCACAAAGCAATTTAAATATTCACGTCCGCGCGTCCACGGTGATTAAAATGCATGTTTGTGGCCGGCCGCGATGCCTCGTCGATTGTTTTGCGACGACCAGTCGGTCACGTGACCGTGACAAACCACGCGACGTGACACCGTGACCGACTACCGCACTTTTGTGTGCGAGTTTACCTCTACTAGTCGCAAAATGTATGCTTGCATGTGGATTAGCTTTTAACCGCCATCGCAAAGAAAGAGTATCTCAATTAGACGTGTACAACGAAGAATGAAATAAAAATTTGAGATTTAATAGACGACGATGGTTGACGGTCGATGGTTGGGGTAGACGAGTTCTCAAGTGAAGACTGCGTTTAGGCAAACGCAGGTCGTCACTCCACTAGTGTCTGGTGGAGTGACTACCTGCGAAAAGCAGCTGCGAGAACTGGATGCAGAGAATTGAACACCGAGCTCCGATGATGATTAAAGATTAAATATTATTAGTTTCGTTGAAGTGCTACACAGAACACAACTTAATAATTGCGAATGTTATAACAATCTTAATTGATCGTGAAGTTATTAATTTAGTTGTAAGTTTCTGTGACTTAAAATCTACTTCAAACAACCCCTAGTTCTGATTATTTATTGAATGAAAGTTAACCGAATCGCGATTGATTGTGAATTTTATAAAAAATTATATTCTGTATAATTTTATGGTGGCTATCGTCATAGTAGGAACAGAAAAGTAATTCAAATTGAGGCCCGTGCGGGATTAAATGCCTAATCTAGCCCGGATATGCAGGGTTGTACGTACCTATCTCTAAGTTTTCTAATAATTACATTATCAAATAATTGAATGTTTGCAGCGGGTGCTTAACTTCTATCCGGTAAAAGAAATTATTAATTTGAGGAAGTTGCTCCTAGATGAATCTAATCTTATTTTTATTTTATTTTTATGAAGGATATGTGCTGTTGGTCTATGGCTGCAAGCAGCAATGCGTGATGCAGAAGGCGCCCGCCAAATTTAAGTTTTGGCCCCTTGCTCAAGGGCACCCAGGAGGTAGGACCCTCGACTTGGACAGTTGCCACTGATTACGGGGATCTGACTAAACACCCCTGGAACGCTAGTTTAAGTAGTGATCGAGGAGGCTCTGATGAAATAGCTGGAGCCCTTTGAATTATTTGGATAACTGACCACCGATTCGGAATACACCTTCGAGAAGAATCGGCAAGAAACTCGAAGGCGACTTTAATTACGGGACCTTCGACCTCGTCGGCAAGGTCGGTGTCTGTGTCTAATTGTGTTGACAGTTGGTGAGGAAGGCTTAGACGAATCTATCGCTGCCTGCACTGCGGCAGCGATTTCATCGTCCGCATCGCTCAAGATGTCTCTACTGTTAGACGACATATTAAATTATGTCATCTAACGGTTCTAGATTTATCAAAAACGTAATATTTCCTATCCAAAACAAAAACAAGTAAACAAAAAAAATAACCAGTTTTTGTGCCAAAAACCCTAACATTTCCTGCGAAAAATATCGAAAATCACACATTTCTTTATTGTTGTCATGGCTACTGCGCGGCCCCGACTGGCTCAGACATGTCGGCCAAGACATTTGTAATTGTGTGCGTGCTGTGGTGCGTGCGTACTGGCGCGCACACATTCAAGCCACGTTTGGTACCGCTCTATGAAGATAACATACTTTTCTGTTTCTATGTATCGTACAACCATTCATTTCCAAACGTTTAGCCAATTATCGAATTGATAGGTGTGGCCAAGCCGTATCTGATCTGTAATTATTATATTCAAACTTACAGATAAAAAACATTCTTAACGATGATTGTGAATACATCATGAATACATTTTGAATAAGAAGAGAAAAAATCACAAGGCCGTCCAACTGATCGTTCAAGCTTCGATGTGTGGAAAGCCGGTTCGAGCGAGTTTGAGAACTTTTCCAAAGTCCTTTGACTTGCTGTCGATCTACCGCTGCCACTCTGATCTCGGATCGACTCAACCGAACTATGTCAAACGCGCATGAACCACTGACCTTTCCATATATCGACGGTTGGAAGATAAGTTGGATGGTTGGAAGATAGTCTGCCACCATAAGCCACCTCGGCTCAGCTCTCGATGACATTACAATAACATTCGTATGTTGAGCAACGTTTGACGTTGTTTTTCATACGACTGATACTGAAAAATAGATTGGAACTGAAATTTGAATACATTATAAAAACAGTATTAGGCTTCAGATTTAAACAACTGAACCAAATTTGATAAAATTGTAATGTTTATTATATAAAAATTGTATGGGTGGCTACCGCCGACAATTTGTTCTGTTTGTAACTTAAGTGCTGTGAATTTAACGATATTTAAAATACTAGTAAATACCCTATATTTAATTTCATGACCACGTGCCTTTCATCAAAGTTCGCTTAGCCGTTACGGAGCTGAATAATATCAAAGACGGACGTCTTTGATATTATTCAGCATTTATTATTATTAAGATATTTGGAATAAGATATCGCAAGTGAAAAAATATATAAACGGCGTGTTCCCTTTCAATTTTCATCAAAGAGACATTCTACTATTAAAATAATAAGCGTAGCAAGTGCTACGATTCGCTACACTACTGTTACTACGTGTGCTACGGAACAGATAAAAAAATAGAACGAAAAAAACCTGCGAATATCAAAGCCTTTTTTGTTACATTAAGTTTCTTTTTGCCCAGTATTATATTTTTATTTTTAACCATAAACAATGCAAAATCTACAAAGTTTTAACGTCTATGCTACGAAAATGTACAAAACATACACCTATAGCTACTGATAACAACTGAAATCGTATAAACATACTCGTGCGGATTCCACCGTCCTCATTGTCTCGCTCGAAACGAGTAAATATTTCCTGCAATTTACTTAATCCACAAAACACTGCTTTCTGTATAAAACACAAAAGCACAAGCCGTGGAGACAGTCAACAAAATGGCGTATTTAAATGGGCGGGATGCATTGTTGGCACTCGCTTTACACCGGTATCGTTCGTTGCCTTACTCGCACTCGAGGCCCCGTAGTCGAAGCCTCTTTATTTTCATTGCCTATCCACAGATACACAACGAAATAACCGCTCCATCTCTACAATGTAATCTCAACCTTATCACGAAACAAGAAAACTCATTCTTGCGTCTCCCGCTATGGAATCACACAAAATCGTATCTTCAAAGCGACATGTGGAACTGTTGCACGATTTTGTGTCCTTGTCTAACGAAGAAGGGTGGGGTATTTTTATAGCTGTGTCCCTTTCTCGCTCGCCTCCTGAGGAGTAATGTGTTGTTGCGTGTTGTGATATCTCTGAAATAACAGGGAAGCACTCGCTACGAAGTTGTCATTTGTAACGGTTTTGCAAAGTACGGTCAGCACACATGGAAACAAAAATTTTTTTTTACCTTACAAGCTCGGAGAGGTTCTGTTTGTCATTCGAAATCTGAGTGCAAAAGTACATTTTACCGGTTAGCGTGGAAAGAGTTTTTAAAATTCGAACCTTTCTATTCAATAATTTTCTATAAAATGCATTAATGGTTATGGATATTATACTCGTACTATTCGATTCGATTCGATTCGACTCTACTCGAGACTATTTGTCTCCATTCGGCTCTATTCGAATCTTTTCGACTCTACTCGACTCTAATGACTTTACTCTAATCGACTCTACTCGCGACTCTACTCTACTTTTCTCGACTCTACTCGACTCAACTCTACTCGACTCTATAAGTCTCTTTTCGACTCTTTTCGATTCTACTCAACAATACTCGACTCTGTTCAACTCTACTCACCTCTATTTGACTCTACTCAATTCTACTCGACTCTAATCGACTCTATATGTCTTTACTCAGCTCTACTCGACTCTATTCGTTTCAAATTGACTCTATTTGACTCTTTTCAACCCTGTTCGACCCTATTTGACTCTATTTGACTCGTTTCGATTCTATTCTATTCGATTTTATTCGACTCTATTCTATTATGTTTATACATCTGCCAGGCATCCCGCGGCGGCTCATTTTTTATTATTATTATAAACACTAATTCAATATATTAATTAAGCTGTTTTTCTTGCACCTAGCATTTTCCTCGCTGTAGTGAGGTGAAAAGTTGTGTGTTTCGCACGGCTGCAAAGTTATTCTGCGTCTCGTACTTTTGAAACCCTCGCTACGCTCAGGATTCTATATTTGAACCACTCGCTTCGCTCGGTTCAATCCTAGAATCATTCGCTTGCTCAGGTTTCAATACAAGTACGCCAATAAACCACTTTGCAGCCTTGCATAACAAATAACTATTATCGTTTTATTTTGTTTGCTTCACTTGTTGGATATCAAAACCTGTATTCTACATCAGCCTCTAGCTAGATAGGTAAAGCGCCGTAATGCACCACGACGATGACGGCTCGGTATCAAGTTTTAATTCTGTACTACATCAAATAATTATACCATAGCTAATAAAGCAAAATTATTGTTTGGTATATCTTGAAATATTTAATAATTATGTTTCTTTGAAAAATTTACATAATTAAAGAGTGTTTTCATAAACTATTTTAAATTGTTTAATATTCTGTGATTGAATATTCATAAAATATGTTGTAGATAGATAAACTCTTTACTGGACACTTTATTTAAAACAAATTAAGAAAATTCAGCTTAATAATAATTTTAACATTACGAGTATCTTCGTATCGTCAAACAACCTCTTCCAGACAAACTTAGAACTAAGAATGAAAATTAATAATGTAGAACAATGGACTTTTTTTTAAAACTTAACATGTTATTTGCAACGCTTATCTTAATCGCCTCATATTCTGACTTTTCTCTTAACCCTTATGGCAAATTAATTAATTAAATTTAATTAATCCAAATGGAGAATTAATAAATCTGCAAATTGGTATGGACGAGTTGTATGAAACACGCTCCAGACTACGAACAAAGCAAATATCTATAAGAAAGAATACAGCTACAACTAACAAGAATGTTGTTGCTATCTGTACCATTAGCCTTAAGGTAGGGCGCGTGGAGTCGCAAAGCCACCGGAGTGGGGCGTCGCTAAACAAAAACACGTATACAACTAGCGGGCCGGCGCTGATTGGCTGGCGCGGGGCGCGGCCCCCGCCCTCGGGCGCGCCGGGCCGCGACGGGCGCGCACCGGCAGACCGCGCCGCGCTCGCAGCCCGACAACATGTGTAGTGGCGCCGAGGGAGGCCCCTGGCCACTCGGCAAGGACGCGCCGACCGTCACCGCCGCCGCGCTCGACCATTACCGCCTGCAGCTCTACAACTATGCCGTGGCCGAGCGCCTGCGCATGTACCCGCCGACCGTGGCGCCATGCTACTCGCCCTATGGACCCCGCCTCGCGCTGTCCATGTCACTGCTCCAACAGCGAGTCCTGCAACCCGAGGAACCGAAGCCGCAGCACAGCTACATAGGCCTCATCGCCATGGCCATACTCAGCGTTCCGGATCGCAAGCTCGTGCTCTCGGACATATACCAGCACATCCTGGATAACTACCCGTACTTCCGCTCGCGGGGCCCTGGCTGGCGGAACTCGATCCGACACAACTTATCGCTGAACGACTGCTTTGTGAAAGCTGGAAGATCGGCGAACGGGAAGGGCCACTACTGGGCGATACACCCGGCTAACGTCGAAGATTTCCGGAAAGGTGATTTCAGAAGACGCAAAGCTCAGCGGAAAGTGCGGAAACATATGGGGTTGGCTGTGGATGATGACGGGGAAGATTCCTCGTCACCGCCACCACAGTCGCCGCCGCCGACGGTGCTGCCGATACCTTACTGGGGCGCGGGCAGGCTGCCGCAGACGCGGAAGAGGCAGTTCGATGTCGCGTCACTGCTGGCACCGGACGACGTGCCGATAAAACGGCAGCGTCACAGCAGCTGCGAGGAGGAGCCCGAGGAAGATATAGATGTTGTAGCCAGTGACCAGGAGGAGCGTGGCGGCGAAGAAGAGTCCCGCGCACCGCTCGCGCCGGCGGCGCAATACCCGCTGCTGGGCGGGTGGTGGCCCGCGCTGGACCCAGTTCTGCTGCAGCAGCTGCGGCGCCACACCTCGCCCTCCTCCACGCCACCCAGCCCCACCGACCCGCAGCGCCCGCCTGACACCTAGGCGCCACGCTGCAAGCCTGTGTATGTGGAATCTGTACATATCTGTGAATACTCAGTATTATCGTAGCCGTCGGATTATTACTATACCTACCTAGTGAAGTAGTTCGTGATCAAATTTAACGTTTCCTTCTGTTCTTTCAACTCCTTTCTATTATTTCAAACTTCTCTTCTATTATCTTTTAACATTTTGTTTTTCTAATTAACAGCACTCTGTGGTCGGGCGCGTTGAAGTCTATTCTAGGCGCAAAGTGCTATGTTGCATTCTGTGTTATTTTAATTCTCTTTTCATCTGAAATAGTTTGTAGTGTGTAAATTATTGTAAATGTTAATTATTTGTAGATATTACATACTTCTACTTAAATGCTATATCGTTAGGACGATTTTTATAGCGAATGTAAAATCTAATGTTAAAGTCTGAGAACGACCAAGCTACTGTAGATATTCTCTTAGAATATACTTGTATATAAATACGTAACGTTGTCTACTCTTCGTTGTTAATATCGTGTAAACATACTGTTGTTTGATAACTAGATATCAATATTGAAATATTCAAAATACAAATCTATGAAAACTCTGAATAAATAGAAGTATCGTCATATAAATTATCTTTTATTACAATCCCTGATAATATAGAAACTGCTGGAAATAAGGGCTTTAAAAAAAAACATTCTTTAATCTTAGTGTATACAGGTTTGAAATATATTTTAATCACTTTTATTTTCTGTGAATTAAATCTACTTACTTTTCAAAATTAACAACTAAAAAAAATAATACTTGCGAGCTATTTATTGTATGTACCTAACGCAATTATTATCATTATCTACACATTCACTACCTACTTACCTGCATTTTGTAAAACATTTTGCCACAAAATTCTAGTTAAAGGTGCTTAGACCCTAATGAGGGAGTTTTTCCCACACTTGTACAATCCGTGGTACTATTGTTGCCTGCTTAACAGCTTACTTATTGTAATCACTTCCCTGCTATTACTAATACTTAGAACAAGCTTATTCATTCATGATTCACAAAATGTAGCAAGGTAAGTAGTAAGATAGCACTTGTGTGGGAAATACATAAACCAATGTAAGTAGTTATTTCGTGGTTAGCATTTAGTTTCTGAGTTTCCTATTTAGGATGTTTTTAAACAAGGATTAGGATAACTTTACAGAACTATAACAACAAGGTGCTTAATGTTAACCAGGGTTATGAGTTATTGTAAATCAGTGGGTATTTTTTATTAGTTTTTTGTTATTGCTACTGATGTAACTAGTTTATTACTAATGGTTGTTTATAACTCGCGTTTTTGTTCGTGGTATAGTTTTTTTCACGACTATTCAATGTACGTTGACACACTTAGATGCTATTTATATACTTACCTACCAGTGCTAACATCTTTTAAGTTCACTTTAGGCTATCCAACAGGGAAAACACAACTGAATCAGTTCAATATATTTACGTGGTGTGATAAAAGTAGGCCAACAGACACCAACTCTTTAAATTACATTCTTGTTCAACAGCTTAAATTTGAAGTCACTAAGACCATTTTTTTTAAATCTCTTTTATAGGTACATACATACGCTTGACTATATTTATTTGCTTGAATGCAGGTATCTGCATTACATTGGTTCTTAACTAAAGGATCACAAGTTAGTACTCAACCAATTTGTCGTACACATTTTAAAGTTATGTACCTACCTATATATTTAATTAAAGAAACAATTTAGATCTGCAAGCAGGATTAGATTACTTCATCGAGCGGAAAGCACCAAAACCCAAAAACACGAGTACAGCAAGAAGTCACTTGAGCGAGTGTCAGTAATCTGCTTTTCTTTCCACTACAAAGTAGTATTACAATTTTGTCCATCTAAAACGTAAGCAGTACAATTTTCAGTCACATTAACTTTTGAATTTGCGCCAATTCCGTCGCGCTCATTTATAAAATAGTACATTTTATTTTTAAATCTCTATTGGACAAATGCATTCATTCGATATGAAACTAATAAATCCTTTTCTGTAGTTTCTGCCTGCTAAGTTTAAAAATAGAACTGGGAAACAACCATAGACAAATGCATATTATTCCGTATTAAAAAAAACTGCAATACAATGGATTTCCATACTTACTTTTTGCACTGTTTTTATGATGAGGTGCAAGGAGGTTGGATACACGCTGTTATCGATGAAGTGCTATCTGATTACGTTTTAGGTGAGCATGGGAAGAAAAATTGTTTTAAGTCTTATCGATGTTATTCATATTCAAATATTCTTCAACAAAATAACACGTAAAACAGATAAATGAAACATTCACGTAGGTGAATAAAGGTTGATTGAATAAATTTATGTTATACTAGCTGTGCCACGCCTTTGCACGCGTAGTTATTTATCTAGGTCAAAATACTCTTATGTTCTATTCCACAACCTAAATACCAATTCATTACATTTAATTAAAATTACTTCAGCCTTCAAAAATACTGAAAACTGTTGCTCGGCTTCGACACATCGGTTTAAGATAAGTATGAATTACACCAGATTTTAATTCAAAATAAAAAAAAAAACAAAAATTCAATTCAAATTCAATTTTCGCTTGAAAGCTGTATAGAAGAGACGGTTTTGCCCACGTAAAAAGTACCTTATGTGTTATTCCAGGACCCAAAGGTCTTTATATCAAGTTTCATCCAAATCCATTCAGCCGCAAACGGAGCTGAGTGGTAGCAAACATACTTACGCACAGACTCGCATTTATATAATACTAGATGTACCCGCGGCTTCGCACACGTGGTCATTTCTCTAGGTTAAAAGTACTGTATGTACTATTCCAAGACTTACAATACTAATATACCAACATTTAAACAAAATTCCTTCAGCTGTCAAAAAGTTTTTATCGATTGCTCGGCTTCTTCTCATCGGATTGAGATACCAAGTACAACGATTTTAAGTCAAACCTTAAGCTATCCAGCAGTGAAAACCGCATCGCAATAGGTTTAGTAGTTTTGCGTGATGCGCGAACAAACAAACAGGCAAACCAAAGAGACAGACACGTATTATAAAAATGGTTTCTTGTTCAGTAGCTTATTTTAAGTACCATAGACCATTTTTTTTATTATCTTCTCTATACAGACTTTTTCGTTCTCATTGCTTTTACGGAAGTTTTACGAAAATAAATAAGCACTAACATTTTTACAGTGGGACAATTCCCGATAGATAAAGAACAATCTTTATAACAATTTATTATTGCAGTGGGACAATTCCCGATAGATAAAGAACAATTTTTATAACAATTTATTTTTACAGTGGGACAATTCCCGATACATATAGAACAATCTTTATAACAATTTATTATTGTAACTACGAGGATAATCTCTAAAAAAATATTTGGTTATAACCTTCGGGGAAAGAGAAAAGGCAATTAGAGAAATATCCTGGTACACAGGTATGAGGGACGGAGACTACTCTAAAGTCAACATTAGAAACGATATTTACCATGTAAATCTTGTTTTGAGTTAAGTTAAAAGCTTTCATATAACTTCACTTGTATCTATCTATGTATGTATTTTGTCTGTCCTGGAATCTAGCATATCAAATTTCGAGCACTTCCCGATTAGCTATCGAAGTTCACAAATCGATGAAAATTAATAAAAAATAAGGAAAAAAATGAAAAGAAACATGTAAAAACTTTTTTTATATATATTTTTTAATTATACCGTTCATTATGCCAGTTTCTTGTCTGTCGTTCCGGGTAAAGTCTTGATGCAACTCAAATTTCAAGCACTTCCCGATGAGCTATCCGGCTTAAACTTTCAGGGTAGTTCACTAATAGATGACAATGTTTTTTTTTAAAACGTATTTTTAGATTAGTTTTTTAATCTACATTAGCTGCTTGTTTCCATGTTTCACTCGATCCATCGTTGAGTTTTCACAGTTCTCCGTGACATTCTTTAGTTCTGCGTACACACCGTATCATACCAACCAATTGCCTTGATGCCGCGTCATGGAAGTCCAAACCAAACCCTGTAATTTGCGGTACCGTCTTACAAACTGTGGTATGCGGTCATTGCGATAATCATTCTACCATAAAGGAAATTTGCAATGTCTTTGATGGCAGAATTACTTTTATCCGACAGTATACCTAGTACATAGATAACTAAGAAGCATATTATATAGTAGTCGCAGCCAATTATATGTTTGTGAAGTTATTATAGGCTCTGTGAACGATTGCGCAGGTACTGCTATGGGGATAAAACAGCATAAAGTAAGAGCGAGATGGAATATGCGAAAAACATAAGCGCGTGATCGAGGCAATTATACAATTCTGTCTTCACCTTCAACATTGGGTTTGCGTCTGAAAAATAGCCGTTTGCGCAGCGAATAGGAAACTATGTCCGGATGTCTGTCCGGATTTCTGTCCAGCTGTTCTTCTCTACAGGTAGCATTTCTCAACTGATCTAGACGAAACTTGGTATACAGGTTAAACTTTTTTTTTTGTCTTCGGGGATTTTTGATTGGGGGTGTACTTCCTCCAAAAATGGGTAAAAAGGCTCATAAAAATTTGGTTAAGATCTGATGAGAATCTTCGGCATGATGAGCAGAATAGCTCCTCGAAATGCACAAAATTTCTCACTTTTAGGTTTCTACCAGTAGAATCAGCCCTTTCCTACCTGGTAGGGATTGATGGAGCATCTTGGTTATTAATGTTAGTTTTACAATAAGGTAACTAGATGGTAGAATGTTTGCAAAAAAGTTTGTACGCGCGAGGTCTACGGCTCACAGAGCCAGTAGTTAGTAGTATAGTACTAGTTATGTTAGTCTATATGAGTGTCTAAGAATATGTATCAAATTTCGTGTATATTTTTCTTTGTCCACGTATTTCTCGGAAACTATAAATCCGATTCGTCATGTCTTTTCGTCGCCTGACCCACAGTGCCTAAAGACGAAAGTCTTCAACCAGTGCGTCCTACCCGTAAAGACATACGGAGCCGAAACGTGGTCCCTGACTGTGAGACTGGTCCACAAGTTTCAGGTCGCTCAGCGAGCTATGGAACGGGCTATGCTCGGGGTTTCTCTACTAAGGGATCACATCCGAAACGAGGTGATTTGGCAAATAACGAAAGTCACCGACATATCTCAAAGAATTAGAAAACTGAACGAGGCAATGGGCCGGTCACATTAGTCGAAGAACCGATAACCGGTGGGGTAGACGAGTTCTTGAGTGGAGACCACGTATAAGCAAACGTAGCGTAGGACGCCCTCCGGCCAGATGGAGTGACGATTTACGCAATTTTGGCAGTAATTACATGAGAAGAGCCGAAGATCGGGCTCAAAAGCGCGCTTTAGGAGAGGACTATGTCCAGCAGTGGACTAATGTAGGCTGTTGATGATGATGATGATGATGATAAGTCCGATTGCAATAATTCTTTTTGTAATAGTTTCAGTATCTTTCAACTTAGGGAATAGTTCAAGTTTAATCAAAATCGGTTCAGTAGTCTATAAGATATCGACTGTTAACTGTTTCCAGTATGGCTTTTTTCGTAGCGAACGGAATAAGTACCTACTTCATTTTTTTAGGCATACTTTATCGACACTAATAATTAAGAAATTAAAAAAAAAAGACTTCATGTCGTATAAAACTTTTCTTTTTTTTTTTTCAACCTGTAGTGACCCACTGCTGGGCAAAGGTCTGCCCCAATTCCTTCCATTTATCTCTATCTTGTGCAAGTTCAAGCCAATTTCCTTCGAAAGTATCAAGATCGTCACGCCACCGCTTCCGTGGACGGCCTCGACGCCTTCGTCGGTCATTGGGTACCCAATGTGTTGCGATCTTTGCCCATCTTTCGGGATGCATCCTGCTCACGTGACCCGCCCAATCCCACTTGAGCCTTGCAGTTTTTTCTCCTACATCTGCAATACCTGTCATGGAACGCAGTACGGTATTTCTGACTCGATCGATTCGCTTTATACCTAGAATGCTGAGTTCTATATTCTATATCGTATAAAACTTAATAGAAAGAATTATTTTTTAAATATTAACCTTAAATTAACTGTGACTTTTTCTGTTGGAAAACTAGTATTAAACTTACTATACAAATAGCTCAATGAGTTTGGTTTCGATCAGAGTTGTTATTTTATTTTGTAATGAATTATAAACATTGTATGAAAAAGTTATAAATATAAACATTCTATGAAAAAGTTATATATATAAACATTCTATGAAAAAGTTATATATATATATATATATATATATATAAACATTCTATGAAAAAGTTATAAATATAAACATTCCATGAAAAACTCTCTTTTTATTTTTAGTTGACATAAAAATAATAATACATCATCATAATACATTTCCACAGCTGGGACCAAGTTACCGTCATAGCTCAAAGAATTAACAAGCTTATTTTGTTTACGGACTAGGCTATCGTTTGACCACGATCTCACCTGATCTGTGGAAAGCGATGACCGGTCGAAGGTGTAGCACGCTTGCCTAGTAGATACCTATTCACTCTTGTCTCTTGAACACATCTGAGTTATAATTTACCGGAAACACTGACGAGGGCAGGTCATTCCACTCCTTTCCAGTTCTTATAATAAATGAAGAAGCTTACCGCTTCGTTCTTGTGCGAGGTATTTCAACCATTAAAGGCTTGGTGGTGATGGGGGAATCAGATTGTGCAGTTCTTGAGCACACTCTCCATAGTGCAATCTGTAGAATACCGACAGGCTTGCGACCGTCGATGCGGCAGACATTGAAGCTTACTCTTTACCAGAGTGTCATCCCCAATGAGCCTCATAGCACGCTGAAGTGGCAATGGGCGGTCACATCTCTCGAAAAACCGATAAATTTTGGGGTAAACGAGTTCTAGAATTGAGACTACGTTTAGGCAACGCCAGCTCGGTCAGGTAGATTGACGACTTGCGGAAACGGCTGGCTTGAACTGGATGAGGGCTCGGGCTCAGTGGCTTCACTAGAAGGGGCCTACGTCCAGCAGTAGATGAATATATGCTGATTATTATGACTGCTGGGACACAAGCCTTCTCTCAGACAGAAGATATCCATAATCTGCTGGCTGAGTGCGGGTTAGTGAGTCACCAATGTCCTTGTGTTTTGAGGTTCCCGAACATGCCAATTGATTCACATTGTGACAGAAAAATACTTAGTATGTCCTAATATTACGCAGGCATTTAAACAAATGTTTACCACGTGTTATCAGTTAAACAGTAACATAAAGCGATAATCCGACAAAACCACAACAGGTTGTACCCGTTCAAAGGAAGGGATGCTTCAACTTCCTGACTATTTTCTCGTAAATAAACCTATTGTTACAAAATGCTTGTGGGCTAATCTTGGATTAGATAAAGATAAACGTAGATACAATCATCGTGGTATAATTTCGACCAAATTTTTGTAGATATTACTAATAGATGGTTCAAGTTGTTAAGGATTTAATGCTTTGGATTGGGATAGCTGCGTGTTAGATTATGAATTAGGTATTGGTATTATTTGTCACAGGAAATAAAGAAATCCCCGTGTGAACGTGCCCAAGCGCAGTGATCGACTTTGTTAGCTGGAAATAAAATTAATTTCAATTATTAGCGCACGTAATAGCTTATCACCGTCTAATTTAGGCCGCGTTATTATTTGACAAGGAAAATTACTTCGTTATGTATCATTCTTGACATCTTTTTAAGCGACTTCATAAAAGGAGACGGTTATATGTTCGATTGTATGTATGTTTTTTATTTATGTAAGTCAGTCGATTTCTCCGTCAATTGCGGACCGATTTGAAAATAATTTTTATAATAATTCTGATACAAGCAAATCCCCAATAGTTGACCTTTTGCGACTGACTTCGTTATCTAAGTTATTTAAGGGCCGATTTTTGAATGCTCAGATAAGCAATCAGATAGCGTTTATTCGACTAATATTATAAGACTGAAATTTTCAATCGTCAGATAGGCTGTCATTCGACAAACATCTCGCTTAACTGAAGAATAAATTTATCTACCCGTTCGGCGACCAGATAACTGCTTATTCGAATGTTTATTTGATATTTAGATTATTAGACATTTTGAAGGAGATTGAATTACGCTTACTGGCCACAGTGAAAACAACTAAACATAACCTCAAAATGAATGACAAACAAAACAAAACAATGACATTTGATTTACAGAAATCTGTTCTGCCTTCTCTATCATTGGTGTTAACAACATATTTATTTCACCTATCTGAAGTTATAGTGACGCCTGATTTGCTTTATTTAGCCCGACAGCTAAAAAAATAAAAAAAATTAACTAAATAGGTATCAGATCGATAAACAATCTAATAAATTTATTCCTCGAACAGTTATTAGCCGGTTTAACTGAGCATTGAAAAATCAGCCTTAAGTCTTTTGAATACGTCAACCAACTTCCCAAAGGTCGTTTGCTAATTCACGATAAGCAATCAATATCATATTATATGTAAGTACAGTTACATGAATGAGGATACATTATGGAGTAGGTACCTAATATACCTACCTAATGTTACGTTACGTATGTAGTTGTTATCAAGTATAGTTTAGGTGTATGTGACGGGTGGCGTGGTTAATGAAATTAGGCAATTAGTAATTTAAGCAAACTTTAATTCTGTTATTTCCTCAAATTTATATTAGAAAATATTTTTTTCAATAGGTTTCGTTCATTTTTGGCTATAGGGAACAGTCGCGTAGACAAGTTTTGTTCGCATTTTTTAAGGAAAAGAGCCCGCGCGAAAGGCTAGGGTACGAGGGCCCAAATATTGTACCTACTCGTACTTTGTTGAGCTTGCTGGTTGCCAAATTTCCTAATTTTCTTTTGTAGGCACGTTCTTCTTATGTAATAACTTATATTTAAGAGTGTTTGTCGAAGAACTGATAACCGTTGGGGTAGATGTTCTTGAGTGGAGACCACAGTCCGGCAAACATAGTGTAGGGCGCCCTCCAGCTAGGTGGAGCGACGATATACGCAAAGTGGCTGGCAGTAATTGGAACAGTCACAGATCAGGCTCAGTGGCGTGCTTTGGGAGAGGCCTTTGCCCAGCAGTGGACTGACACTGGCTGATGATGATGATGAATATAAGTTTTTGATAATGTTATCTGAAAGTCATCTCTCATATAAAATACTGTAATCATTTAACTTTCAATAAAATTGCTTAACATTTTCAGTTTTTTTTAACGGCTTTTAACAACTACTACATGTGACAGTTGGACAACCCCTAGATGCCATTACAGGCTAAGCTAAGTTCTATCCCTGTAGGGCAATCGCGAATTTTTTTAAGCTTCGTTTAGTAAGCGTCTGCGTACCCAAGATGCTATCGACATTACCCCGTCGAATTAGATTGCTAATTCTTGAGCCATAAGTGGCCATAAGTACCTACCAGCATTTTGTACACAAGTTACATCGATAGTTATTAATTTAACAAAATCATAACACATGATTAGAATGTTATAAATGGTACTTCACATAATCCCCCTAGATGCACATAGACTTAAACGAGCGCAGAGTTAGTTCATTAGCAGAGAAGTCAGTTTGCGCTCGGGCAGTGCGGTAATGCAATAACGCCCGGGCTCGTCGCTCCGGGCCGCCCGGTGCATGTAAATGTACCCTAATATCCCTCGCAGCGCGCTGTCTGTAGCCAGCCTAATCATCGTGTGTGATGTTAGCATTAGTGTTGCTACACGAAAGTATTTATGAGCGATGCTAGCCTAACGGTTCGACAGTGCAACTTAGAATCCAACGATACCGGGTTCGGTCCTAGGCTAATGACTTTTTCATGTTATGTGTGGTTTTCCATCGCTCCGTGCTTAGAAGGGCACGTTAAGCTGTCGGTCCCGGTTGTTATTGATTAATAGCAGTCGTTAAACCATGTCAGAGGCCCTAGGGCGGCTTGACAAACTCTGACACCAGAGGCCAGTACTACCTCATACGCCAGACAAACAAACAGTATTTATTTGAAAGTTAAGAATGCGCTTTATCAAAGATTGATAAGAAGCTGGCTGTTAGTGTAATATGTTTATCTACAAAACGAGATCCAAATGGTTTCGGGCTTTTACGCTAAAACTGCAGTCGAACCTAAAAATGTTTCAAACATCGATTGAAAAAGTCCATTAGGCGCCCACTGAGGTGAAAAGGTCGAGCGGGTCCGTCGACAAAACGCGTCCACTCCGCGAATTGCCCACTCGGATCTAAACGCTCCCAATTCCGCCAAGTGTCGACAAAGGCCGACTTTTAGCGGTGACAAAGAGCGAATGAAGCAAATTACCGCTTTTCGACACTTGAAAGCGCCCATCGAGGCGCACCGACGCGCGCATTGTCGCCGGGCGGGAAACAAACGATAACAATAAACAGTAAAGGAAAGTGTAGTATTTTGCGTGCGCTTACTGAAAAGTAATAGGTGTTAATGCGACGGGTTCGCTGGGCAGAGTGAATGGGGCGCCCGCCGCGCGACCCCTGCCTTCAACTACTATTTTTATAACAAATCGACGGATCGCTGATTGACAACATTGTGTTTTTCATGTTGCATTTTTATGATTTAATTTGGCCGAAGGGGATCGACGTTTTTCCACGCCTAGCGTAACACAGTTGTTTTCTTAGGTACTTGTTAATTCAACGGGTTTGTGTGGCTGTACGATTACTATCTACCTACTGGTAATTTAACTATTGTTAAAAAGAGGTTTTGCCAATAAATTATATACTGTTGGAATGTGCTTATCAAGGCCACTTCAATTTAATACCCATATTGTAAAATTCGAAGTATTTTCTTCTAAATTGTAAATGGAGCCAATACTACCGCCATAACGAACGTATTCAAAAAAATATAGCCTATGTTACTCGGGGGGGATGTAAGGATTCTAACGATACCCCATACGTCTAAATCTGTTCAGGCATTTTAAAGTAATAGTGGAATAAAAACATGTGCAATACATTACATGTGCTAAAACAATACACTCCTTTTTTTGGGCAGTCGTGTAATAATTTGTAACCGAAGCATATTTTCACCATAATTATGATATTATTCGGATAGAAGGTATTTATCTAGGTTCCCAACTCCATAACATAACACCATATCACAATATGGTGAAAATGTGGTCAAATTACAAAATGATTTTAGAATTACATACACAATTCTTCCTTCGCCGACCACTTAAGGCTGGAGTTTAAGACTAATAAACCTATGCCAAAAGTACACTTACCTTGAATTCGACATTACTTTTTTTGAGCTAATTTTGGACTAACTAATATTCTTTAAGAGTTGGTGAACTCCAGCCTATATAACATGGTGAAAGTTTTTTTTTTCATATATTAGACACGACACTTTTTAGATTTATGAAGAACACTTAATTACCCCTAAATAAGATCCCGATTTCATTTGAAAAAAATTAAACGTATCTACGCAATCTACGCTTAGATTATATTCTATTCAAGCGACTGTCACTAATAATAAAAGATTTCACTACAATTTAGGAGGTGGAATGTGAATTCACCCAAAAAAAAACAATATTTTAAAAACTCACGACCAGCAACTCTCTCTATCGCTCGTATAGGAGATTGCGGGAGGAGGTAGAGATAGCAATACATTTACTAAATACCTACTTTGCGAAGATCACGCCATGCGACTATCCTCTTAAGGCTTGCCTTTAGTCACCTAATAAGTAACTACATACTATAATAGAACAGCTATACCCACCACAGTTAATACACCTGGCATCATAAACGGTCAACTTCCCTGATCAAAACTAACCGAGCGCCATTCCCTTCTATCCAAACATCGGCAAAACAAACACTCGGCGACCGCCCACGGATACGCACGTCAAGAAATGAGGGCATATGACACCAGCTGGAAATGTCAGGAGAAGCCGAAAACTAAGCTGGAATAGAAACTTCTGAGATGCGGTAGTGGACGTTTCGATCAGAGCAACATTCTGCAAACGTCAGTTCAAAAACGAAAACTCGACTAAGCTGGAATAGAAACTTCTGAGATGCGGTAGTGGACGTTTCGATCAGAGCAACATTCTGCAAACGTCAGTTCAAAAACGAAAACTCGACTAAGCTGGAATAGAAACTTCTGAGATGCGGTAGTGGACGTTTCGATCAGAGCAACATTCTGCAAACGTCAGTTCAAAAACGAAAACTCGACTAAGGTCTTGTAAAAAAAACCTATAGGACACTCTTGCGATGAAGTCGAATCGATTGATATCTAGCTTGTCAAAGACCAAGTTTTTAGTTTGAACACTTAAACATTCAATTGCTTCGCCGTAGTCGTGTAAAAATTGCTTATGACACTCTTGCGATGAAGACGAATCGATTGATACATTGCTTGTCAAAATCGGGCCAAGTTTTTAATTTAAACATATAAACATTCCTTTGCTTCGCCTTAGTAGGGTAAAAAATGGCCTGTGACACTCTATATCTGAAGACGAATCGATAGGTACCTCGCTTGTCAAATTCGGACGAATAGGGGCGACGCTGTGGTGGAACATACATATACATAATACATACATACATAATACATACATGCATAGTCTGTTAAATTCATTACCCTTGCTTCGCCGTAGTTGGGTAAAAAAGGATTTACCCCTAATTTTAAATCGCGAAAATTTACAAGTTTGATTAAGTCTTATTTATAAACTGCACCCACGGCTACGCATGCGTGGTTATTTCTTTAGGTCAATAGTACTCTATGTACTATTCCAGGACCTAAAATACCAATATACCAACATTTGATCAAAATTCCTTCAGCCGTCAAAAATATGTTTATCGATTGCTCGGCTTCTAATCATCGGATTGAGATACCAAGTACACCAGTTCTTAAGTCAAACCCTAAGTTATCCAACATTGAAAACCGCATCGCAATTGGTGCAGTAGTTTTTACGTGATTCGTGAACAAACAAACAAACAGACAGACAGACAGACATGAAATAATAAAAAAAAACTTGTTCAGTAGCTTATTTTATGTACACTATACCTTTTTTTTTCAAATTATCTTCTTTGTACAGCCTTTTTCGTACTTATTGCTTTATTATAAGTATAGTAGTTTAATGTGTTATCATAAGTACAGATACCGACAATGCGATAGTCCAATAGAAGAACATAGAAGCTACAAAGTAGATAGGGATTTGTGTAGGTATAAGTACATGTTAGGTAAATATGCCAGTTTGATGTTTTATTATAAGTATAGATAGCGACTATGCGATAGTCCAATAGAAGAACACAGAAGCTACAAAGTAGATAGGAATATGTGTAGGTAGAGGTACATGTTAGGTAAATATGCCAGTTTGATGTTTTATTATAAGTATAGATAGCGACTATGCAATAGTCCAATAGAAGAACACAGAAGCTACAAAGTAGATAGGGATATGTGTAGGTAGAAGTACATGTTAGGTACATATGCCAGTTTGATGTTTTATTATAAGTATAGATAGCGACTATGCGATAGTCCAATAGAAGAACACAGAAGCTACAAAGTAGATAGGGATATGTGTAGGTAGAAGTACATGTTAGGTAAATATGCCAGTTTGATGTTTTATTATAAGTATAGATAGCGACTATGCGATAGTCCAATAGAAGAACACAGAAGCTACAAAGTAGATAGGGATATGTGTAGGTAGAAGTACATGTTAGGTAAATATGCCAGTTTGATGTTTTATTATAAGTATAGATAGCGACTATGCGATAGTCCAATAGAAGAACACAGAAGCTACAAAGTAGATAGGGATATGTGTAGGTAGAAGTACATGTTAGGTAAATACGCCAGTTTGATGTTTTATTATAAATATAGATAGCGACTATGCGATAGTTCAATAGAAGAACACAGAAGCTACAAAGTAGATAGGGATATGTGTAGGTAGAAGTACATGTTAGGTAAATATGCCAGTTTGATGTGTTATCATAAGTACAGATAGCGACTATGCGATAGTCCAATAGAAGAACATAGAAGCTACAAAGTAGATAGGGATATGTGTAGGTAGAAGTACATGTTAGGTAAATATGCCAGTTTGATGTTTTATTATAAGTATAGATAGCGACTATGCGATAGTCCAATAGAAGAACACAGAAGCTACAAAGTAGATAGGGATATGTGTAGGTAGAAGTACATGTTAGGTAAATATGCCAGTTTGATGTGTTATCATAAGTACAGATAGCGACAATGCGATAGTCCAATAGAAGAACATAGAAGCTACAAAGTAGATAGGGATATGTGTAGGTAGAAGTACATGTTAGGTAAATATGCCAGTTTGATGTTTTATTATAAGTATAGATAGCGACTATGCAATAGTCCAATAGAAGAACACAGAAGCTACAAAGTAGATAGGGATATGTGTAGGTAGAAGTACATGTTAGGTAAATATGCCAGTTTGATGTTTTGATTATAAGTATAGATAGCGACTATGCGATAGTCCAATAGAAGAACACAGAAGCTACAAAGTAGATAGGGATATGTGTAGGTAGAGTACATGTTAGGTAAATATGCCAGTTTGATGTGTTATCATAAGTACAGATAGCGACTATGCGATAGTCCAATAGAAGAACATAGAAGCTACAAAGTAGATTGGGATATGTGTAGGTAGAAGTACATGTTAGGTAAATATGGCAGTTTGATGTTTTATTATAAGTATAGATAGCGACTATGCGATAGTCCAATAGAAGAACACAGACGCTACAAAGTAGATAGGGATATGTGTAGGTAGAAGTACATGTTAGGTAAATATGCCAGTTTGATGTTTTATTATAAGTATAGATAGCGACTATGCAATTGTCCAATAGAAGAACACAGAAGCTACAAAGTAGATAGTTGTCTGTTTGTTTGTTTGTTTGGGGAGCTTTCACGCGAAAACGGCTGGACATATTTTGATGAACTTTGGAATGGAGATAGCTTATTAATAAAACAAAGGATACTTTTATCCCGGAAAATTTTAAGTTTCCACGGGAAAACTGGAAAATGTAGATTACTCGCTGTAAGGAACGGTTGTCATGGAAACGAAATAACAAGCCTGTCATAAACTTCAAGAGCATTGGTGTTATACCAACGACAGTATGTGCTATACCTACTTTTGAATTGGTTTTCAATATCCTAGAAGAATATGGGATGTTTTTTTTTTGCGATAAGCGGTAGTCCACGCGGACAAAGTTGCGGGCGGGAAAGCTAGTGTTAGATAAGCGGTAGTCCACGCGGACAAAGTTGCGGGCGGGAAAGCTAGTGTTAGATAAGCGGTAGTCCACGCGGACAAAGTTGCGGGCGGGAAAGCTAGTGTTAGATAAGCGGTAGTCCACGCGGACAAAGTTGCGGGCGGGAAAGCTAGTGTTAGATAAATAAGCCCGTTTGCTGTATTATCTTTATCCTATAACATAAACTCAAAAGCAGACAAGCAGCGAAGACCTAAGTAGACTATATTTTAGAAAACAGTATCAGAAACAGAAGAATAAGATTTTTCATCAATAATACGATCTGTGCTTCGTGCGTGAAGTACAAGATCGACCATGACGAAGGATATGAAATGAACTTGTAGCCTACACTGTGTTGCTGTGTGGTCTATTCTCGTTGTCCCCCACTTTTTATCCACCACTGGGGGACATCGGGAAGAAAAGTTGCACTGTGGTGGGAACTCATTTCCCAAGTTCAGTCGTAGAAATCTTCATTCATCAGACAAAATACAGTTTTCTAGACGGACTTAGGTTCGTATACCTAGATAAACTATCCTGTTATATTTTTTTCACTTTGTATGACTTATACGAGTTAGAAAATCCAACGATACTGGACATAGACAACTTATTACCAGCTGGTATTGCGCCGTCACTATTTCGAAATGTTTCAAAGCGAAAGCATATATACCTTTGCATGATTTTGTTGCAGTTCCTTTGGTTATGTCACTGTTTGTTTATCTATTGGCGTGAAGTTTTTGCAGGAATCATTTTCAACCCCGCGTCAGTTCAAACACCAGCAATACAAACACTCGAGGACCGCCCGCCGTCGCCTGCGCAAGGGTTCAACGGTTCAAGGAATAGGAGCATTCGACACCGCGCAGCTGTAAAAGCATTTTGATCGGTAAATAGAAAATTGCGATGCGGCTCTCTTCTTATTCGTTAGTTATTAAAATAATAAAATAAAATATTTAGGAATTTGAAGCAACAACAGGTCTAAAAATTTACCAGCATATTCAGCCTTTTTAGCCGCATACGGCGAAGCAAGGGAAGTGTAATGAGTTTAACAGTCTATGTATGTATGTATGTATAAATGTAGATGTTCCACCATAACGTCGCCCCTATTGGTCCGATTTTCACAAGCGGGGTATCAATCGATTCGTCTTCATTTATAGAGTGTCACAGGGTTTTATTACCCGACTACGGCGAAGCTAAGGAGGGATTATGTGTTGAAACTAAAAACTTGGTCCGACTTTGACAAGTGAGGTATCAATCGAGTCTTCATCGCAAGTGTTATAGGCATTTTTTTACCCTTTAAAATATCTAATACATTTTTTTTTACTTATGTCTTGTTAAAGAACTGACATAACGCACAAACAATGTACCTACCTACATCGTCTTTAAATGCCAAAGCTAGGTATAAACGTTAGCGATTGATTATGTCTCGAGGAAATGGAGATGACATTATAAGAAATATTCCAGATATGATCACAAATTCACAAGTAATTAGTGATAAAATATAGAATACCTGTAAACCAGATACTGATCTTAAGCTGTGTTTAACTATTCTGGACAGTTAACATCAACACTGACATAATGTATACTATTAAGTTGATTGGCTAATTTCATGATCAGTGAAGATTGACAATAATCACAATCAAGTAGCGTTTAGTCGCACCAACAAGAGACGTCAGATTAAAGCTTGCAAAACAGCCCCCAGAGTAATATGCTCACAACCGTAGAAATAGTGATTGTGTCGGGTGCAGTGATGTGTGGACCGCGTGCATTCAGACCCGGCGTGGTGGACACATTTAATTGTGGCACGGTCGGGCGGGGTCGCCGCGGGAAGCACGCAACAGATGCTGATTGCAACGACAGGAAATTGGACCGTCTTGGCGCCTGTTTTGGTCCATTTGGGGTGATGTTTCTTTCGATTGTAGTTTTTGTGTAGGTATGTATCTGTACACGATCTGTACATTTTCGTTTTGTAGTTTTCTAAACCTAACTATTCCTCGAAACTCCAAATGAATGGAAAAGATTACATTGAGTATAGGCAGCCTTTTCAAAGGATAGCTGACAATATAACTTAAGACTATTATCATGTTTTTTTTTTGTTTATTACTTTGAGTGACGAGCAGTTTGCTCGCCTGATGGTGAGAGTCACGCCTGCCCATAACAGTCGCAGTGCCACCCAGAACTTCAGTTGCAAAATCTTGCGTGTCACTGCACTGCACTCGTCACCCTGAGACATTGGTTGTTAAGTCTCATTGCCCATTAATTTCGCTTGAAACATTGCCCTTCAAACCGAAACACAGAAATGTTTACGCACTACTGCATGGCGGTTGAATATCTGACAAAGGTATGGTACTTCGCCAGGCAGCCTCTTGCGTAAGAGGGTTACCATTACAAAAACGACGTATAGCGCCTTACGGCACTGGAAAGGATAATCAACAAGTTTCTGAATACCGTTGCAATCTCAAAGCTTATGCCAACAAAAATTACACTTACACGGAGTACAAAAGCTGTCCCTATTAACTCCTCATTAGACACGAAGCCTATCCAAACGGTCGTAACAAACACTGGGTATCATGTGGTATCATCCAGGGCTGTGTTTGCGCGACGTAGGAAGTGGGAACCCGACACCGGCGGCCCACTGTTGGCACTGCTCTCCTCGCTCGCCACTACACCGACATTACAAAATAGAAAATATTTCAAACAAACTCTGCCTTTGTGTTTGGATGGTGGGCCTTTAGTTTCGGTGATGGAGAATGTTTTTCGAACTAAGTGGCGTCTTGGCAGTGTAGGTGTCGTAGATATATCGTAGAATTGATCATTTCATGAAATGGACGATAATTTCATGAAATATTTCTATTACTTGAAATGGCCAGCTAAAACTGACCATATCGATAAAACATCAACGTTTAATGATTTTTCAATCCAATAATGTAGGGTTTTCACGATACCAAAGCTGTTCAAACAGATAGGTTTTCAAAGCTAAAAAAAACAAGAAGACGAAGCGTAGCGAGCTCTATTTATATTTTTCGATATTTCTCAACTATTTTACGATATGATTACTACTATTTGACCATACCATGAAGTAGCCGTGCGTTTAGCTGTTCATATCTAATAGGCTAATCATTCATTCATGTGACCAAACCATTTATGATGTCACCGATAATTTCATGAAATAAAAAAAACACCGTGTGTCCAACCATTTCATGAAATGATAAATTTTATGATATCGCCACGACATAGGACATTTTATAGGTGTATAAGGTTGTCTAAAAATTTATATTCAAGAAAAGTGTCACCTTTCGACGCATTACCTTGGTAGCCTAGCTCGTGGATTAATAATAAGCAGTTATAATTTCCTTTGCAATTTAGTTATAATTTCGTAATGTGGAAGTTTAGATGGTTATGAAATTGAGGAGAAATTGAGTTAGATACATGCATGCAACTCACGCAAAAAGGCTACTTTAAAGTCCAATTTATTGTTTATAAACGGGACCTAATTTTGAAATTTGGGCAAATAATCTCATAAAGATTTTAAATATCTACTCAACGAGACCCGTTTTGTGTGAAGTAAATATATATTTTTTACCTTCTCATTTTATGTATGTAGGTTGTACCTTTACATTTTTCGCAAGATATAATTAACATCATTTGCATTAATATGTTTCAGAGTAAAATGGCTGTGATAAGCGAACGGTCATGAATCAGCTATAAGGGTTAATACGGATCTAAAAATGTACAAGATATAAATACTCGCGGAAACACCATTCTTAACTTGCCTACCAAAACGTAAGCGTATAATTTCAAAAAACGGGCCGGGAAAGAGCATAAATACACACAAAGCAAATAAACCCAACCGTAATTTTATACAATTTATAGGTACATTTATTTTGATGGGTTTCATAAACTGGTGATCAAGTTCCAACAACAACCCAAACAGGCATAAGTACTTTGCTTCCTTTACAACGTTAGTATGGATTACTAATACGACCGTTAAAATGTTTAATCATCTCACAAGAGTCGTGAAGAGGCTGCATCGACCGCTGAAGATGTTTGGTCGCGTCTCACTGCGTAGGTATTTATTTACACATGTTGCCCGATGTGTTTCTGACGAGCTCCCGAGTCTGCGCACTCGATAAATAAATGCCCTGTTATATCAACTACCAGTCTTTGTACTCGCGACGGCCACAACTACCTAATTACGATTGTGCCGGAACGGTCAAATATTTGGTCAAAACTTTCCTCCATTAATGAGCTACCAATACGCCGCACGGTTTTTTCGACTGTTTAACTTTACGTAATAGCCCGCTGGAAAAACTTGGTCTCCCAAAACAAATTAAGAAAAAAAACTTCAACTGAGTATAATGTGTTTGTGTTATTTGCCTCTGTCATATTTAGAAATCTGTTTGTTATCGCTGCCCGGACAGAACGTGGATTTACTCGGAATTTATGAGAATTCACTAACAATAACATCGATGGGAAAGCAAACACATCTACCTATTCATACGTGTGTAGTAAGTATAAGTTCTTCTAAATTAACAGTAAGGTGGACAAATATTTAAATCAAATATTTTCGAGACGTTTTGTTGGCTCGCGATTTGCTAAATATAATATCAGAGTTTGTGTTTTTGGCAAATGAAAAGTCAATAGGTTTCGAATAAATTGAACTAGAGGCTTGAAAATAAGCTTCAAAAAGCTTTGATTTTACCAGTTTTCGTATTAATTAAACTAGAGGTTTGAAATAAGCTTCAAAAAGCTTAGATTTCAACAGGTTTCGAATAAATTAAACTAGTAGTAAGCTTTAAAAGGCTTGGATTCAGCTAAGTCATTAAAATTAGGAAAAAGTAATAAAAACATTTCTTTTAATTGATCACAAGAGTTTTTTGAGAGTGGGTAAAGGGCAGAACTGATAACCGTTGGGGTAAACGAGTTCTAGAGGGTAGACCGGCAAACGTAGTGTAGGACGCACTTCAGCTAGATGGTGCGAAGATCTGCGCAGTGTAGCTGGTAGAAGAGAAGAGCCGAAGATTGAGCTCAGTGGCGCGCCTTGGGAGAGGCCTATGTCCAGCAGTGGACTAGTATATAGGTCGATGATGAGATTAAGTTTTTTTCCGATTGCTCTTCTTATGAACGTAGGTGCCACACAGGTTGATAGTATAATAAAATAAATCTCTCTAAATGCAAACTCACACGAAACTATTTGTGTGCGTATAAAGACCAAAAATAAACAGTCGAAAATGAACAATAACACTATAAAATTTTGGGATCACAATCTTTTGTCGATATTCAAATTTTGTAATAGTCATCTATACAAACCTTTGGCCTAAATCTGTGATAGAGCGAAGCGAGAGTTTGTAGCTATTGTGACCGATCCCGAGTCAACACTTGAAGGAGTCTTTCTTCGAAGGTCTTTGTGACACGTCTACGTTTCAAAACTTCACGGCTTAGGAGTGAGGACGTCACACAACATAAAAAGTCTAACTTTTGAGAAACTCATCGATCATGATATAAACTTGTCTTGCAGGTTGAGGGTCTGAAAACATTCGTTATATTAAAATCGTACGTTTATTTAATAGGAAGATTGTGCACCAATGACTTTTCTAAGTTATGTGCGGTTTTCTATCTGTGCTTCGGAGGGCACGTTAAACTGTCGGTCCCGGCTGTGCACTACCTCATACGACAAACAAACAAACAGGAAGATTTGGTCTATGCGTAACGTACGTATTTATTGTAATACCAGGTAATGTATTTATCCACCTAAGGACACTAAGGTTATAATATGATGTTAGGTAGAAAAGTGTAGTAATGTCACAGAATATGTACACAATATGTGCCTTTTCACATTTCAAGTTCGCGCGGCACTAAAGAAATTATAATATTTTTATATTTACTTTATGATGTGTTCTTTTATTATTAGTGCCCATAGTTCATTTTTTCGTGATGGCAAAAGTCTGAACTTTAATAGTAGTTTAGAAATTTTATTTTATTTGGGACATAGTTTTAGCAAGATATTGGTTAGAAAATGAGAAGAAATTCATATGGGATTTTATGAAAAAAAAATATGAAAACAATAAATCCGCTATCTACAATACAAATAACAAGTACAACCCAATTTCAAAATTGTGAATTTCATTTAGTAACTAGCTGTACCCGCGGCTTCGCACGCGTGGTCTTTTCTTTAGGTTCAATTTACCATAATGTGCTATTCCAGGACCAATATAAAAACATTTCAGAAAAATTTCTTAAGCCGTCAAAATTTTATTTTATCAATTGCTTGGCTTCTAACTCACCAGACTGAGATACCAATTACACCAGATTTAAATCAAACCCTAAGCTATCTAAGAATGAAAACCGCATTGCAATCGGTCCAGTAGTTTTTACGTGATGCGTGAACAAACAACAAACAGACAGAAAGATACGACTAAAAATAAATAATTGTTCAATACCTTTTTTAAGCACCCAAGAGCATTTTTTTATTTATCTTCTTTGTACAGCCTTTTTCGTACCTATTGCTTTATTATAAGTTGCAACAAAATCTATCCATTAGTTTCAGCGTGATACGTGTTGTTTTAAATAAGTTTCAACGCCTATCCTGCGGGAACCCTTTAATTTTTCGGGATTAAAAGTATCCTATGCCCTACCTCGTAGTATGAACTCAAATCATACCAAGTTTAATTTAAATTCATTCAGTAGTTTTGGCGTAATGCCTAGCCAAGATACAGACAGACAGACAGACAGACAGACAGACAGACAGACAGACAGAAAGAAAGACAAATATGAAAAAAATACAGTGTTGGCTTCAGTATCAACCTTAGAGAAACCTCAAAAAAAAAAATTCAAAGTATCTTCAATGTACAGAATTGGACCCGTTACAGTTTTATTATAAGTATAGATAGATTGAGCGTAAAACGATCTCAAAGTTTTCCGTCCGGGCGTTTTACGAAAAACTACTTTTTAACATTGAATGTACGTAATTAGTTGGCATTTTGAGTGTTGCCATTATTTGAAGCCGTTATCTTACTAAAGACCGATCTATGTAATGCGGTAATTTAAATTTCTATGATTCTCTCTATTTCTTAGAATAAGACCGCCAAAAATCTGTATCTCGTTGCTTTTTTCATCAAAAAATTTAATATCTAGGGCATTTTTTGATATGTTGGATATTTTGATATTTTTTTGTTTTATGAGACTACAGATTTTTATGGAGGACGTTTCTTACGTTATTTATAACTATTCTCTTTGGTGGAAAGTTACTCCAAATTCAAGATATAGATAGACCTAAGCACATTACCAATATTGGTAGAAAAACAAATAAGCTTCACTAACTTTGAAAGGCTAGAGCCTCGTCATAATATGTCAGATAAAAAGCGATCGTGTTTAACTAAATAACATCGTTGCAATAGAAACCACTAAAGATATTTTATTTCCTTTGAAATGCACGTCGGTCGCGGTCATGTTGTGTCGACGCGGTGGTCTGTTGACGATAAGCACTCGTTAGTTTAATCAGACTTTAGTATGTCATAGTGTTTATTTGTTGAGAAATACCGTATGTTAAAAAATCTCTTAGATGATTTCAAATAGGTTTTTCAAAGACATACTAATATATATAAAAATATATATATACACATATATGACACCACGACACTTTTACGAAACTCAAATTTTGATACATACATATATATGTATGTATCAAAATTTGAGTTTCGTAAAAGTGTCATGGTTTTCTAGATATTGGTAACTTTTTAATTTCTAAAATAATGACACACTTGGTCACTCTTTTCGATGGCATGATCACAAAAAAAGGTATTTTCTTAGTCTGTTTTTTGATTAGTACTCCTGGATAGATGTGCTAACGTAACATAGTATCTTTTGTTTTTATTCCACTAGCTTAGTTTTTGATTTTAGTTTAATACAAAAAATAAAAACAAAAGTTTGAACGCCCGTCGTGTAAAAAATATGTATGGTGAACTGTGAAACCAAGTCACACGGTATTTTCAGCGTTCAATTAAATAATATTGCCTGTTAAAGTTGATCGCGGTCTAATTCTAGTACATTTTTTTATTTATTTTATTATTGTATCGTTTAATTTTTGTTAATGTTAACTTCATAAGCCACTAAGCTTACAAAAGCAGCCCATATACCTACTAGCTTAACAATAGTAATTTAGGAAGAAATTATAAGATTCCAAGAATTATTACTTGTGACAGCAGCATTCCGGGCGTACACTGTCGTTCTCTCTTATGCAAGCAGTAAATAGATATGACGCATCATCATCAGCCTATACTTGTCTACTGCTGGACTTAGATCTCCCCCAATGCACGCCACTGAACTCGATCTTCATCTCTCCTCATCAATTTTCTGCCAGCCGCTTTTCGCAGTCACTTCACCTGGCCACAGGGCGTCCTATGCTACGTTTGCATAAACGTTATTTCCATTTGAGAACTCGTTTAAACCAACGGTTATCGGTTCTTCGGTAAATGTGACAGCTGTGATTTGAAAAATAAAAATAGATTCTGACCCCCTGATAGGCATATCCTTTGAACTGATACCACGTCACCAGCGAGCTATGGAGAGAGCTATGCTTGGAGTTTCTATGAAGGACGAGATTTGTAATGTAGTATCCGACAAAGAACCAAGGTAACAGACATAAATCTATAAATCATAAGCAAGCAAAAGTAGAAGTGGACCGGTTTCCCGACAAACCGATAACCGTTGGTTTAGACGAGTTCTCGAGTGGAAACCACATTTAGGCAAACGTAGCATAAGACGCTCTGTGGCCAGGTGGAGAGATGACCTGAGGAAAGCGACTGGCAGAAAATGGATGAGAGCTAAAACAAACTAAGCTAAGACAAACTGTGACATCAGAGGCCAGCACAACCTCATATGACAAACAACCAATTTAATTGAAAGCCAAAAATACCGTGTGTTATACAGTTTTAGAATTTCAATGAAATCTTTTTTTTTGTGACTGGTCACACAGGTCACCATATATTTTTTCAACAGACTTCCTCGTAAATTTACTCTTGGAAAACGCATTTAGGTTCATAATACAGCTTATTACACACTAGTGTTTTTTACGTTACATTACCGCACTAGTGCTTTTTCTTTACAATATATTTTCAATTCTCGCAAAGAGTTTTTATGTACAAAAACAATGAATATTTTTCTGAACAACTTAACTATTTTAGGGTACATTATGATAAATCAATTACCAAAGTTATAATCATTTCATCAAATTAGGTATATATTTTTCACTACATATTAACCTTAATTTGCGTATTCAAAACATAATTTTGTGTTTATTACATTTTTTATATAGGCTGTATGGCGTTTTTGCCAGTGCCTTTATTTACAACTGCGCGCGCATCGATAGCGAGGCGCGCGGGTAAAACAAATCCAGCGCGCAAATTTTCTATAAATATTCTTTGTGTGGTTAATTATTATCAAAAATGACGACTTCACGTAGGGAAACTAATACACCCGCAGTTACTTCAGAAACTAATACACCCGCAGTTACTTCAGAAACTAATACACCCGGAGTTACTTCAGTTATCCGTGATCATGGCGCCTGCAACATGCTGAAATATCGGGAACTTAATACAAATAGTATCCATGGTAAATATCCCATTTCTAATGTTTTTAAGTACCTACTTCACGTAGGAAAGAAGAGCAATACGTAGCTTCGACCCCACCGGAAATACTAATCAAGGCACGAAACGCGAGTGATAGCCTGTTGCATCCAAAAAATAGAGATAAATGCCAACAAAAACTGTTCGGTATCATTTTGAGAATTATACTTTTACTAAAATAGTTTCAATAATTAAAAATTAACAAAAATATTAGTCTGTTTTTTTCCTCGCAAGTGTGTTGAAAAACGTCGTATGAAACGCGTGTGCATTGATCATTACACACTCTCCTCCGCTCCGCTGTGAGAGCGGTACACACAGGTATAAAAAAAAATATGCCTGTGTCCACCAGCAACCAAATCACTGAGAAGTTAGGGTGCTCAAGATTTCGGAGACACAGACAGCATATGTCATGACGTGCGTATACAAAAACGCCGGTGTTCTGCGTCTCCGACAAGAAGAACAAATGGGGCTTAAAGGTATCCAGATGAAGTGGACTGGTTGGAGATTGGAGTGAATCCCACGAATATGCGCAAGATCCACTTTGAGTGTGAGGACGTGTGTCTGCCGTTTAAACTTATTACTTCTTTGGACTTTTTTCATGATGAGTGTGAATAGGTTGGACGAGTAATAGCATACGTGATATCAGAATGGCTAACCCACGGAAGTCAAGGCGTAACTACGACGTTGGAAACTTCCCGAACCCCCCTGAAATAATTCATCAGTTCCTCACATCCGGTCACCAGCCAGCCCAATTAATCATTTTAGGATTTTTCACAAGCCGTGGGGCAGCCTTTCGTAGCTGGCTAAACTACTACTTGGTCCCCCTACAGTTTTCGGTCAGCCAGCAGAGAACACCGTGCTTCGAATCCCGCTACCCTCCGAAGCAAGGCCACCGACTCAGAAATACCATGATTCCGATCACGGTCCACCCTTCCAACACAACTGTATCCTATACTCATCCGGACGGCTTCCCTGAACATAATGATGGAACACGACACGTCGTTTGGCACCAAGGCTTTGACCAAGGGCTGGTAAATATAAAAGCCGGCGGCCGAAACCTACCACCAGGTGATTCAGTTGCTCTTTTGTCAGTCGTATTATATAAAAATCAATTGCCGTGCATTATTCTCGCAAAATCTCGAAAATGGCTCGACCTGTATGTTTTTTTTTTCGTAATTGTACAGACAAGGTTTAATAACAAAAAAATATAACTCATTTTGAATTTTTAGTGAAATCTACCAGAAGTTGGCAAAATATATATGTAATTTTTATTGAAATGTACCAGGAGATTAAAATTATTAGGGTTCGTCATTGCGGCTTTGACCATGTGCAACTGTTACTCATTCCGTGCGGTTTTGTGAAATCTACAATTCGTTCCGACAGCCGTTTAAAAAAAAAACGTTCACAAAATGACCCAATAGATGGCGTCTGCAAACAATGAGGTGATAAAAAGCGAGCAGCCAACTGCCATAGTCAAGTCGCCGTTCGTTTTGGAGCAAATGGCAAAAATAACTGTAAAAAACGCTAAATATGATCACATTTGGTGTTCGCCTTGGACATGTGGCGAAAACACGTCTAACCATTTTAGTGTTGTTGCCGACCTTTGCAGTGTTTTGTATATTTGAACACCATGCAAATAAAGATGACAAGTTGGTGGTCATAGAATTATGTCACGTTTAGTCTATAAAGTGAAAATATTTCTCAGTAAAATGTTAAATTGATAAAGTAATAGATCAGAATAAAATTATTTATACTCTGTAAAGTGAATCCTAGTTTTTCATTCTAGTAAACTTCTATTAATCGTGCTGTAAGGCAGGATTATACTATATAATTTGGGATGAAGAGGCCCAATCAACTTCTCTTCAACTGGTGACCCTTCAAAGTGACCCTTCGAACACCTTATAATTATTTTTTTATACGGCTGAATCTGTTCAGTGCACCGCTGCGTGCCAGTGCCTTTTTCCTGTCTGTCGCTTGCTGTTCTGCCTACTGGAACTCTGCATGAGAGTTCCTGGCCATGGAATACGTGGACCTGGCCCGAAACCTGCAGTTCCAGCCCCGTTTCTTGGCTGCCGCATCCAACATTCATTCCTGACGTCTCGTGCCTTCTCGTCGTATTATTGTGATGGCAGAAGGTCAGAGATTTTTAGATAATTAAAATGTGAAACATAATTTCAAGTGATGTTCGAAATAAAAGTACGATTAAATGGCGAATACAGTTTGAGCATAAAATACCATTGGTGAATATACTACGTGAAAAATAATGCCGGTTCAGCAAGTGAAAAAACAATTTTTAGAGACCTTTTTTTTCTGCATAGTTTTGTTTTTTTGAACCATTTTTGTCTTGTATCGCGTGTCATTTTTCCTCAAAGTGTAAATTTTTTTTGGTGCTGTATTCTAATGTTATAAGCTAGGTAGCTACTATTAATACCCTATTAGTGTACAAGGTTGGTTGTGCCATTCGCCCACGCCACTCGTATTATTTTCCAAATTTTAGACTTTTTTTTATATAGTGAGTATATGCGATACTGATAATATTTCGGATGCAACGGGTAGTAAGGTCGTATTGAACCGAGTGTCTATTCGGACACTTTTTGCACGGGCGATAATATACAGCCAACAATACGTGCACATCACAGACTAAAATATAGAAATGTCATACTCAAAGCCTCGTTTGCACATTATAGTATCCTTTTACCACAGATTATGAATTGAGATTGCTCCGCCGCTAAAGAAGTGCTGCCCCTCCGCCTTTGCGTAAAAAAGTACAGGTACCAGAGTGAACTGGAGCGATAAAGGCTGGTCGCCAAACGCGACCAAAAAGCCGAAGTTGCGGAGGCCGAAGCACCTTCCACAACCAGCCTCCGCCGCTCCAGCTCACCCTGGTACCTGTACTTTGTTACGCAAAGGCGGCGGAGGAGTGTTACAGTGGAGGGAAGCTGCACTCCCTCCGCACGTCCAGTTGTTTAAAAACACTCTAGTGTAGGGCAGAAAAGACCACAAGAAGTTGGGATTGGCCGATTCGGTTCTGTGACAGTTTCTTTCTTCTTGGCAATAGTTAGCTTCGTATTATTGGCCATGTAATATTGGTCTTACAAAATCGTCACGGGCACATCCTGACATATTTACACATCCATTTGTATTATTGGCTGCGTAATACTGGCCATACATTATCAGCCCGGACCGATTTTGTTCAGGCAATAATACACGGCCAGTAATAGCCATCCAAATATTTTGAATCCATGTACACGTAATAACAGGCCGTGTATTGACTGTACAATATTGGTCACACATTATTTTTATCTTGTATTATCGTTTCCCGTTTTTCATTTGGTTTGGGAAGGATGGTTATGTCAAAAGTTGCAAAAAAATTGCAAAATTGTTGAAAATGTCCAAAGCGAACGGCTTGTTAAAAATGTACGTTTGGAAACTGCCCACAATGCCATCTCATCATCTCCAACGCAGGGATAGTTATCATCACAGACCTAGTCTAGTGTTCTGTGATTACGTACCTAAATCGTTTTCCATCAAAAGCGATATACGTATAGGATCGTGGTCAAACAATTGCCTAAACAGTGATTAAAAAAAATGTATCAAAAAGCAACGACAGTAAGAAATGTCTACAGACCAAAAAGCAAGGAAGTTGTATACTATTACATTAGTATACAACTTTCTTTCCAAAAAGTTATTATAAAAGTCACTCACGTCAAAAAGATAGGTACCGAATAGGTTAAATTAAATGCTCGAAGGGTCACACTGATTTCATTATTTGTCAACGCCATCTATTACAATCTTTTAGTAATGTGTTTTTCTTCTTTTTTTTTGAGCTGTCGGAAAACCCCCTATTTTTATATAAAAAGCTAGTGGATTTTGGGATTAGATTTAGTGACAGGAGTCAAAGTGAAAGTATAAATGTGAAAGTTTGTGTGTGTGTGTGTGTGTATGAGTGAGTGTAGAATTGTATGTTTATTACTTCTTCACGCTGAAAATGCTAAACGGATTTTGATGAAATTTGATATGAAAATAGCTTATATCCTGGAATAACACATAATCATCCACGAGGATGAAACCGCGGGGCGTTGCTACTTTATTATAAACTATGTGCAAATCTTGTTCTAGTTTTCTGAGATGGTCACCTTAATCGACGTGAGTAAATGATTTGTATGCAGCCTTTTGGAACCTTAGGACGATCGCGAGTATAAGAAGTTGTAGTACTCGCAATAAAATTGTTTGTTATATACTACCGGTCGCACATTGAAATTGGTTTTTTATAAGTTACTTTCAAAATAGCCCTCTGTGCACGTTTAACTCTATCAGATAAGCAGAGATGTACAAGATACCTTCTCAAAGTAAAAGCTAAAGTATCTGGAATACAAAATACAAGATACTATGAATATAAGTATTTCAGATACCAAATACAAGATACCTTTCGGAATGGTTTCTGAAATCCCAGATACAAGATACGTATCATCTAAATACTTTTTTAAAGAAAACACAATTTTATGGAGTTTAAGTTTATTATATGAGTTATTAAATTTTAGTCTGAGGCCAATTTGATAGATGGCGACTCTCACCAACTATCAAATTGGCCCCAGACTAAAGTTCCATCAAATGTCAATAGATGGCTCTTTGCATTTGCATAGGCAATTCTTAGGTAATTATTATTAAAAGTATTTTAGCAAACATAGTATTTACGAAATACAAGATACCAAACGAATGGTATCTAAATACAAGATACAAAATGCATTACGTATTTTGTATCTTGTCTTGTTCTTATCTAAGTCACAAGTATGAAATACAACTATGTATTTCATACTTGTGACTTAGATAAGTCACATCTCTGCAGATAATTGTATGTGCTGCTCCCCAAGTGGTTATCCCATTATTGATTATACTCTGACATAATGTATTATACACAAGTTTTGCGATATATTGAGTTGCAATCTGTCTGTCTCTTAAATATGTGTATTAACTTTTTAACTCTTTATTTCAATTTCTCAATTAAGCTTATCGGTTTTTTATTTGGTTACTGGTTTCGTCAGCATGATTCATGCATGATGTTTGATTAAATCTTTTCGGAACAACTGTATATAGGATTATTCAATTTTGAATTGCGGTTACACTGTAGAAAGATAACTTAGAAATTTATGTAGGTACTTTACAACTCAATGCGACGAGTAGAAGTCGAATAATCAATAAAAACAATTTGACGCTAGAACGACTGTTTATGAAAAATTTGAATAGTAGATACACAGGATACATTTATCCTAGAAAAATGATGCAGCTATAGTTTAAATGTATCACTTCAATACTGTATTAAGTATTGAATCGTTTATTGCACCATTAGTTAATTAATACATAGGTCACCCCTATGTTCCGCGAGAAACATAATTTGGGGCAGTCTTTTCCTCAACTCTCATTATAGGTACCTAATGTTGTATTTATGTAATATATTCCAAAAGCAGTGTTATTTGTTTTTCCTGCTTCCTAAGTATAATGTAGAAAACATTATGAACACAGGGCTTTGTCTGAGTACGATTTCTAACTGCTTGGCAAACCCCTCAACACATTTTTCAAAGTCATCTAACTTAAGTCTATATTATGTATATTTGACCACCACAATTTGTTTGTATGTTTGTTTGTAACACACCTACAACTATATTGATGTCCACTAAAATGTAAGTATAGAGAAAGGAACGTCAATTTACTCTTCTTTTGCATAATACCCCTTTCACTTTATCGTTATCATGCACTTTACTGATTGTGTGTATTTTATACCTTATACCTATTAGATACGTTTTTGCCATGTTCATTAGAACTATATTTGTATACGGAACAAGTTTACAAATTCTATACAATCACTTACAGGAATAGTCACAAACTGCACCTAGTCATAGGGGCAACAGTGCGTCTGTTTGTCTGCCCCTTGACACACGTTTACATTTTTTACCGTTGCTTCGACCTGCAGCGCCAAGGGCCAGAGCCCAAGGGTCAGCTCTCAGTGCGCCCACGAGGAGGCCTGCAACTTGGTAGAATTCAACGAGTCATTATTGTTTGTGTTATCGAGACCACCGCCGTGTTTGTTGATGTTTTGGGTCGTGAGGCGCCAGTATATTAAAACATTTTTGTGATTATACCATAGGTTATATTATACCTGCCTACATTGCATTTTGAATGTTAAAAAGAGAATTAGGTACTCATGTATATATATATTCGATTCGTAGAGCCAAATGCAGTCTTCCTATTCAAGGAGAGTGCGGAAAGGTCGCGGCCTCTTCTCGTCTCACCAAATCCAAAATAGATAAAAACCACGTTATTTTTCGTAATAAAAAATACCACCTACTTGGGGCACTAAAGAATAATCTTAAGCATGCAGTACTCGAAACTACGAGTATTGTTACAGAAAGCTCCTGTCATACCAACAGCTCGCTGCATGGTCTGTAGACGTTTTAAATATGGATGGAAACAAACATAATACGGAATAATATCTATGTATCTATTCTATACATATAATAAAGCAGGAAGACCAAAAAATCTGTACACAAAAATGGTCTAGCATACATAAAATATACTAAAGGTACTAAACATGTTTTTTTTTAAATCCTGTCTGTATGTTTGTTCGCGCATCACGTAAAAAGTACTAGACTGATTACGATGTGGTTTTCATTGTTGTATAGCTTAGAGTTTGACTTAAAACTGAGTACTTGGTATCTTAATCCGATGATTAGATGCCGAGCAGTCGATAAAAATATTTTTGACAGCCGAATGAATTTTGATCAAATGTAGGTATATTGACATTTTAGGACGTGGAGCAAAGAGTATTTTTAACCTAGAGAAATGACCACGCGTGTGAAGCCGCGGGCACTGCTAGTTATATAATAAGAGGAACCATCTTGTATGAACGGAGCGAGATCTAGATGTGATTATTGTGATTAATATGTAGGGTAAACCTACACTGCTGCTCTGTTATTGTGATTAATATGTAGGGTAAACCTACACTGCTGCTCTGTTATTGTGATTAATATGTACACTGCTCCTCTGTTATTGTGATTAATATGTAGGGTAAATCTACACTGCTGCTCTGTTATTGTGATTAATATGTAGGGTAAACCTACACTGCTGCTCTGTTATTGTGATTAATATGTAGGGTAAACCTACACTGCTGCTCTGTTATTGACAACAAATAAGTTATGTCATCGCATGTTTTTTACGATGATCTTTTGATTTTCTATTTATAAATTGTCCCGATGATTTGGGATCAATTGACAATGTTTTTTTTTTTTTTTAACATTACTATTTTAAAATTTTCTATGAATGAATATTGTAAAGTAAGATATACGTATTTTTTATTTTTCCTATATATGCCATATTTTCCGAGAAATTAATTATTAAAAAGTAGCTTATTCTAAAAGGACGTAACTACCTGAACACCGAACGTGTTATGAACAAGATTACCAAAGACACATTCGAAAAAAAACTTTTATATATCTGTCAAAGTTAGGCTCTAACGTAGTATTTTTTTCTTTACAGTCAACTGAAATTTATTATTCAACCGAACTCAGCTTGGTTGAGAGTTATTACTTAATATCTTTGTAGTTACTGCACTAAATTTTTTGGAAAAATAAGCATAATGATCAGCGTCGCAATATCTCGAAATGGTTTTCGAATTTCATTGCCTTATGGAATATGAAAACTTGTCAATTCAGAATTGAAATTTACGTTTGGGAGGTATTTATGGTTAAACTATCGCGTGTACAGCGTTTTTTTTTCAATTAAAAGCCTTTGTAAGCAAGTTACCCGACGCGACGGGTATTTAAATTATTTTAGGTAAATCAAAGAGCGATTGTAGCCTAACGGTTCAATAGTACAACTTAGAATCCAACGATACCGGGTTCGATCCTAGGCTCCGCACCAATGACTTTTCTAACTTATGTTCAAACCATCGCTCCGTGGTTTTGAGGGCACGTTAAGCTGTCGGTCTCGGCTGTTATTGATTAATAGCAGTTGTTAAGCCATGTCAGTGGTCCTCGAGCGGCCTGAAAAACTCTGACGTCACTATCTCATACGACAAACAAACATCTCAAAGTATGGAATTTAATTTTTGAAACAGTGAGATATATAGAAGATTCCTAATTTGTCTACTCCCAGTTTGTATAAGCAGCCTTCGTACCTCTGTTAGGTAAGCACAAATCGTAAAATATATTCACCCTAAGTCGGAGTAAAGTCGCGAACACGTAGTGTTATGTAAAGCGGCGTGTACGAGTACGTACATAGCAAACATTACGCTCGCCGCACAAACACCTCCCCACTTACACTGGGAGGCACGGGAGGAACTAGTCACTTGAAAAGTTCTGTAGTATGAGCTCGTTCCCACTAGTATATCCGATTAGTTCAAACGTTTAGTGGGGTTTTTTGCCAGTAGTTCAACAGCGTATGTATTTTTTTATCAGTTGAACAAACATATAGGAACTTCTAGAACCGAACACTTTAGGTATTTGAGTTTGAAAGTGTCGTTTAGAAAGTAATTTATAAAAAATGGGGATCGGTATATATGACAAAAGAAAAGTTATAACGGATTTCATCAAAAATCCGAAGAATAAATTATCTTCATAAGTTATTTTTTAGGCCTAGGTAAAATTTGGTGGGATCTAGTATTATTAGTACGTTTCCTTTCCCATGCTGTCATTTTAAGAATAATAGTTTGAGTTAAATCTGAATGGTAAACTTTCCTAAATGGTGTTAAGGATTTATGACGTAAACTACACAATGCGGTGGATTTTTATAATGGAGAGGATAATAAAAAAATAAACAACTACCTGACTTTGTTATCTCACTCCTTTGCTTGTTAAAATGAAGAGTTCAGAAAAGTGTGATTCTCTTATGCCCTAGCTCCTGGTCTACACAGGCTAGGCGAGGAGCGCTGCCCGAGGCGCACATTTGCATCCACCCTCCACTCGTCGGATAACCTAATACGACACATGTCGGTTGTGGACGTACGTGTTGGCAGGCTGAAGCTAACCTACCTCTAGTATTGTTACGTCCACACCTTTGTGAGCTTTGCCGTGGTAATGTACCTATCAAGTTCATAGGTATTTCAAATATTTGGATTTGTATAGATAAAGAAATCGTTGGATGACAATCTAACAATCAATAAATTTTGAGATAGTACATTAGTATGCCTAATTCAGTAAAAAACACGTGAGGTAATTTTTTTTTTTGACCGTGTTATTAGTCTAACAGCCGGTTGGTCTAGTGGCTAGTGACCTTAGGAATCAATCGGTCGCGGGTTTGTATCCTGTAAGGTGAAATCATTTGTGTGATGAGCAGAAATGTTTGTTTCCGAGTCATGGATGTGATATTCGTATTTATGTATGTTTATCCATAGTACAAGGTATCCTAGTTTGGGGCTTGGTAATTGGTGTGATATTGTCCCGAATATATTTATTTATTTATTCTTAACGTGAATCAACCTGGACGAGACGTTTTTTGAATGTAAGATTAATTTAATGTTTGATTAACCAAAAGAGAATATTGATGAAAACATTCTCACACCTAAGTTAGAACTTTTGTTTTCGCTAGATATACTCGCCCGAGTTTTCTTGCCAGTTATACTACCTACTGTACCTACTGATACTAACTTATTAATCATCAGATAAAGTGAGTCATATCACACACCTTGGGCGATATACAGAGCCATTTTTGATACTCCTACCGATACAAATCACATTTCACAACTTGAGCATTCCCTCTCTCTGAGCCTCGCCACATTTGATTGGCGCAACTCTTTTGTTTCCCCAACAGGGCCGCCACACCCGCAATCTCCAACAAACTAGCGCTTTGTTTACGCATATTGTTACTCACGCATCCAATATAATTGATCCACGATAGCTTGTCGTTGGCATTGACACGCGGGTCTTTTTAAATCGGTTACGACTGCCGTGTCTTGTTTTTGAGGGCTATTGTTAATTCGTTTGAGTGTAAGAAAGCGATACGGCGCATTGTTTGGCCGATTTTACATAACGAGGCGGCAAACGCGGTGCTTTGTGCCAGTCGTTGTGGGGGAGGATCCAAACGCTTGAGATGTGAATTGAAAGGCGCTGCGAGATTACGAGGCGCGAGCCCGCCCGCGGCGCGAACCATGAACGGAGCGCGGGTTCTTTCAATATAAATATTAGCCTAGTCAATAATATTTTACCAGACTCTTCCTTATAGCTTTCTCACGTATTGTAAAATGAGTGGGTAACTTTTTCACGTATCCCTGTTTCTCCCGAAAATTGTTTAATTCCGTGTTTTTTTTTAATATTCGGGTCAACACACCAATTACGTAGCCTTTTTATATGGCTGAAAAACAAACATTCGTTTTGTTTTTTTTTATGATTTTCATAAGTGTATAGAATATTCAAGATAATTAGAGTGTCCAATATTGTGTTAAACAAAATCTTTTTTAAAAATAACAAATTTTTTATAACGCGTTACGATCGAAAAATATAAACCTTGAACCCTAACAAGAGTTCCATGTATTGGGAACCAGGATCTACGAAAGATATTTTCGTAAAAAAATTAAAATAATAATAATAATTTAAAATAAATGAATGTATGTCGTAAAATTATGCAACATGCAACTCGCTTACATTTCGTTACATGTGAGAAGTTTTTTTTTTAAAAGAAAACTCAGTTAGTAACTTAGATAAATACTATCCGAATTCGAATAATATCAGTTATGTAGAGATATGCTTCAATAACAAATGATTCTGGTATTTGTATGGACAATTCATCCTCCACCCAAGCTTCTCCCTTGCACCACACACTAACGTTGCGTTACCTCGCACCGCTCTTTGAACTGTCCAAATGATTGTTTTATATTTGTAAAGCGACGAGCAGTGCCCCTATTCTAACGTCGGCCGCTGACGTAATGTAGCAATTCAATTAGTCTCGATGGAGTTTTATTTTACAACAAAGAATTCCGTCGAATAATGCTACGCAGTCGTATCTGATTGCTACGAATAAAGAAAGGGATAACAAAGTATTTCATTGAAAATTAAAGTAATGTATAATTTGAGCATGTTGTGATCCCGTTTTTGTAGATGTCTTTTGTATGGACGCTTTGTTATAGACGCGTAGCACACGTAGCGCGTAGCTGGTCTACGATTACTGAAACGACCGCAAAGAGGTAATGTTTATTTATTGATGCGTACTATCTTTCCGCTCGCTTTCCTGCAACTATGGGAGTGATTTCGTGTAACATGTTAACATGTTTAACAGTGTAACAGTTGACTAATGAGCGCGCGCGGTGCTAGGGTTAAGATAAAACAGAGCCCAGCGATGATAAAACAGAGCATCAGGTTTTCTTATTTTATATTAGTGTTATCTACACCAATATATAAAAGTGAAACGTTGTCTGTTTGTTTGTTTGTTTGGGGGAGCATTCACGTGATAACGGCTGGACATATTTTGATGAAATTTGGAATGGAGATAGCTTATACTCTAGAATAAAAGATAGGATACTATTTATCCCGGAAAATGGTAAGTTTCCATGGGAAAACTGGAAAAATATTGATTTTTCGCTGTAAGGAACTGTTGCCATGGAAACGAAATAATAACAAGCCTGTCAAAAAGCATCAAGAGTGTTGGTGCTATGCTTTTGCATTGGCTTTTAATATCCTAGATGAACACTTTGATGGTTCTTTTCGCGATTAACTATAGTCCGCGCAGACCAAGTCGCGGGCGAAAGCTAGTGTACCCTAAAAGGTCATGCACCTGATGGTACGCAATTATTAGGTACAGTGGCATCCAGAAATTAGACCTCAAAACTTTGCCTGCGTTTGCACTTTTGTCACAGAGCTTGAACAGCGATGATAAAACAGAGCTTGAATCATCATCTTCATCATCAAGTCAGCCTCTAGAAGTCCACTGCTGAACATAGGCATTATATGCCGATTGGTCTTCAAAATGAAATCTATCTCGTGCTTATGACCGCTGGGGTGCAGCCACGTCCATTTCCTGGAGGGGCACTTCTTGAAAAAAGAGTTCATCATAAAGGGTCCCTCCTTCTCCATGAAGTCGGCCAATCGCTGACCCTTTTGGTTCCGCTGTCCAAATACAAACTGCCCCACTCTCAATTCATCGCCATTCCTCATGCTCAGCCGTACGTTGAAGTCCCTCATCACCACTGTGGAAGTGTATTTTCGGCTTGAATCAGATGTTACACATCATATACGACTACTGTAAGGGTCGCTCGTTTCTTGATGTGTAACATCTTTCCTCTCTCTTTCCTAAAATCTACGGGAGTAAATTTGTGAAAAGTGTAACAATGTGCCGCGCACGCTTATTGGTAAACTGTTTCCCAGATGAGCGCGCGTGATATAGATAAAACAGAGCTTAAACAGCGATGATAAAACAGAGCTTGAATCAGATTTTACACATCATATGCGACTACTGTAAGGCTCACTCTTTTTTTTATTTTCTTTTAACCTATACTGTCCCACTGATGGGCAAAGGTCCCCCCCCCCCCCATATCCTTTTGTTTTAATTGTATGTGCCATAATTACTAAAACTTTTAAACTGTCGATTTTGTTATTTGTTATTCTATTATAATAGACAAGCTTATTGTTTATAATCGACTTCCACAAGCAGGAAATTCCCAATTCGACTACCTCAATTCGTCGCAAACAAGTCACGCAACATCATGGCATCTAAATTGTATTAACCTGATTGAGTAATTTTTATTTTCAAAATTAGTTGATTTAGGGCAGATTTTTCAATGCCAGATAAACGGGCTAATAACTATTCAAGGAATTAATTTATTAGACTATTTAACGGTCTGATATTTAGTTACCAATTTTTCAATTATTATTGTCATTCATTCCATGGATATGAAAGCAAATCAGGCGTCACTAACTTCAGAGAGGTGAAACAAATATATTGATAACACGAATGTTAGAGCGTGACCGATATCTGTATATCAATCAAATGTCATTGTTTTGTTTGATATTTATTTCGACGTTTGAAATTGTTTGTGGCCAATAAGTATAATTCAACCTCCTTGGTACTGTGGTGATATTTTACGACGTTCGTTTTGCTAGTGACATCAACATAGGTATCAATTTCAAATAAACAGACGAATACGCAGTATCTGGCCGTCGAACGGGTAGATAATTTTGTTCTTCAGTTAAGCGAGTTGTTCGTCGAATAAAGCCTATCTGGCGATTGAAAAATTCAGTCTTATGCTATTAGTCGAATAAATACTATCTGATTGCTTATCTGAGCATTGAAAAATCGGCCCTAAATGACATTAACAAATATGAAATGTTGCTTGCTATCATAAGTTTATTAAGAATCGCGACACGTGAAAAATAATTTTCTATAGTTACTTCACTATGTTTATACGTAAGTACAGATTAATTAATGCCTAATTTATCTATCACGGCCCGATCTAAATGCGGCCGCGTGGACGCTCAGTGCATTAGTCGGTCTCAAAATTAGAGGCTGAAGCGGCACTTGCCTCTAATCATGGCGAGAGGCTGTTTGGGGCTCCACTCTTGTACTAATAGTTATTCTAGGGCTCCAATTACCTGAGGATGGCTCTCTCGTTTCCGGAAACATACGGACTTTTTGGTGTTTGGTGTTGTGAGAAAATTGAGTTTTGATGACGAATCATGTTTTTCGAGTTGAGTGGGAGCAATTTGAATGAGTTTAGATATTGTTTAGAGTTTCTAATAATGGCTAGAATCCTATAAGTAAGGATTTTAAGTAATACTAGTTTTACCGCCCGAGACTTCGTAAAACGCGGACTACTGCTTATATCCCAAAAAAACATCCTATTTTCTCTAAGATATTAAAAACCAATGCAAAAGTAGGTATAGAACCAATACCATAGAATTTAATAATGTATAATGTCTATGACCAATGCTCTTGATGTTTTTTGACAGACTTGTTATTTCGTTTCCATGGCAACTACAGACCATTCTGTGATGACAACCGTTTCTTACAGTGAGTAATCAACATTTTGAAGTTTTCCCGTGGAAACTTACAATTTTCCGGTATAAAAAGTATCCTATGTTTTATTCCAGGGTATAAGCTATCTCCATTGTAAATTTCATAAAAGTCCATCCAGCCGTTATCGCGTGAATGCTCTTCAAACAAACAAACAAATAGACAACGTTTCACTTTTAAATATTGGTATGGACTATACCCGTTTTTTCAATTGTTTCTCGGATATGTTTTTTGAATCAAAGATTATCATTATGGAAATTAAAAACGAAATAATTATTGTACAAAGTACGTATACGAAGTGTTGTTTTTAACCAACCTCAAAAAAGAGGTTGCCTTGTCATCTGTGTATTTTAAAAACGAACTCAGGCTTTTATCCCGAAATAAATCTCATAAAAAAACTGTTAACAAATTATTTAACAATCAAGTGTCAATAATTAGAATCCACCGCATCAGCACTCGGCATCGACACATTGATGAAATAATTGACACTTCATCTTCATCCGTTCTATAAAAAAGTAAACAAAAACTCCGAGTGGTTGTGTTTTAAGTTCGGAAATTAACACTTTGATTGAGCTGTTTCTTATACAGCACAAAAATGTTTTTCTCGCGAATGGTTTGAATGATGAATCAATAAAATAAAAACTAAGTTTTTACGTATTGTTATGCTATACAGCAAAATAATTACAGCTGAGGTGGAGAGCTAAGTATTAACGCAAATAAAAAATTAGCATCGACGAAAAAAACAGCAGAACCACAATTTCAGTGTTTGGACCGATTTGGCCGAAAACATTTATAATAACTCGTACTTTTTATTAACACCCATAATTAAACAAATGAAAATGAGCACTTGCTCCAATTTTATCAGAATTTGTTCTTGGATTTGTTGTTTAACAAAGCGCTTGCGTGCAAGTTTACCTTTATAACCGTTTGCAGTACTTGGTATGACGCTACAGCTACCAGCGCCAGCGTCGAGCAAGCGAATAATAAAAGATTGAAATCCAGGATGTGGTATATTTCAATCTATGTACAGTTTGATTTTCTGACTGAAGTACCTAAGTATTACGCAGTACTAGGTATTATTTATTTTGTGTTATTATTTTAATGAGACGGAAACTAAGTTAGCAAAAAAACCTAAAATGCCAGAAACAGCAAATTCCTATTCGAATTAATTCTATTTTTCAGTTATTGGTTTTCAATAAAGGACAATACTATTATCACATACATAAGTGACTTGAGGTACCTGCCGATATCTAAGTCTTTTGCGGTACCTGCCGATAACTAAGTGTCTTGAGGTACCTTCCTGCCGATACCTAAGTTTCTTGAGATACCTGCCGATACCTAAGTTTCTTGAGGTACCTGCCAATACCTAAGTATCTTGAGGTACCTGCCGATATCTAAGTATCTTGAGGTACCTGCCGATACCAAAGTATCTTGAGGTAACTGCCGATACCTAAGTATCTTGAGGTAACTACCTATATTATGTGCAATACCGGCAGCACATTGGGTGCGCTGCCAACTGTTAGGCAACAGTTTGGGCTACCCTGTAATGGTAAATGGGTTGCCTACTCATTCATTTTGGTGTATTCCTAGTGTTTAGTTTATAAATCCATGTGCAATTAGTCAACTAACATGAACTTAGTGATTAAACTAACCTAACATATTTTATGATTTTCGTAAATAAACAAAACTAAGCAGGCATAAAATAATAAGCTAAGCAGGCGTTAACTGCTATAAAAATCATAAAATATAGATTTGGGAGGCGTTATCTTTCAGACCCGAAGTTAATCAATATTAGCCGTGTTTGGTTGGTAGTTCGTAATACTACCAATAGATAGCGTTACCGTCCCCATAAGACGGGTTCAAAGAAGCTAGTGGAAAGATTTGGATGACGACGCATAGGTCTCGGTAACCGAATTGGTAAAGGCATGTGCCGCGCTGAGGCACAGTACGCGAGTTCGAATCGTCCGTGATCCAAATTTTTCCATTAGAAACATTATTATATAACCTAGAATAATACAAAGTTGGATGATGTTATCATCAATTTCACTAGAATCTGCTCTACGGCCTCGAAATATCAAACACCGAACTTTAATATCCTTTCAACAAGAGCATTTGAACACGAAACTTATAATTACGAAACAATAATATTGTTTCATAATTAATAATTTCGTAATAAGATATTATCTTATTAGAATGATAATATTTTTTGTATAGAACCGTGCACTCAATTTCCTTTCACCCAAAAATTTGGAAACAAAATTATAACTGTGCACATTATCGTGTGTTATTTCTAGAAAGCGTGTAAATCAAGCGTTATTTCGTCAATTATTTAATATCGGGGACAGATGTATTAGCCGGTTGGATAACAGAGCGCCGCCGCTTCCTAAAACATTTGGACGAAAGTGTCAAATCATGCATTCCATTTGCGCCTTGATAGTCCTGGGTAGAAAACATTTTGATAAAAAAAATAAGTTTTTATATTGTCTACTTTTATTTATTAATTTAAACATTATTGCACAACTAATAGAGAATACAAATGGCGGATTATTATTATCTACCAGTCACCTCTTTTTAATAGAACATCATTCGGTTGCATTGTCTTTTTGTCTGAAGAAAGGAAAAAACACATTTTTTTTCAAAAACAAGCGGTTTAAAGCCTTCCCTCAGAGGGTATGTACTATGTAGTACCTATAGATAAACCACAAAAACATTACACGTGGCTCCAAAAAAAATAATGCGTCTATCAACCATTAGCAAATTTTACACTTTTGCAATTCGGACAGTTAATTCTTTTAAAGGTACGATAATTATTTTTAAAGGTACGATAATTATTTTTAAAGGTACGATAATTATGTTTAAAGGTACGATAATTATTTTTAAAGGTACGATAATTATTTTTAAAAGTACGATAATTATTTTTTAAGGTACGATAATTATTTTTATTTACCTCGACATTTGAACTAGTTGCATTGATCGTACTCGTAGTTACGAGAAGACTGAAGTAGCGGTATCAGTGTCGAGTAAGGCGACCGTTGGCTCCAACTATTCGCAATGAGTCTTATAATAACTAGGTTAAAAGCTAAAATAAACACGCCTGCCCTGCCAAAAAAGAGATTTTGCCAATAAGTTATATTGGCACTGTTGGAATGTCTTATCAAGGCCTTGAAATTGATACTCATATTGTAAAATTCGAAGAAAATTTTATTTTTTCGAATTTCAAAATGGAGCCATACTGCCGCCATATTGAAGGTTTTATATATTGAAAAATATATAGCCTATGTCACTCGGGGGGGATGTAAGTATTCTAACGATACCATGCGTCTAAATATGTTCAGGCATTTAAAAGTTATGGTGGAATAAATAAACTCACATACATACATGAATGCTACAAACAATACACTCCTTTTTTTGGGCAGTCGTGTAAAAATACGGGATAGTCACCTAACGTTTTTGTTAGAAAATTTATAAAGTGCCAGAAATCACATGCATTTGTAGGTGCAGAATCTGAGCAACAAAATAAAGCAATTCATACAATTATTGTTCGCATTATTCTTAGGTTTTATTCCTGGTTGTCTCTAGTCTTATAACGTAGAATATCTATAATACTAAATTACTGCCGCGGTCTGTAATGACTGCATTGCTGGCAGCGATGATGATGGCCGAGTGCTCGAGATCATAATAGCGTGGCCAGCAGTGCAGTCATTGCGGATCAAAACTTGTATAGTGCCTTACTCAACAATGCGATTGATTTAAATAGAACTAGCGCCCAGATTAAAAATGTATGTAACCCCCGAATAACAACAACAACAGCTAAGAACCATCTCGATCACATCAGCTGACGAACAGAAAAAAATCATCAAAATCGGTCGATTCGTTTGGGAGCCACAACGCCTCTCTTTTCGCGTTCGGTAGTTAACAAAACCAGAATAAATAATAGTACTACGACAAAACACGACAATAATGGATTTTCAAATGAAATTGCTGGCCGCAAAACACGACAATAATAAAATTCCATACACCTTTGCTGGCGGCTATTCAAGAATAGCGGCAAGGTCGACTTTGCTCAAAGATGCTCTTGTGAACTGGTGAGTTGTCGTGCAAAAGCAATACACCTCGAGTCCATTTTCCCCTTCTTTTTTCCTTGATGGCATTTTTTAGCTCTTCGAGTAAGCCGGCGTAGTATTTTCCGGTGATGTTGACGCCTTTTTCTTTGTAGTCGATCAACAAAATACCCTCAGAATCCCAAAAAAACGTGATCTGGGCGGTCATCGTCTTCAATTGAATCTCTGCCTTGCATGAATAGGCAATGCCATTTCTAAATCATGGTTTTCCCAGGGCAAAGAGTCCCCGTAAGCAGATGACATCTCTTCCATAATGATCTGCGACGTTTTTCCCAGCTTGGTGAGGAACTTTATGTCAGCGTGAAGCTCAATTTTCTGTATAGTTGACATTTTCTTCCCGATTGACCTGTTTACTTGGCGATAACTCGAACATGAGTGACAAGATTTAGCCAAAACTTGGTATTTATAGTGAAATTGAGTCACCAATTAGTCCTAGATATACGAAAAAAACCCGTCTCTTTCTAACCCTTTCATTCCGCGAACTTTTTGACCACCCCTCGTACCTGTTTTTGCCTGTGCGGGTTGGTAGATGTCACCATAATATCTTTATATTTTTAAGTACACATTGGTGTCGATTCTGAGTGCACTAATTAAAACTAAAACTTAATTTGACAGCTCTAAAATTGTTGCTGTCCCTTTCGTTTCCAAAAGGTTTAAAAGTGACAGCAATAATTTTAGAGCTGTCAAATTTAGTTTTAGGTTTAGTTGGTGCACCCAGAATCGACACCATTGGTGTGTTTAGTATGTGTTATTTCACATAACGAAATAATTTAGCTTTATTCGTTTGATTTCATGTTTGTTAACCAAACTGTTGTGCACAACTGGCCGTGTGGCAGCACCCCGTAATGTTTGGTTGTTTACGCCACTCGCGCAACACGCACTAGAGATGGTATCTCGACACTATACCGACAACAAAACATTTTGATCGAGCTTTACAAATAATTTTATCAAGCTAGTTTTCACTCGGGAAAACAATAAATTAACTTCCATTTCGGTTTAGATTTTGGGGAGACTATTGTTATTTTTAAAAGCTTTTATTTAACTTCACTTGTATATGTATCTATGTATTTTGTCTGTCCTGGAATCTTGCAATTCAAATTTCGAGCACTTTTAGATTAGCTATCCGGCTGAAACTTTCAGGGTAGCTCACAAAACGATGACAAAGCCATAAAAAAAATGGAAAAAAAGACAAAGAAAAACAAACTTAAAAACATAAAAAGTTACAAAGCAACAAAAAAAGTCAATAAGTAACCTTAACTAAAAAAAACAGTAAATGCTTTCTTATATAAATGTAATTTTTGAAATTACACTTATTTTAATAGTTATTATCGTACTCGGGGTGGAGACAAATAAAAAAAAAGCCGTTCTTGAGTTATAAATAGAGTAACTAACACAACATTATTTTATATATATATATATATATATATATATATATATATATATATATATATATATATATATATATATATATATAGATACCACCTTCGTTATATAAACGACCAATTTAATAAAAATCATGTCGAACTAATACTTTTTTAAGGATTCCCCAACTCTTAAACAGGTTGTAACCATAATTCTAGTAAAGGTGGTAATTACGGTGCGCTTTAATACCCACAAAAAAAAACTGGACTAGATATAACTACAGGCAAACACATCCAGACAGCTACATTCCAAACGTTCGTGCTTCATGTGCATCTACAAAAAAGATACATGATACAAGAGAGACATACGCAGTACCATAGATAAATCATAGAAGGTACGCACTGTAGTCTGTAGCACGAATGAGCATCCCTGTTAACACGTGCTACACAAACGCAGATTATGACTAAGTCCAAAAAAAACGATTGAGTGCTTTGCACCTATTTTGTGCTGCTATTTATGGCCTCTGGTGTCAGAGCTTGTCAGGCAGCCTGAGGGCCTCAGACATGGCTTAACGACTGCTATTAATCAATAACAGCCGGTTGTAACAAATTGTTGTTATCTATTGTTGTAACCGACCGTCTAAAAACTTCTCATTTGCAGGCCTCGTGAAATATTCAAAGAAAAAAGACATAAGTTCTAAAACTAAAACCTGACTACGGTCGGGTAAAAAGTAGCCTATGACACGCTCTATACCTGAACACGAATCGATTGACACCTCGCTTGTCAAAATCGGACCAAAAGGAGCGACGCTATAGTGGTACATCCACATACCCACATACATATATTCATACATACATACATAGACTTTTAAACACATTACCCTTCCCTTGCTTCGCCGTAGTCGGGTAAAAACAAATGCTACACTAGATTTCATTGTAGTCTCGTTATTCGAAATGACTGATATTTGCTTAAAACTGATTTATAAAAAAAAGATACAAAAAGTGTTTACTATCTTGTGTAAACATTTACCTTAAGATTACAATTGTAATGTTGTTCATAATCAAACTTGATCTTTTTGACCCGCTTCTCAAAAGTCACTTCAACATGAATCTGCATATTCTGTCAATGCGAACTTTGACCGTTAAAAATATCCACGTGTTTCACTAATGCACACGTAATTCGCAATTATGCCTCGATAGTGTGTTATTAAGTTTTTATGCTTTATTCTTGAATATTTATAGAGCAATTTTACTAAAAGCAATGCGATTAGGTGCTAAGATTGGGGTGACGTTACTTTGTACTCTCCGTATGGCTTTCTCGGTTCAGTTTAAGTAACACGAGTAGGTAGAACACATAGGTCATTTACATTAGATGTACATACATGTTGTTAGTTCAATAGGTTATGTACTTAGAATTAGGATTAGTTACTGTTATATTATGTGGGATATGAGTAGGTACCTATTATGTAGTGATATTAGATAGATAGATAGATAGATAACTCTTTATTGTACACCACATAGAACAAAAAATACAATAGTAACTAAAACATTTATACAAAATAAATGGGACAATGGGCGGTCTTATCGCTAAAAAGCGATCTCTTCCAGACAACCTTTGGATGGAAAGGAATTAATATACGGCAAAGAGAAGGTGCATTATAATCTAACAAATAAATAATAAAAACTGAATACAATGAATAAACATATATACACATATATTCCAATATACCTACACATAAATATGTAAATATATAGTACAGTATATATATATATATATATATATATATATACATATATAAATATATATCCATATACATAGTATATACATTATAATAAATTACATTTACTACATATACATTTACAAAATATATACAAACATAATAAAAATAATATACAGTGAAACCACAACAGAATAACAACAAAATAGCAAGAAGTGATATTAATTAGAGAGATAAAACTTCTTTACTTGAAGTTTAAAAACAGGGAGTGACTGGGCTCGCCTTATAGTAACTGGCAGAGCGTTCCATAGGCGAACTGCTTGGATGGTAAATGAACTGCCATAAAAAGAGCTTCTATGTAGAGGGATCAACAAAGCTAAATTTTCTGATGACCTGAGTGACAACTTGTTAGAATCAGACAGGAAATTAAAACGTTCCATAAGATATCGCGGGGAGGAGGGATTAAACAAAACTGTATAAAGAATAGAGAGTATATGAGCATTCCGGCGGAGGCGTATTGGAAGCCACTTGAGCTTAGTGCGAAATTCAGAGACATGATCATGATATTAGTGCCAGGTAAGTTTACTAAACGCACTTAGTTGTAAGGTATTTATTTTTTGAGACGGGCAGATTGCTCACCTGATGGTAAGCGTCACGCCTGCCCACAGTTGCGGTGCCACCCTAAACTTTGGTTGCAAAATCTTGGGCGTTGGCATTGCGCTTGACATTGGTTGTTAAGTCTCATATTGCCCAGTAATTTCGCTGGAAACATTGCCCTTCAAACTGAAACAGAAATATTTACACACTACTGCTTGGCGGTTGAATATTTGACAAAGATGTGGTACTTCCCCAGGCGGCCTCTTGCGTAAGAGACCTATTACTATAAAAAAAAACTCGTACCTTTGCAATTTATCGTCGCTGTTTCGTCAAGGCATCCAATGTGGGGCTGGCTACGACTTCGGATGGTGGTCTGTTGCCTCTGCTGAACCTCAGCGGGCTACTACCCACTGGATACTAGGCCTGCCCAGGCTTCACAAGTTGATGACCGATAATTACAATACTCTTTAAATATTGTAAAATAAGGCTGGGTACATGACAGGAGCCCGTGTTTTTTATCACTAGTTAAGTATAATCCAAATGCACCAAGTGTATCTTGGATTGTGAATACACCATTCTGACTGACCAATCCTTTCTCCATGGTGATGCACTCTATCCTCCGTCATTTTAAGGACCAAAACGGGACCTTAGGTCGTTTTTAGGACCAAAAATTGGTCCTAAAAACGACCTAAGGTCCCGAGAGTTTAGGACTTTAAAATACATATGAATAAGAATTGAAATTAGAAGAAATTGTGTTTATATACGAATAGTAGGTAGGTACTAAACCCAGTACCTAGGCAGAGTATGTATCATGTATAATACACACTATGTACATATCTAAGCATCTGATTCTCCTGTACATAATAAGCTAATGTGATGTGTGAAGCCAGTGTCGATTTAAGTGGCAAGGAAGAAACGGCGAGCGGCTCCCGCCCCTCTAATTATAGACCAGATACCGCCCCGATAGCGCGAGCTTTTATCTTGGACACTCTTCCATTAGGCAAATATACAGCTTCGTAGCCCGCTAACCACACATCACAATATTCCAAAACCAATTAAAAACATTTTGATAGACAAAAGTAAATTGTAATTATACGTTACGCGCGCCGCCCGCCATCTTGTTTTGGTGCTGGTACTTCTCAGGACTAATGGATGGTTTGTGGGCAAATGTTTTCGCTTCCGCGGCAAACGCGTTTTATCTATGTTTTTAATTGAGTTGAGGCGCTATTGTTTTGTTGAGTTAAAAGGCGGAAACAAGTAAATTATTTGGAGAACAATTTAGATGAAAAGATATAACTTTATAGAAACTACAAACCGTTGGAAACATCTTTCTTTTCATATCACTTTTTACTTTTTCTTCTTAGATTACAAATTTATTAGTTTTAACATCCCAGATTAATGATAATATTGTACTTACAACTTAAATATTCAGCAAATCAGATACGTAGAAGCATATACCTTCATATCTGTCTATTAATTAGCTACTAATCCAATATTCGTAGTCATTATATGTGAGCTTCTAATTCGACACTGGTATTAAAGCTATTCGAAATGAGGTGAAAATGAGAGGATGCTGACGCGTAATGGAGCGAATGCTCTGGACATACCTAAGCACCTAATTACTCGAAAGGAAATGCGTATCGGAAACGACTGAACCGTCACTCGCTTTTATCCTGACCCGCTCTCCCGCTAAGTCTGGCTACATCCACGATTTCATAATACTCAATAAGATAATTTTCTAAGGATAATTTTCAATGAACCAAAAACGCGAATTAAAATGTATTTATACTATAAAACTGCTTAACAAATTTCATGAAATTTATATGGGGCAAAGCTGCAGGTCCGATCAAATAAAAAAAAGCATCCAACTCTGTTCAGAAATCCCGAAAATATAGATATATAGATTAACTCTTTATTGAACACCACAAGTACTACGAGAAATTATAACTAAAAATAAACTTTAACAATAAGTCATGGTGGCCTTGTTAGACAAACACTTCAACACTTCGATTTACTGTAATGACTGTAACACTACCCAAGTCTCGACTGAATCAAAGGCTTTCTCGTAGTCCACAAACACTAGACATAGTGGCTGATTATACTCAAAGCCCTTCCGGAATCCAGCTTGTTCGGGAACCTGAAAGTAGTCGAACCTACAAGTGAGACGGTTTGTAATTACTCTCGAAAACAGCTTATAGACGTGTCTTAGCAGCAAAATGGGCCTATAATTCTTCAAGGGGGTGTACCTTTCTTGAAGAACAACACCACTACGGTCCTGTGCCACGCCTCTGGCGTAGTACTGTCGAGGATGACGGAGTTAAACAGCTTCTGAAGGACTTTAAGTACCGGTGTTCCACCCGCTTACAGTAGCTCTGTCGTTATTCAATCCTCCCCTGGTGCCTTGTTGCTCTTAAGCTGTTTGAGAGCCATTCTGATCTCATATAGGCTGACATCCGGGATATATTCGGTATAATGTCGGGTCAAACGGGCTCTTGCATCGCTAATCGTGCTAAGAGGACTATGCGATGAGGTGAATAATTGCCCATAGAACTTCTAGAGCACACTCAAAATCTCTGGCTTGGACAAAACGATGCTGCCACTGTCGGTCTTCAACAACTTTTCCCAATAGAAAAATCACTTGCAAACACTTTGGATGACGGAGTTAAATAGCTTCTGAAGGTCTTTAAGTAGCGGTGTTCCACCAGCTTTCAGTAACTCTGTCATTATTCCGTCCTCCCCTGGTGCCTTGTTTATGTTTGAGAGCCATTCTGATCTCGTATAGGCTGACGTCTGGGATATCTTCGGTATAATGTCGGGTCAAACGGGCTCTTGCATCGCTAGTCGTGCTAGGAGGACTACGCGATGAGGTGTATAAGTGCCCATACTTCTCGAGCTCACTCAAAATCTCTGGCTACGACGAAACGATGCCACTGCCACTGTCGGTCTTCAGCTTCGTCAACAGGCTTTGCCCAATAGACAGATCTCTTGCGAACACTTTGGAGCCCTTGTTTCCCTCTATTGCGTTCATAATACAATAAGTATTATAAGAACGCAAATCATGTTGCATTGACTTGGAGATCTGTTTATTAAGCAAGATGTAACTCGACATATCCACTGAAGACTGCTGCCTCATCTCGCCTCGTTCTGCCATAAGTTTGAGTGTATGCTCAGAGAGTTTCTGTGTTCTATTTTTGCGGGGGGTCTTAAAGAACTCCGACCCGACCGAGTGAAAAATTTCCACCAGCCCGTTGTTTAGTTCGTCCACTGTATCGCATTCGGTAGGAGCTCCAACTGAAAGCTCTCGGAGTTTTGGATTTGGGCAGGACTTGGGCGAAGAGTAGATCTCATCAAACGAGACCTCTCCAGCTTTACGTTGATATTCAATGAGCCTCTTACCATGCGGTGATCACTGCCGGTCTTAACCCTGTTGATCACAGAGACATCATAGAATATATGCCGATTGCTCGTCAAAGTGAAATCTATCTCGTGCTTATGACCACCGGGGTGCAGCCACGTCCATTTCCTGGTGGGGCGCTTCTTGAAAAAGGAGTTCATCATAAAGAGTCTCTCCTTCTCCATGAAGTCGGCCAATCGCTGGCCCCTTTGGTTCCGCTGTCCAAATCCAAACTGCCCCACTCTCAGTTCATCGCTATTCCTCATGCCCAGCCGTGCGTTGAAGTCCCCCATCACCACTGTGTCTAGTAGACTTTTAATCCTTATAAGAAACAGGAGCATCAGGCTACTTTTTTGTTGTTGTGAAATTACCATTTTCATGCTAACTGTAGATTGTTTACAAAATCTGTGAATGCAGTTCAGAATATCTCAAAAAGTTATGGATGGTCTCCTAGGAACGTTCTCCTGTAACTATAACGGTTAATGTACCCGCATTTACTATCCCGTCTTAAAAATGCATCCTGTATATATTGATACTTATACAAAAAAGCAAGTTAAATTAAACCAAGTACAGATTAAGAATCTGTTTTCTTTTTAAGTAGACTAATAATGAAATTTTCAGTTGCGTGGTACGAGCTGTTTTGCAAACGCGTGGTCCGCTTAGGTATATCCAGAGCTTAAAGCTCTTTGTCACTAATTCGCGAACATTAATGTACTTTGCGAATTAGCGCGCTGCAATGAGTGCCGACCACTCAAGCGCAGCGCAATCTAATTAATTAATAAACCTTTGTCGCGAACGCTTTGGAGCGTTTGTACCTACTGCGATAAAGCTTGTAGCGTAAATAATGCCTACTCTGGGCTCGTATGTATGATGTAGTAGGTACCTACACTGTTCAAAGAACCGGGGCGGCGCATTGTTACAATACTTACAATATGAATACTCTATTGCACACCAAAAAATACAAGCAAAGATATAACCTAAACTACAGGGTACAATTGGAGGTCCCATCGCTAAAGAGCGATCTATTCCAGACAACCTTAGAATGGTGAGGATCAGAGCTTAAATTACTTTTGGTAAGGTCAGTGGAGCTACCTATGTGATCACATCATATCACACTAATATTATAAATGAGAATTTGTTGCCTTTTCATGACTAAACGTCTGAACTGATCTTTATGAAATTTGACAAGGAAATTGTGGCAATCATGAAGAAGGAAGGAAGGTTTTGGTTTTTTATTATCAGCCCGAAAAATGACCATGGCAATGCCGTGGGGCGCAGTGAGTTTGTTTGCAAGACATAAGTTCCTCTGAAGACATGTCAAAGACCATATTTGTGCGCCGTATGTTAGGGTGGGGAGAATGCACATGTCCATGAGGAGGAAGAGTTCCTTTCATTAAGTCCGTTAAAGACCAAAAGCTCTTCCAGGCGTTTTCGGTGCGTCTAGCAACTTATTTATCTTGTCTCGCCTGGAAAGAAACTATTTGGCCCAAGTAAGTACTTGTGGACAGTCAATCTCCACACCCCCTACAAGGGTCTTACGTTGAACGCTGTTGGTCATAAGTTTGGTCTTTGACATGTTCATTCGAAGACCGACCTCAAGGCTCGACTTGCTCAGATCTTCGAGCATGTTACGTAACTCAGAAGCTGAGGAAGAGAAAAGGACTGTGTCATCGGCGAATCGTAGGTTAGTCAACCTCTTTTGTCCGATGGCGATGCCCCTTTTCTCCCAGCTGGCGGCCAGCTTCTTGAAGACTTCCTCCAAAACAGCGGTGAACAATTTAGGAGATAGCGGGTCGCCTTGTTTCACTACTTTCTTAATGTGGAAAGATGACCCAATGGTGTCCAATTTTATTGCTGCAGTACTATTTTTATAAATGTTTCTAAGAATTTGGATGTAATTGCTATCTATTTCTTGATTTTCAAGTGCGTCAAAAATGGAAAGAATGTGTTCCAAAGCGTTTGACAGCATATGTCAAACGCTTTGGAATAGTCGACTAAGGCCAAATATAAAGGAAGGCTGAATGAAGGTTTAATTTTGGAGCTTGCTTTGTTTTATGTTGTTGTAATGATGTTCTACATCATTTGAGTGAGTGTGTTCTAAAGTTCTGAAGCTATTTTTTAATTCTAATGTTAATAAATCATTGTGCGCAATAATTGTATTTTTATCTAATCGCTTTATGCATTTTTTATCATCTGGTGTCGCAGTTATCTGAAATCAAATGTGATTCTAATTCGTAAAGGACGGTGGTCGCAACTAAATTTTATGTCATTTATAGCCTCTTATAGCCTCATTGGTTATTATTTGTTTGTTCGAGGCGAGACAGAAATCGATTTCGTTTTTGGTAGAGTGGTCTGGTGATTGCCATGTCCAACGGCGATGTGTTTTTTTATAAAAGTAGCTATTGCTGACATGGAGACTTTGTTCAAAAGCAAATTCAAGGACACGTGCACCCCGCTCGTTCCTATCGCCTAAACCATGTGGGCCTCTGATTGTCTAAAGGTTGTCTTTTACCTATTTTTGCATTGTAATCTCCTATAACGAGAGTCCAGTCACGAACATATGGGACTATGTTCGACTATGTCACAAACCTTGTTGAGGAGATCATAGAATTCTTCAACCTCCAAGTCTGGATGCGACGATGTAGGGGCGTAGACTTGTATCAGTGTTATTATTTGTCATAAAATGCTTAAAACCGATTAGAGCCATCTATATTCTATCTTTAGAAGTGTGTGTATGTATGTTTGTTTGTTTGTTAGTCCTTTACGCTCTAACGGCTTAACGGATTTGGATGAAATTTGGTACCAGAATAGATTATATCCTGGACAAAGATCATAGAAATATGATCTTTGATCCTGGATTAACACATTATCACTCATCATCCATCATCATAAGTCACGCGGGTGAAACCGAACAGCTAGTTTTATTATAAAGTTTTACTCCTTCGTATGTAATCGGTTTTCATATGTGCCTAGTACCACAGAATAAATATTAGTACTACGCTAGTACGCGTTCTTGGTACAATTAGGAAACTAGCTCGACGAGTGCGTTTGCTAACATGCTTCAATATAGTAAAAGTTACGTTATTTTTTTCCAAGGGTTTTACGGATAATTATACAAATGTTATAATTATAATTGTTTTATGTTCATGATATTTGTGTCCTTGTAAATTTTATTTGTGGATGTAATAATGATAATTGAACAACATTATGATAAATTAATTTCGTGTAACTTGTATAGTTGTTAGTTATTTTGGCGGCGCTACCCCAGATCTCAATCAAATATAATAAATGTGGTTTGACTAAAGCGTTGTAGATAGTGTATCGCAGACTACGCGGGATACATCGAACTATGTTGCGGAGTGGTAAGACAAGTGACGACACATTACTTTTTAAGTAAGTGTTCCAAGTGAGCATTCCATGCTATATATATATATATATCTGTCCATCCATAAACCAATTTACTTTTCACTAGCGACCCGCCCCGGCTTCGCACGGGTAGATATATAGAAATTAAAAAAATAAAATTAGTAGGTACTTTATTTGGACAAATATAACAACAACGATTTCTTACACAAAATGTTTATGTCTACAGGTTTTATACTCACATACCATTTTGTCTGTAGTATTATTCTGTTTAACGCAAGGAGGTTGAATTACGGTTACTGTTAAAAGGTTTAACGCCAGTAAGCGTAATTCAACCTCCTTTGGTTTAAAATACCGGGTGGGAAGTAAACGTAATTCAACCTCATTGGGTTTAAAAAACTGGATGGAGCTGTGTCAAGGCGCACGTCCGATTGTTTGTCGTGAAACGTCTACGCTACGTCTAGAATTTTTAAAATCGGTTAGTATTTTTTAGTTTATCGGTAGCGCTCACCCCACGTCAATTTTCTTCTTTTTTTTCTTTCGTATCTTCTAAAAAAAAAACGCCAGTAAGCGTTATTCAAAATCATTGGCAGCAGTACTTTTGACCATAGACAACTGCATTATTACTTACATAATTGACACTTTTTATTATTTCGTGTATTATTAGCATAGAGCATTTCCTACGCCAATGATTATTAGATGTTCTGTGATTTCGTTTCCATGGCAACGTTCCATATACATAGGCCCGTATCTCTGTCTTAGTTTGTGATACAAAGTAATCGAGTTTATTGCAAAATTGAATCCCTCGGGTTACATTATTGCAGTTTTTGAAGGGAACTCTATTTTTTTGAAAAATAAAGTACTGCTAGTGTTACTCGCTGATAATTTAGCTTTCTTTATGTGAAAGAATTTTTAAAATCGTGTCTGTATTTTTTGAGTTTATCCATTACAAACAAATAAACAATCAAATCTTTCCTTTTTATAATATAGTGTAGACATGTATTTTGTTCTAAAGGGCGTCACAGACGATTAAGATACTATAATATTTGATGTTACGATATCTGCATATAAAATATTATAGCATCTTAGGGTACACACACGGCTAAGATACGATATATTGAAATTATTCATGCGCTCGCTGGCCGCCCTAGGTACCACACGTATTTCTTCACCGCTTTCTAAATACAGAATGATAAAATATGAGTAGTACGGTTTCACTATTAGATTTATTAGATAGCTCATCAGACTACGATTCTGATTTTGAATTTGATATGCAAATTGCATTAGCGCACTGTAAAAGGTGATCAATTTGGATAGAAAATCACATTAAATTTAGAAAAAAGCCGCGGTGAATTTAAGCAGAAGTTTCTAAAAAAGAAATTAGAAGTCGAAGGAAACTTTTCTCGAAATTCATAATTTGATTAACGAAGATTTAGTGAAACAAAATACGAACATGCGCGAGAGCATTTGTACAGAACAACGACTTGCAGTATGCTAAGAACCATCTCGTTTACTTCAGCTTTCAAACATAAAAAAACCACAGCTAAATCGGTCCATTCGTTCGAAAGCTACGATTCGCACCACTCCCCCCCCCCCCCCTCCATCCTAAAATTATAGCTATGAATCATCTTGTTTACCCCAGCTTTCAAACATAAAAAACCACAGCAAAATAGGTCCATTTGTTTGGAAGCTACGATTTTCACCCCACTTTTCTTTCTCACCTCCTCCCTCCCTCTCCCCATATATCTAAGAACCATCTCGATCATATCAGCTTTCGAACAGAAAAAACACATCAAAATCGTTCCATTAGTTTGAGAGCTACGATGCCACAAACACACACACACACACACGCACACACACACTCACGCACACACACACAAACAGACATACACACAGTGATACACACCTAAACCTAAACACCCGTATCTTTCTTCAGGGGTTAAAAAAACCCTCACGAATACAAAACAGAGCAACCTGTAGAGCATATTACGATATATTTTGTATCTTAAGATAGTATATTAATATATAGTTTGTATCTTTTACGATATATTTCGTATCTTAAGATGACATCTTTTAATAAATTCCATATCGCTCGATATCTTAAGATACTGTAAGATGCAAATATATATTATCTTCGCCGTTTGTGATGGTTCATATAAATTGTATAGCGAGCGATATTTTATCTTAAGATAAAATATTATCGTATCTTAGTCGTCTGTGACGCGCTTTAGGGTACCTACATATATTGTTTATTATAATATCACTCCCGGCTATGACTCACGCCAGCAGGGCTGCGTTTACTTACTACTAGGGCATGCGAACCGGATAACCTTTTAACCGAAAAACCCGAATAACCGACTGATTTGAAACTCGGATTTTTAAGATTGAAAACCCGTGCTTTTCGGGTTTTTTCATTCTTGATGGTTTATGTAAAATACTACCACCAGAACATTAATAAAGAATCAAACTTCTCAAAAACTTACTGTTTCCCTATTTCTACTCTATTTACTGAATAAAGTGAACAGGCTGAACACAATCTACAATAATTATTAGGTATTAGGGAGTAATATATTGTTACTTGTTAGGCTTTGGTCTGACGTTGAATGAGTGAGGCACTGCAAGCACGAGACTACGGGAGTCATCTGGTAACGGCGGATTTTATTGAACATTTTGTAACCCTATTTAGTTTTTACTCTCAAAGTAAAAACTTGACTAGGGTCACAAAATCATTATATATAATAAAACTAAGTTGATAAAATGTGCGTGCCGATAAAACTTAAAACAAGAGTCACGGCACGATAAAGGGACTTATATAGTGTGATAGACCTTTATCACCCCTCGAACAAGAAAGTTCCCGTTTTAACCTAAAGGGCGTGTTTTTAAAGATATAAGGGCTTTTCCAACCCTTCAACTTGGAAATTAAGTGTAGTGACGCCATCTGTTGTCGAGTATTTGAACTTCATTCAGAACAACGATTATTTGGGTTGCATTTCGAAAGGCGCTGCGAGCAATTGCAGCATGTGTAGTAATGGCGCGAAATTTAAAATTACAATTTCAATAAAGTCTTAAATTACATTTGTTACTATAATAAACTTATTAAATTTTGTGTATTTATACAGCAGTAGATAACTTATATTTTGGGGTTAAAGCGACATAATTTTAGTTATTCAAATTAGTTCTGAAAACATTTTAAAATTTAAGTTTTTAAATTTCGAGCCAAAAAAAAACTCGAATATGCTAGAGCCTAGCTCTTTGAATACATAAGAGCCCGGTGTCGCCCGCCAGAGTTAGTTCGATTTGAACAGCGAAACAAGCGATTTCGAAACGAAAAGGAAAGAAGTTATCTGTGAGCCTTTATTGTGAAATATAAAATGTGAGTATTTTTAATAGTGTGTTTAATTAATTCTAATGGGTTTTTTTCTTTTCTTTTAATTGTAATTTCCTTAACCTTCAAGCAGTCGCGCGACGTTGAATCGATGCCTTCTATATACTTTTGGCCGTAAACAAAATATCGCGCGACCGCTTGAAGGTTAAATAATATTTTTTTCTTTGTCTCAACGTACCCCACGTTTACGTAATAATATATTTGTCTATAAAATGTTTATTTAATTTATATTTTACAGAATACAATGCCTAGATGTAAAAGAGGAGGAGATCTTGCCAGTTCTGCAGCGAAACGGCGGAAACAAAAAGAATATCGAAGAAATGAAACGGAAAAAGAGCACGAAGCACGTTTACAAAATCAACGAACCAGAATGAGCACCCTGAGAAGCAGAAAAAGCGAAGAAAGAAAAGAAAATAAAAGTATTGAAGAATCGAGAATTTTAAAAGATAATCTAACAAAGGAAGCATTCCACTACGAACCGACGAAAAAATATTACAATCATAAATATGTTGTAATCGGAAAAACGAATAACATTTGCCAATTTTGCCACGCGATAAAATTCAGTAAAGAAACACCAGGTCTCTGTTGCATGAATGGAAAAATTCGATTACTACCACTGGAAGCACCTCCGCAGGAATTTCTACATTACATGACCGGGGAAACACTAGAATCAAAACACTTTCTTCAAAATATAAGATCATACAACTCCTGCTTTCAAATGACTTCTTTCGGTGTTACTTCGACTAACACTAATAGAAATTAATTTGAATATGTATTTTCAATTCAAGGGCAAATTTATCACAAAATAGGATCGTTACTACCAATGCCTAATGAAGACTATAAATTTCTGCAAGTATATTTCATCGGAAATGAAGAACAAGAAATTGATCAACGATGCACAAATTTTAATGGATTGAGACGCGAAATAATCCAAGATGTACAGAGGATCTTACACAAATACAATCAACTGATTTACATATTCAAAACAACATTAGACCGCATGATTTCTGATGACTATAAAATTGTAGTTCCAGCCGATAAAAGACCACGTGGAGAACACGAACGTAGATTTAATACACCTCAGATAGATGAAGTCGCCACCGTAATTGTGGACAATGAAAATACAAGCCGTGACATAATTGTACAACAAAGACGAAAAGGACTACAACGCATTGCAGAGACACACCGTTCATATGATGCTCTTCAATATCTGTTAACATTTCTGCACGGAGAGGACGGATATCATTTCAATATAAAACAAATTCATCCTGAAACAGGCACAGAAACAAACAAAAAAGTCACTTCCAAGGAGTTCTATGCTTACCGCTTAATGATCAGAGACAATGAAATATACAATCACATACTCAACACTCGCCGTTTATTCCAACAATTTCTGGTAGATATGTACGCAAAAATAGAAGCAGAACGGATGCTTTACTTATGACTGAATCAGAAGAAACTACGCACAGAAGAATACATCCACCTTCGAGACGCGATCATAAATGACGGCAATATTGACGATATTGGAGCAATGGTAATCTTACCCTCATCATACATAGGAAGACCAAGATATATGCACGAATATACTCAAGATGCCATGTCCTACGTAAGAAAATATGGACGACATGATCTCTTCATAACATTTACATGCAACTCATCATGGCCAGACATCAAAGAACAACTAAAATACGGACAAACCTCCATGGATCGACACGACATAATAGCCCGAGTTTTTCGACAAAAACAAATAAGATTTATTGAAGTCATCACAAAATACCACATCTTTGGAACCGTTAGATGCTGGATGTATACAATCGAGTGGCAAAAACCTTAGGATTACCTCACTCACACAATCTCATATGTCTACACGATAAAATGTATCCCACGGATATCGACAAAATCATCCAAGCTGAATTTCCCAATCCACAAAAAGATCCGGAACTCTAACATAGTAGTGAAAAACATGATTCACGGACCATGTGGACCATTAAACTTCAATGCGCCATGCATGAGTGATGGAAAATGTACAAAAAAATATCCAAAACCATACTTGGACGATACAAAAACTGAAGATGACGGCTATCCCAAATATAGAAGACGATCACCGAAAATCGGTGGCTAAACAGCAAAAATACGAATACATATACGAATTGGAAATAGATAATCAATGGGTAGTACCATATAACCCACTACTTTCCAAAATGTTCCAAGCACACATAAACGTTGAATACTGCAATTCAGTAAAATCCATTAAATATATATGTAAGTACGTTAACAAAGGTAGTGATATGGCAGTATTTCAAATAGTCCAAAATAGCGAACAAAATAACAGAAATGATGAGATCCTCATGTACCAAATGGGAAGATACATCAACAGTAACGAAGTAGCGTGGAGGATTTTTAGTTTTCCCATACACGAACGCGAACCAGCTGTGCAACATCTAGCAGTACATTTGGAGAATGGACAGAGAGTTTACTTCACAAAAGACTCGGCTAGAAAAATTGCAAGTGAACCACCTCAGAACACAACATTAACAGCTTTTTTCCAACTGTGCCAAACGGATCCATTCGCAAAGACATTACTGTATGTCGACGTCCCTATTTATTATACGTGGGACAAAACAAGGAAAATTTTTCAACGACGAAAACAAGGAATGCCAGGGAGGGTCATTCAGAAATCATGAAAACTAACGCAATAGGTCGAGTATACACTGAACATCCAAACAATGCCGAATGTTTCTATCTCCGGATGTTGTTACACGAAATACGGGGACCAACAAGTTTCACAGATGTCAGGACCATTGACGGCTATCTATGCCAGACGTACAAAGAAGCATGTCAACGCTTAGGATTATTGGAAAACGATAACCACTGGGAATTAACACTACAAGAAGCCACACTCATAGCTTCAGCTGAACAAATTCAAGAGTTATTCACCATAATTCTAACAACATGTAACCCATCAAACCCAAAACAGCTATGGGACTCTTTCAAAAGGAGTATGAGTGATGATATATTGTACCAAATTCGACAAACTAATCCAGAACTGACTATAGAATTCAATGACGACATCTTCAACGAAACACTCAATCACTTAGAAGATAAATGTTTAGCAATAAATAACCAGTCCTTAGTAGAACTTGAAATGCCAGCACTACAAAGAAATGCTTTCAATGTGCTAAACTACGAAATTACAAAGGAAAAAAGCTACAACGTCAATGAACTACTTGAATACATTGCTCACAACAAACCACTCCTCAATGACAATCAAAAAAAAGTTTACAACGTTATAATGAACCGGATAAATAACAACACTGGTTTAATTATTTACTTGGACGCACCAGGAGGCACCGGTAAAACGTTTCTAATAAATCTAATACTGATGACTAATACGCGGGTGATCCGATACCTAAGGAGTAATATGCAGTTGTCTATGGCCAGGACCCAGACATGACCTTACCTACATCTCGGAATTTCATAAAGCAAACTAAGCTTTATGTATCTATTAATAGATAGGTCACACTGCGATCTAAGATAGATCACATTTCCCCTTTCAAGCCGGTAATCTAATCAAAATAACCTCACTATCTCCAACACCTACTGATATACAGTTCAAGCCTCACTAAGGTAACTCTATTGGGCCGCTATAATAGAGTAAGTGCTTTGCCAAATGGCCCGCGCCGCGAGGTTTTAATGCAATTTTACGCCCTTTGTGCTGGAAAATTGGCGCAATCAATCCATTTACACTTTGTTTCGCCAACTACGGACACTTGCGATACTGAAGTGCTCCTGTATTGCATGTAGGGACGCTTTTAGTGGGGAAATTGTTTCCGTGTATTTTGTGAAGGACTTCCGATGGGTATTTTTAAGTGTTTTGTGCTTTGAATTTACTTTGAGGAAAGTCTACTGGATTTGGACTGTCTCAACTCGTTATTTTTAAGGTAGTAGGCAATTAAATCTGAAGGAGTCCATTTTTTTATACATTGACGTCAGACGTATTGGAAGGTTACGATGGTCAATGATTGGAAGTAAAACTGAGAACCAAAAAAAGCAAATCACTTGACGACTGTGAAGAAATCTTGCAAGGATCACGAACCTGGGTCGAATATGGCCAGACAATTAATATGGCCACACGCCTTTGGCGTCGTCCTAATTCAACGCGATTACGCGACCATCGTAAGTTCGCGTGAACTTTGTTTTTACCAATCTGCCATCAAACATACTGATGTCGAATAGGTGTCCTAATTAACATATGACTAAAATCTTTGTTTGTTTTAACTAATCGCGTAATCGCATATGACGCCTTACGCTACTAATCTTATACATCAGAGAACAAACAAATCAAATCACTTGACAGCTGTGAAGAAATCTTGCGAGGATCATTCTAAGGAACCTAGGTCAAATATGGCCACACGATTAATATTGCCACACGCCTGTGGCATCGTCCTAATTGAACGCGATTATGCGACCATCGTAAGTTTGCACGAATTTTGTTCGTTCGAATCTGCGATCAAACAACTTTATGTCGAATAGGCGTCCTAATTAACAAATGCGCGATGCAATCGCACGAATAAAATGTTTGTTTGATTTAAATAATCGCGTAATCACATATTATTAGGACGCCGCCATAAGCTATTAATGTACACAGACACAAAAATGAATACGGTCGTACAAATTCGGGTACCAGGCCACGAACTTGGTGTTATTTGTTGATTTAATTTCTTTTTGTAGTTTTTCGAATAAAGGTGTTAATTTTTGGTATAATTGGCGTAAATTAATTTTATCCGAACCCTAGCTGGTAACAATATGTATTATTCCAATACCTAAAATACCAATATAGCAACATTTGATCAAAATTCTTTCAGCCGTCAAAATATTTTATCGATTGCTCGGCTTCTAATCATCGAATTGAGATACGAAGTACAACAATTTTAAAGTCAAACCATAAACTATCCAACAATGAAAACCGCACACAATCAGTACAGTAGTTTTTACGTGATGCGCGAACAAACAAACATACAGACAAACAGAAAGACATGTTTTTTTTATATGTTATACTTGATCAGTAGCTTATTTTAATTACCCTAGACCATTTTTCTTTTTCGTGTTTATTGCTTTATTTTATTATAAGCATATATATATATAAATATATTACTCTAAAATTGACATAAATTTGGACCGCTATCCCGCAGGATTCCTTTATTTTTTCAGGATAAAAAGTATCCTCAATTTAATCCATCATATAAACAATGACTGTGTCAAGTTGCATCAAAATCCATGAGTAGTTTCAGCGTGATGTGTTCTTTTAAATAACTTTCAACCCTTATCCTACGGGAACCCTTTATTTTTTCGGGATAAAAAATATTCAAAATGTTAATCCATAACATAAGCTATGATTGTGCCAAGTTGCATCAAAATCCGTGCGGTAGTTTCAGCGTGATGTGTGTTCAAAAAGACAGACAGATAGACAAAAAATAAAACTTTTTGCACTCCATATCGATTTTGAAGTTTATTTCAATTATAATTTTCAAAAGACTTAGCCCAGTTAGTTTTACTATAGTATATATAGATAGATAGAAGATATATAGATATAGATAACACCAAACCAAAAAAAATATGGCCTTAAATAAATTATTACCTACATACAAGGAGTTCTATTCATGTTATTAGGTATTCTATGGTTAGGATATAAAAACTAAGTTAAGTATTTATGTATTTAAGCCCAAAGAGTATATAAATACTACGTGTTAGGCCTTAAGAAAAATATGATGTCATTTTGACACTCTTGTCGAAAGCCACTTGTTTGTTATTGTTCGTAATATCAAAAATATTGTACCTGACTAATTTACAAATGCGTTGTTCTCGAATAAGTGTAGTTCAAGAGGAAAATGAAGAGAACTAGTAAAAATATAAACCGGAATAATACTGTTTTCAATCGTGAGTTTCTTAGAATAGGTACAAACCCTGATTACTGGTACGAACCGTACTCTAAACGATAACGTACGGTGACGATTTAAAGTTTAGTTAGTTTTTTCACCGTACTTGAAAACTTACAAAATATAACTTTAAATCACGTGGGCACTCACGGTCAGACTTGTCCACAAAGTTAAGGTGGCTCAGCGAGCTATGGAGAGGATATGCTTAGAGTTTCTCTGAACAATATTCGTAGGTAATGACAGCGAACTAAGGTAACCGACATAGCTCTAAGGATAAGCAAGCTGAAGGGCAGTGGGCTGGTCATATTGCTCGAAGAACCGATAACCGTTGGGATAAACGAGTTTTCGAGTGGAGACCACGTTTAAGTAAACGTAGTGTAAGATGTCCTGTGGCCAGGTGGAGTGACGACCTGAGGAAAGCGGCTGGAAGAAAATGGATGAGGAGAGCTGAAGACCAAGCTCAGTGGCGTGCATAAGGAGAGGTCTACGTCAAACAGTGGACAGTTAAAGGCTAATGATGATGGACTGTACTTATCTATACAATTACTGTGGAATAGCAGGACCACGGCTAGACCCTAAGATAGGCGAACTAAGGGTTTTTAAGCAACGTAAGTACCTACTAGCTGGATGGAAAGTAAGAAAGCATCTGAAGATGATCAGATCTAGGCTATATACCTTCTTTTCACTCATGCCTTCGAAAATACAAAGTGGTATCATTCAGGAGATTCAATCATTCCAAAGATTTGGTACCTATATATATTTAAGTAGGTAATAACTATAGTTAAATAGGTACTTACAAGATTTATTTAAGCTTAGGTATAGATTGTCCGGGCAATTGAAACAGTGACTTAATTTTTTCAGAGATTAGGAACAACATATCAAAAAGCAATCTCGTTACTCCAGATATGCTCAATCAATTATGGATGAAAGAAGAGGAGACGAGCGGCGTAAGAATTATAGAACTGAATTCTTCATCTGAATCTCCTAACAAATCGCCCCGAATCAACAGACAGGCAGGTCACGCTTGGAGTTATGTTAAAAATCATACATTCGAAGACGTAGAAAATTACGATTACTCTGTTAACGAAGAAGCTAGACGCAGAAGACGCTTGAATATGCATCAAAACGAAAATAATATCGCAAGTGCATATCAATATTATTACGACCTTGATATGCAATCAAATAGTAACTCATTCTATGAAACTTATGATTCGGGGATCAACAGTGCACATATGAATCATCAAATGAACTGTTTCACTATAATAAACAACACACACGTCCTATCGGGCAGTTCCACAGACGACAATTGTGACGCTTATGAAATCAGAGAGCTAAATATGGCAGAAGAAAATAAATACTGGGACCATGTGTACAACGAAGAAGTAATCGCCTACGACACGAATAAGCAATCTGAGAAACGCACAGTATGGATTTATTCGTATAAAAATCAGCATCTTCTATCAGATAATGACTTCGACCTCGTAAAAATACCAAGCGGAAGTAGCAGAGATGCTTCTAGCACCTCAACTTCATGCTCTATATCTGACGAGGAACAAAAGGCAGACAGAACCACAACAACTTGTAGAATAGGCTCACCCATTCCAGCCACATTCATACCTAGACTTGATCTATCTTTAGTACAAACCTTATCCACTGTGACAGAATTATCCGAACCAAACAGATCGCGATCAAAAGAATCTACGCACGACATGATTCGTTTAAAACCCAGAAACAATTGGTTGTCTGACAAAAATAATAAAGTTAAACAGATAGAAAATTCTAATGTAAATTGGATGGCGCTGTCTCCACGTGAAAGAAGACGACGCTCCTTAAACACTAATTCCGTTACGAAACAACATTCCAAAGGAACTGAAGTCACTTATGCGGAAGGGGACAATCAATTGAATCCAGTTAGCATTGAATCGGGTAAAGCAGAATCGACGGCTAAGCATGTGCAAGTAGACATACATGCAAATGAAAAGGAGACTAGCAAAGAAGTTTTTACTAATACATCGTCTAACAACGAAGCTAAGCAAGTAGTTCAAAATATAGATGATATATTTCCAATGAAAATATCCTTCGCTGATGCAGATAGTGATAATGCTCTTGATAATGAAGACGTAGAGCTTGATTACCGCAATAAACCTTCCATAAAAATACACAACAAACATAGCAACACGGAAATAACGGAACCAATTGAAAAACTAAGCAGCAGTAACAATGCTGCAGAAGTTAATATTAAAGATAGTAGTTCTGAAAACGTTGAGTTAGATTCTGCAAGCAGAAGGCTGTGGATTAAAGATATGCAGTTAATGAAGTCCCAGCAATGGGCAGAATACTTACCAATAACGTGCAGCCCGTCGTCGCTACATTTATCACTTTCACTTAGTTCTGTAAATTGCAGAAAATCATGGTTTAGACGTTTAATAAAATGTCTGAAATGCTGTAAATAAACTGTATTAACAAATAAGTTTTTTTTAATTGTTTCTTTTACGCATATTTTAATAGGAAGGATTTAAATACTTGAGTTCGTGTAATTTTGAAACAATATAAAGGAACGGATCTATTCGCGCAAATAATATCAAAATATCGTTCGTTTGTCAATGCAACTACGTCAAAACGTCGAACACTGTCAAAATATGTTTTGATATTAATTTGTTTTCGTCTTTCATACAAATTACAGCACAGGATAAATAATAGTACACATACCTGTAGCCGGGATTCATGTTTAGCGTATGACGTATCTTCAGGGTTTTTTTGTATCTATGTGGAAAATTTGTTTAATATTCCAAAACATAGCAAATCCCTTCCGTAGAGATAGCTTGGTAGGGATAGGTGTACCGGGCGAAGTATGCATTGAAAATTAATTTAAGGTCTAAAGCGAGTGCGAAAATTTCACGTATTTGTATCATTGTATTTATTAAAACATGATTTCAAATCATTGAAAGAAATAATATGCATAGGAATAATTTTAATTATTAATAATTAATTTTCTGGTACTGAGAGGTACTTATTGTTGAAATTCAATTTCATTATTCCAAAATATGTAATGATAACACAGGTTATAATCAAAAGCACGAGCGAAGCGTGCGTGGAAATATGGTGCTTTTCTATCAGTGCTTTGATTTATAAAATATAATAACAACAATCTAGATTTGAGCTATTTCTATCAGTGTGGTTGGATTTTAAAACATAGGTAACCACAGCTAGCCTAACCTAAGTCCAAATTATGTAAATTAAAATCTGTATCCATGGATGAGAGCAAAATAACGCAGGTGCAGCGTGCAAGCTGTAAACCTTTACGCCAAGCCCATTAGTGTAGAAAATGAAATTCGAAATCATACAAAAATAAGCAACTTACCAAAGGGTACGTAATCAAGAAAGCGGAGCGAAGCGACAGCGAAAATTGTATGATTTTCTATCGATTACAATGAAAATAGGGCGATTACCTGTATAGGTTTTTAAATACTTACGGTTACATATATAAACAGAACATTATTCGGACATTTCGGGGGGTGATTGAACACCCATTTCACCCCCTGGCAAGGGCCATGAGTTCGTAGGCCATTTCACCTCCGTTTAAACGGAGTTGAAAGTTTGATCGAAGAAGTTTGATTAGCTAATGTCATATTAACTTAGTACTATTAGGGCTACGATATAGCAAGCAGTCAGGAACCGTATTCAGCTAAAAAACCAAACCTGCACTGCACCGTTAGCTCTGCGCGATCGTTACCATTCGGTGTGGCCTTACTTTAAAAAAATAAAAACTGGGGAAATAATGGGGGGGATGTAGGGGGAAGTGGACGAATGGTGGGGGATATCGGGGAAGAGTGCGGGAAGTGGGGCAGGTGGTGCGTGAGAGAAGACTGAAAGGAAGGGTGGGGGCAATGGGAGAAAGGGGGAAAGCCCCTTCCCTCCACTAACTTTACCCACCTTCCCTCACTTCCCCACATCTCCCCAGTTTTTTTTTAGTATGGCCACACTGAAAGGTAACGAACGATCACGTTGCAGTGCAGGGTTAGGTTTGTTAGCTGTTTGTTTGCTGCAGCAAGCGTGCCCGGGTGAAAATGTATGGCGCCTTGAATCAGATTACTAAATAGTTACAATGGGCGGGCGTCCGGGCGCGCGCCCTGGCCGCTTGCTATATAGCCCTTATTTAGTGCGCAAACATTGTGTACTTGCGTTTTACCTACGAATAATTAGTTCACTCTATACGCATACCTATACTGTAATTCATGACTTCAACACGTAATATCAAAAATAATGTATTGTCATTGGTCTGACCAATGGCGCAAAATGTAATTCACTAACAAAGTACTTAATATTGCAATCTAAAAAATAAAACAACACAATTGGTTTAAATTGGCGAATTTATTAAATTCAATCACTATAACTTCCAGTAATTGAAGTACCTACATATTATAAGAAATAAACTTGCTATCAAATAAGGTACAGTAGGCGCAGCGAAAGTATGTGTCTCGGAAGTTGTCTGCTAGTGGCTGCGCACCCTGCTATTTTTCAGGCGCAATCCGAATGTTGAAGGTGAGGACAGCATTTTAAAACTGCGTCGCTCACTCGCTTACGTTTTTCGCATATTCTATCTCGCTTTTACTTTATGCTGTTTTATCCCCACGGCAGTACCTACGCAATCGTCACAGAGCCTAACTTCACAAACATATACATTGGCTGAGGCTACTGTACATTGCGAAAAGTGAGTCGACGCGACACAAAAAAACCTGCAATTATATTTACATATACAGTCAATCATCACATCGTTTCACACACAAAACGTCACGAGGACAAAAAAATGAAATCAAAAAATCATCACAGGAATGTAAAATAACTTACGAGAGCTGTAGATACAAAGAATTGGTACAAACTAATTCTGTATGAATTAGAACCTATCATTAGTGAAATACATCCTATTATGGCTTGCTAGGGGTTGTTTGTATTAGTCGACATATCGATTAGAAACATGTCTAGCGGCGTAGAAGCGTCCATGACATCGAAAATGTAGACCAAACGACGGCATGGGCACTCTTGGCCATTATGCCGACGATCACTGAAACCGAGATGCGCAAGAACGAGCGCTTTTACAGTCCGTTCTAAACAAGAAGACACTGAACAATTGTGTATTTTAACATTTTTTGGAGTAATGGTAGACATGTCGAACACGTGTGGCGCCCGGCAGCGTAAATCGCTTTCCTTATTCGATACGTCCCCCAAGAAGAGATAGATGAGATTGCGACTCTTTTCTAAGGGCCTGAACAACTGAAATTTTGTATATGTCACATTCGAGGCGATTACATAGAATTGCGCCCACAAAAATAAATAGGTTAAGTTGATACAAATGATTTTATATTCAAAACACTACAATAACTCTTTATTGAACACATCACAACACCTAAAACAAAATCATATTACTTATTCATAATAAATATTTATTATTCTTCATTGAACCTAAAATCATTCACGTCAACGGCTTTTTGTGGACGCAAAAGGCGTATTGACCGTTTGCTTTGGAGGACGTATTGCATAAGAAAAGCAAGGGGACGCGACGTTCAGAATACGGAAAGCGATATACGCTGCCCGACCTAATAATAGCACCCTTCTCATCCCGTGGGGGCTGTGAGAACCAACTACGGGAGAATTCAGGAAATGAACTACAACATTGTCTTTTTTATATCAGTTATCACTAACGACTGCTCTGTACGACTTTTATATACAGTACTCTCTCGCTAATCCGCCGCTCGACTATCCGACAACTAAAGGCCGGTCACGATGTAGATAATTTCGTTCAATGACCCCTCGTTACTTTACTTATCTCAGCTCGCGCATAAATGTGAAATGTATTAATGTGAGAATGCGACAGCAATACACATTTATGCGCGAGCGACAGAGATGAGTAGTGAGGGGTTATTGTACGGATTACTGCTACGGAGTTACTGCGAGTCGAAATTGGTCTTATTTTATGTAGGTTACAGCGTCAAATCGGAAGATGCTCTGGATGCCGTAGATATTTGTATTAAATGGGCTCAAGAAAATGGAATGTCATGCAATATAGTTTACAAATTTACGTTAAATGCGTGATCAAGTTATTCTGGCAAAAAAACAAACCAAATTAGACCAATTTTTCGAAACTTGAGAACTAGAGTTACACTCTTGTTGATTTTTAAATACAACAACATAATAATAATAAATTCCGATGTTTTATTCAATTTGTCATTCCTGTCTTCAGTAATCCACCGATGGTTGGGATTTTGTGATTGCGGATTAGCGAGAGAGTACTGTAATTAAATATGTTTAACCCCGAACTCCAAAGAGAGTTGGGATTTTGTGATTGCGGATTAGCGAGAGAGTACTGTAATTAAATATGTTTAACCCCGAACTCCAAAGAGAGGGTGTAATGAGTTTATGTTTGTATCACTGCATTCGTGTCTGTCTGTGGCATCGTAGCTCCCAAATGAATGGACCAATTTAGATGCGGGTCTTTTCTATTTGAAAGCTGATCTCGAACAACAAAACATACCCAACTTTCAGTAATTTTGGCAGTGATATCTGATCTTCAACAAATCGTCTGAAACTAAGAGCCTTCCTGTTTGGATCGGATCGGGCTTTGTCTACAGATTTGGTGAATCTCTTTCTCTTTCAAACCAATGTTCTCCCTCTTAACTCTCCGAGATAGGGGCGGAGGATGAATTGTCGATACAAATTTTATACCAAAATAATTTATAATTGAAGCATAATACTTACCAAACGAAATATAAGCGGGTATTGCCTTTTGCATATTTTCGCTAGTTAAATACAATTCGCTTACATTTCGTTTTAGGAAAGAATAATACATTTAGAAACCTAATCAAGACATACGTTCAAAAACAAAAACCCGACGACGGTCGGGTAAAAAAAAAGCCTATGACACTGTTGCGATGAAGACGAATCGATTGATACCCCGCTTGTCAAAATTGGACCAAGTTTTTAGTTTGAACACATAACTCTACCCTTCCTTTGCTTCGCCGTAGTCGGGTAAAAAAAGTAGCCTAAGAAACTATATATGAAGAATATACCTCTATACCGAATCGATTGATACCTCGCTTGTCAAGAATGGACCAATAGGGGCGACGCTATGGTGGAACATCCACATAATTATATACATACATAAATAGTCTGTTAAACTTGTTAACCTGCACTTGCTTCGCCGTACTCGGGTAATAAATAGGTATCTTTGCGATGCGGTTTTGACTGTAGGATAGCTTAGGGTTTGACTTAGAAACTGGTGTACTTGGTATCTCAATCCGACGAGTAGAAGCCGAGCAATCGAAAAAACTATTTGACGTCTGACCGGAGTTTTAAAATTTTTAGTATATTGGTACTTTTAGTTTTGGAATAACACACAGGATCATTATATCCCAGAAATATGACTACGCGGGCAAAGCCGCTAGCACAGCTAGTAGCATAATATGGTACAAATATGCTCCAAATTCTATGCTCGATTTTGGTATTACGTTTGTATGGTCAATTCCTTCTCCGCCGAACTCTTAAAGTTACTTTCTAAAACACATACATTTTGTATTTGTGAAGCTCAAAATGCATTTTTAAATCACAAATGTGTTGTAAACTATTCAAGTACGAGTAGGTATTTAATGTCATTTTTATGTACGTGAAAAATATGTGCAACATACATTTGAACCTTTAAAACATTGTGTGATATATTGTTTACCATTTTGAATAAAAGAGTACAGACAAAATTTAAGGCAAAAACTGCTAGATATTGTTTGAGGAGACAACCATGTCCTTATGTTTGTTTGTTTGTCATATGAGGTAGTGCTGGCCTCTGGTGTCAGAGTTTATCAGGCCGCCCGAGGGCCTCTGACATGGCTTAACGACTGCTATTAATCAATAACAGCCGGGACCGACAGCTTAACGTGCCCTAAGAAGCACGGAGCGATAGATGTCCTTATTATTCATATATAGCATTGTAATACGGTATGTATGGTACATTTAAATGCCTTTTTTATAACGTTAATAAATTTACATTATATGGAATATTCAGATATAAAAAAGCAGTTCCGATAAGTTCGATTAACCTTCCGAACAAACGTAATAATCTTTTTTTTTTCTATTTGGTACAATTCACACCAATTACCGAGCCTCAGACTAGGATATCCGTTGTCTCGTGCCCATAGTACAGGGCACGAGACAACGGATAAACATAGATTCTACAATCATTTCTGCTCATCACACAAATGATTGCACCTTGCAAGATTAGAACCAGCAACCTTTGGTTTACAGTTAAAAAACTTTGTACACAAACATAATTTAAAAAATGGTTTAGGGGATTTCAAATAAGCTACTGAAAAAAAAAAATCTAAGAAGATTTTCTTTAATAAATAAAGAATAATAGCATTTTTTTATCGTGTCTGCTTGTTTGTCTGTTCGCGCATCACGTAAAAACTACTGGACCGATTGTGATGCGGTTGACGGCTGAAGAAATGTTGACTATTGGTTCTGGAATAGCACATATAGGGTAATCATAACACAGATAAATTACCAAGCGGGCAAAGCCACGCTAGTTACATAATATGGTTTAAAACTACTATGGTTGCAAACACTAGATCAATAAACATTAGAAACGAGATATATAGCATGGATACTGTTTTTATTGGGATTATATATCGAGAACTCAATAAAATTAGTGTCCATGGTATATAACCCATTTTTTTATGTTTTATTATATCAGTCAATGATTTTGGTATTACGTTTGAATGAACAATTCATCTTCCACCGACTATTTAACTATTTATTTAAGTCCGAGGAAACCATTCATGATTTAATATAATGCCCAAATCTTTAAACATAGCATGCTATACAAAAATCTTATTTTATATACAAACGTTAATTTTTATAGGATTCATTCCATTCAATGGATTTTTCTGTTCTATAGAATTCATGTAAAAATATGAAAATATTGAAAACAAAACATTATTCTCTTTGTATAATTATTTGTTATATATTGAGACAAAACATTATTATCTTTGTATAATTCTGTTGTCTGTTGAGGCAAAACATTATTCTCTTTGTATAATTCTGTTGTCTGTTGAGGCAAAACATTATTCTCTTTGTATAATTATCTTATAAGTATATATTAAGACAAAGCATTATTCTCTTTTGTTGTTTATCTTAATTATTGTTTTTTTTTAGTTATATGTTCAAATACACTTTGAAATTACTATAACTATCATAAGACTTGATATAATCATCAGTTGTCTGTGTTTGTGTGTTCACAATTTGTAAAACAGTGTTCGTGTTTATTCAATAATTTTATTATAATAATGTAATTATGCCTTATGTCGTTGGATACAACGAATAAAGTCTAACATAGTATTATATTATTATTATACATACAGTCACGGTCATTGAAATGTACAGTTTCCAAATTTTCAGATGTACTCTAAATCTAGAATTTGTGTGCTTGCTGTGTGCAAAATTAAGTAAACCTTAAATTCTGTCCAATTGAAGTGTACATATTTATTAACGAACATGACGTTAAATGAAGTACATACTTACATTTGATACAATTCTAATAATTACTTTATTTTGAGCAGAACTTCGTCCATTTTTAAAAGCTTTTATTTAACTACACTTGTATGTATCTATGTATTTCGTCTGTCCTGGAATCTTGCAATTCAAATTCCGAGCACTTCCCGATTAGCTATCCAGCTGAAACTTTCAGGGTAGCTCACAAATCGAAGACAATGCAAAAAATATATGTGACAATGCAATAAAAAAAATGAAATGAGAAAAAGATTTAAAAAAACACAGACATGTTGTTTTTTTTTAATTTGTTCTTATATTTGATGATTTTTATTGAAAATTTTATTGACACCCGTCTTGGGGAAAAGGATAATTTGTGGACTTTGGAGGGAGAACGGGTTGATGACGAGTGAGGGAAAGGGAGAGAGGGGAAAATACAAAAAAATAATAAGTTCGGAAAACGCGCTGCCCTTCAGTAACAAAATAATTTAAAAAAACTCTTCTAATTATTATTTTTTGCATTACACAATTCCCACAACAAACAAAAATCTGTGCGTATACATTTCATTGATCGAGACGAGACTACGTTACATATTCATATCAACGCGGCAGACAAATAATACAAACTTAACCCTATACAGTCCATTTAGTATCAACAGGTTAACGTCCCTGCGCAAAACTGGCCCGTATTATTCAAATCACTGACGATCTGATCTTGCTATCTCACTCGTATTGTATCAATCAGAGACAGACAACGATAAATCGTATTATTACAATCACTGACGATCTGATCTTGCTATCTCACTCGTATTGTATCAATCAGAGACAGACAACGATAAATCGTATTATTACAATCACTGACGATCTGATCTTGCTATCTCACTCGTATTGTATCAATCAGTGACAGACAACGATAAATCGTATTATTACAATCACTGACGATCTGATCTTGCTATCTCACTCGTATTGTATCAATCAGAGACAGACTACGATAAATCGTATTATTACAATCACTGACGATCTGATCTTGCTATCTCACTCTTATTGTATCAATCAGAGACAGACAACGATAAATCGTATTATTACAATCACTGACGATCTGATCTTGCTATCTCACTCGTATTGTATAAATCAGAGGCAGACAACGATAAGTCGTCATGCTTAGACTACACGCGCGTTTCATTTGGTTCATTGTCATATTCCTTATGAGGCTTTCCTCACTGGCAGAGATTATGACAATTAACAAAAAGTTATATCTTTATCCCCACCAAAATTAAGTGTCGGTTGGTGGAGATTATGACAGTAAAACACATCACTGTTATTCTCACTTGCCCCACTCGGTGCCTTCATAAATATATTTGTTTATGGAATAATGTTTTTTATTTGAAGACAATTGGTAATAATTACGTATATAATAATTTTGTATTGGAAAAATTTGGGTCACGAAAAAACCATTGGAAAATTATTATATTTATTTACGCTAAGCAGGCGTTAACTGCTATAAAAATAAATACATACTAAAAATAGGCAATATTTGGCAAGTGTCTTTTATTGTAAACAAAATATATGTATACCTCTATAGTTATACATATGATTAATGATAAAATACTAAAAATATCTATGGCCCTAAGATATTCGATTGATAATATACCTGAAAATCTCATTAAACAAGACTATTTTACCACGTTACCACATTTTTATTAAGTCACTTTCTTGTTTGTCTGTCTGTCTGTTTGTCTGTGTGTCGTTCCGGGTAGAATCTTGCAACTCAAATTTCGAGCACTTCCCGATTAGGTATCCGGCTAAAACTTTCAGGGTAGCTCACAACTCGATGACAATATATCCTAAAAAAAGTTGATGTTTGTTTTTTTTTAATCAACATTTGCTGCTTGTTTGATCTCAGATCAGTATTTTATGAATAAAAAAACTTTCATTTTAGAAGGCACCGTGTGGGGTAAATAGGAATAAAATTATATGTTTATTCTCATAATCCCTACCTACCGTAATTGAAAATGCAGGTAGAGTTTTTTTTATGACAATGGACCTTAATTGTCTCTGATTTTTCGTGACAGATATAAATCGAAACGATAATTTAGTCGTTAAAAGTCGCTTACTAACACGCACTAATTTATCTGTCGACGATTTTGTCGCGTCATATATAAGTAGAAACGATAATTTTTGTCGCTCATTAGCGTGCACTACATTTATCCGTTGACGATTTTGTCGCGTCAGATATAAGTAGAAACGATAATTTTGTCGCTCACTAGCACGCAGCACTTTATTTGTCAACGATTTTGTCGCATCAGATATAAGTAGAAACGATAATTTAGTCGCTCACTAGCAAGCACGTTTAAATTTCAGCGATTTTGTCGCAAGATATATAAGTAGAAACAACAATTTAGTCGTTAAAAGTCGCTCACTGGTCGATGTCGTGCCGTGCAGAAAGCAGCCCGCAACGCAGTCGCGAATCTGTAGGCTATTCTGTAGGCTTGCCCGCGCATGTTGGTGATTGCAGACTGGCGCGAGTGCGGTCACGAGGCGGTGGGCAAGGCGAGCTCGCGCCGTATGTAGAACAGGATGTAGGGCTTGCAGCCCGCCACCGCGCCCGCGTCGGTCGCTCGGACGGTCTGGTCGTTGAAGTGGAACCATTGCTCGTCGTTTATTGCAAATGCTGTATAGTGGCCCGATCCGGCTCTGTAATGGAGAAGGAACGGTTACATATTTAAATGGGACTACATCGCGAAGTATACTAAAGAGACGGACTGATTTTCAACCGGAAGGATGGTTTCAAGTTGGCTGCGTCCTGGAATCCCGTGATAAGCGCAAGTGTTCGCGTCGCGGTTTATGTCAGAAGAAATCTGCAGATGTCGTTAGTGTAGTTTGTCGTGACAATTCTGAATTTTTACAAAACCAAATGCGGGTAGTTGGAGACAACGCTCGCCCTTCTCGACGCTGACAGCCGCTGCTTCAGTCTTCTCCTGACCACGATCAATGGAACTTCATCGAAACGTCGAGGTAAATAAAAATTAAGTTTTCAGCGCAATTAAGTCCCGTTTAAATATATAACTATGTGTTCGAATCGCGAATGTTTAAAAGTTACAAAAAATGGTTAGGCTTCGAAATAATAGCGCAGTGCTTATTTCAACGAAAACTAGCTGCGCCACGCGGCTTTGCACGCGTACGTAGAGATGTAAACTTGTGTTATGGAATGCAGCCCAGGCTTCCATGATACGGGCGAAGAGCCTAGTGTGGGGCCGCTGCCTATCTTATATACTTCCTATCATTTTTAATTAATAAACTTATTCTATTGTATTTTAGTGAGCAACTTTGATCAGAGTTCCTTCCTTCCTTCTAAAATGGTTGAATGGGGCGATGACACAAGTTGTACTTGTGAACTCTGCTTGTGCTCCAGCCTGGTTTCTTATTATTGTTATTAGTCCTTTGTTTATTACTATATTATTAATTCTTAACGCCCGAACAAAGAGACGGGTGTGTATCACAGTGTGTGTATGTGCGTGCGTGTGTGTGTGTGTGTGTGTGTGTGTGCGTGTGTGAGGGTGTGTCTATCAGTGGCATCGTAGCTCCCAAACGAATGGACCGATTTTGATGTGTTTTTTTCTGTTTGAAAGCTGATGTGATCGAGATGGTTCTTAGCTATACGGGGGGGGGGGGTTTAGCGTACAAAGGGGGGGGGGGGGGGGTTAGCGTACAAAGGGGGGGGGGGGGTAGCGTACAAAGGGGGGGTTAGCGTACAGGGGGGGGTTAGCGTACAATGGGGGGGGGGCATGGATGGAACGGATGGAACGATTTTTATGAGTGATGTGATCGAGATGCTTCTTAACTATAATGGGAAGTCAGGGGTTATATTATTTTTTAATTTGTGCTTGTATATAAGTTTGATGATTATGGGACAACTTATTGGCACTTTTGTATTTGATATATAAATTTGTATTATTTATAATTACTAAAATTTAAAATGTATATAAAGAATTGTCAAAAATTTAAAGCTATCAATTGACTACCAAGTATTTGTATACTCTTTGTTGACTACTATCAATTGTAACTTTTATACATTCGCGATTCGAACACATAGTTATATATTTAAACGGGACTTAATCGCGCTGAAAAATTAATATTTATTTACCTTGACTTTTCGATCAAGTTGCATTGATCGTGGTCACGGAAAAGACTGAAGTAACTATCAATTGACAACCAAGTATTTGTATACTCTTTGTAGACTACTATCAATTGTAACTTTTATACATTCGCGATTCGAACACATAGTTATATATTTAAACGGGACTTAATCGCGCTGAAAAATTAATATTTATTTACCTTGACATTTCGATCAAGTTGCATTGATCGTGGTCACGAAAAGACTGAAGTAACTATCAATTGACAACCAAGAATTTGTATACTCTTTGTTGACTACTATCAATTGACAACCAAGTATTTGTATACTCTTTGTTGACTACTATTAATTGACAACCAAGTATTTGTATACACTTTGATGACTACTATCAATTGATTGCTATCAATTGTTGGTGTCCGGGAGTTCCGGGACCGACAGCTTAGCTTGCCCTCCAAAAAATCCGTGTAAGCTCAATGGGCCAAGGGCCACCTTTTGTTGTTCTGCCCAGCGGCTCCATCCGTAATTTTCCCGTTATCCTCGGAAACTTTGCATTTTCCCGGGGAAAACTAGCCTATGTCCATCTAGAGTAGTGCAGCTTGCTATCAGTGAAATAACTTATAGTTTCTTCTTAAATTTCATAATTTTCCCTTAAGTAAATATGTAATATTTATTACACAGTATTGATCCTTACGATCGACCCTAACGATTGATGCTATATAAATACATAATGTTATTTTTCTCCCCACTACACAGTAGTTTCACCATTGTTCACCTAAAACGTAAGCAGAAAGTACATCATTCCTGCTCAATAAAAACAGTGCAGGAACGTATGTATGGAAATCCATTACTGCACTGTTTTTTTAGTTACATCATCACACATATCATCATAGTTTAGTTCATCACACTGATATCATAAAGGCGAAAGTTTGTGTATGTGTGTGTGTGTGTGTGTGTGTGTGTGTGTGTGTGTGTGTGTGTGTGTGTGTGTGTGTGTGTGTGTATGTTTGTAACACTTTCACGCTCAAACGGCTGAACAGATTTTGATAAAATTTGAAATGGAGATAGCTTATACCCCTGGAATAATACATACGATACTTCTGGAATAATACATACTATACTTTTCATCATCAGCATCATAATCATTTTACTTTACTCTCAAACGGCTGAACGGATTTTGATGAAATTTGGAATGGAGATAGCTTATACCCTGGAATAACACATGAGATATTGTTCATCATCATCATTAACATAATTTTACTTCACTTTTGAATGGCTGAATTTATTTTGATGAAATTTGGTACGGCGATAGCTTATAGCCTGGAATAACACATAAGATATTTTTCATCATCATCATCATTTTACTTCACTCTCAAACGGCTGAACGGATTTTGATGAAATTTTAATAGATATAGCTTATAGCCTGAAATAACACATAGAATACTTTTCATCATCATTATTATCATCATCATCACCATCATCATCATCATCACCCAATACGCGGATGAAACCACGGGGCGCAGCTATTATTGAATCAATGCATTCGTCCAATAGAGATTTAAAAATAGAAAGTACTAATTTTTCAATGTGAGCGCGACGGAATTGGCGCGAATTTAAAAGACAATGTGACTGAAATTGTACTGCTTACATTTAGGTGGACAATTGTGACATTACTTTGTAGTGGAAAGATAACAGATTACTGACACTCGCTTAAGTGACTCCTTGCTGCACTCGTGGTTTTAGAGCCCTCGCTCGGGCTCCAATCTAACCACTCGGTGCAGCAATGAGTCACTTTCCGCTCGATGCAGTAATCTACTATTCTCATACTTGTGTTGGTTTAATTTGTGTCGATTGCTAAGGTAATATTAGTGTTACTTTTAAAATAATGCAATGTTTCTTTGGAATAAAATTCGCTAACTTCAATATTATGTACCCTCCCAATCCCGTTTGACCTTGCCAGCCTGTATATCTATTAATCATACATCGATGCAATAGAGCAATGGTAACCTAAACAGTGCAACTTAGAATCCAATGATACCAAGTTCGTTCCTAGGCTCCGCACCAATGAATTTTCGACGTTATGTGCGGTTTTCAATCGCTCCATGCTTCCGAGTTCACATTTAGCTGTTGGTCCCGGCTGTTATTGATTAATATCAGTCGTTAACACATGCCAGAGGGACGTTGCTCAGTACATAAATGCACTTACCCCGAGCCATGGTGCACTATGACGGCCGCTAAGTCGTACAAGTTGTTCCCGAGTCCGAAGCGATGCGCGTCCGCAACGTTGCTCAGTACATAAATGCACTTACCCCGAGCCATGATGCACTATGACGGCCGCTAAGTCGTACAAGTTGTTCCCGAGTCCGAAGCGATGCGCGTCCGCAACGTTGCTCAGTACATAAATGCACTTACCCCGAGCCATGGTGCACTATGACGGCCGCTAAGTCGTACAAGTTGTTCCCGAGTCCGAAGCGATGCGCGTCTACAACGTTGCTCAGTACATAAATGCACTTACCCCGAGCCATGGTGCACTATGACGGCCGCTAAGTCGTACAAGTTGTTCCCGAGTCCGGAGCGGCGCGTGTCCGGAACGTTGCTCAGTACAAACTTGGACATGTCCAGCGCCTTTAGCGGGAACGAGATGTTTGTGTCTACTTTTGTCCTGCAATGGAATGTGTTTATTGGTCATTCTTGAAAAAAAGCTTGGATGATCAGTCCGCAATCCTTTTTTTTTTAGTTTGTATTTCGCAATGAAACCTATACATAAGAAGTAGTACATATTAATAGAGGACACATATAAAAACAAATAATATTATGGTAATGTTACAGAGTTAATTACCAAAGCGCATCAAATTTCGCTCAGCTTTCAAGTACATTTTTATCTCTACCCATTGCATGCAAAGTACACAGATTAGAAGTCAAACCCTAAGGATTTTTAACAGTAATAACCGCCTCTCTGTCGGTCCAGTAGTTTTTACGCGATGCGCAAACAAACATCCAGAACCAGACAGACAGAAAGGCAAGATTAAAAAAAATGCTTATTTTAAAACCTCGACACTATTTTTTTTAATTTTCTATTTTGTTTGGACTTTTTGTGACTTACTGCTCTATTATAAGAAGATAAAGTTAATATGAAAAGAAATTAGAAAAAAATATTGACAATTAAACCGTGTCATATTAATATAAGCCCTGGATTTCAGCGGGAAAACGTAATCGAGAAGTAGTTATGCTTTAAATTATTTTCTCAAACTTGTGTTTCATCGAGTGATAATGTGTAACATTGGTGGAAAATTAACCATTAGATGTTCGTAAACGTGCACGAGTGTGGGCAAGTGCAGAAAAAGTTTGATTTCATGTTCTCTCCGAAATTCCCTAGGAAGTTTCAGTAAACCTCCACCACTTTACTAAATCGTGACTTGACTAGACTTTTGAATAACTGCCTGGTACTCGTCATTTTGACTATGTAGTGAAAAAAATACATATAATTTGTAATACTGGACGCTAGCTAAATGCCCTAGTCGTGCAGAGCCAATCAAAATAATAAACACGCCTGCCCTGCCAAAAAAAACTTATGCCAATAAATTATACATTGTTGGAATGTGCTCATCAAGGCTTTATATACGGAATTGTAAAATTACAAGTATTTTTTTTTCTTTGAAAATGGAGCCATACTGCCGCCAGACAGAATGCCATGTTACTCGGGATGATGTAAGGATTCTAAAGATAACCCATACATCGGTATCAGTTCAGGCATTTAAAAGTTATGGTGGAACTCACATATGTATGTACGTATACATGAACCCTGATAACATTACACTCCTTTTTAGGGCAGACGTGTAAATAAATATATAAACACTGTCAAATAAAAGGCGTGACATGAATGTTTAGACGAATCATTATGGAAGAGATTACGCACCTAAAATAGTTATGCCACCGGAACCGCTTGAGGTGCAGACACAGCACATTGGGCAGCCGGCGGATCCAGAACTGCTTGGTCGACTTCTGCTTGCATTTACAGCTGCTGCAGAAGTAGCGCTCCGTATCCGTGAGCTCTTCCACCTGGAAATTATACAAATAACTCAATTAACAAATAGATCTAACTTTTTTTTATCTACACTCATATCGTAAAATCCGGATTATTAACTCAAAAATTGTGGCATAATGACATACATTACGGTCGGCACGTAGAGATGTAGAGTGTTACAATGTATTTATTTTTCTTATTAGAGAATAAGAAAAATATATACATTATAACACTGTTTTTGAACTAAACAATGTTATAATATATTTTTTCCTATAAAAGCACCGAGTTCGCTCCGCACTACGAGTGTTTTCGCCATTTATTATCTATGGCGGCGCGCGTTAGACCGTATGCGCGCGAATTCGCTGTGGACTGGATTTTGGCGCCATAATTTACTTTATGTTACATAATTTAGTACCTAACCAATTTAATGTGTTTTATTGTTGATCAAATATTATAACCTGATTACAAATGTGTCAAAAATGTGTTAAACATGTGAAAACAGTAATAGTGAGGAGAATTTGACTCCACCTAACATCACAGAACAGCAACGAACATGACGAACGAGCTTTTACCATCAAAATAAACATGATATTACGTTTTTTTTTCATTAATAGTAAGTTCCTATTGCATGAATGTAGATAAAGTAAGTAGTGTATGAAACGGCATATAACTAGGTATTAAAACACTCGAGTGATACTATTAAAAAAATCGCCTCGGCTCGTTTTTTTAAACTCACTCTCGTGTTTCAATTCCCCTCATTATGCAACCTTTTCATATTATCTACACTCATATAAAATCCGGATTTTTAACTCAAAAATTGTGGTATCATGTCATACTTTAGGCACGGCACGTCCCTAATAAGAAAAAAAACATTATAAATTATAACACTGTTTTTGAATTATAACACTGAACTAAACAGTGTTATGATATATTTTTTCCCATAAAAGCACAGGTTTGGCTCCGTAGAACGTGGGTTTTTGGCATATATTATGTACTAGTTTTCCCGCCCGCCACTTCGTCCGTGCGGATTACAGTTTATCGAGAAAAAAAAACATCCTATGTTCTTCTAGGATATTAAAAACCAATGCAAAATTAAGTTTTTTATTTTTTATTTATTATTATGGACTAGGCAATCGTTTGACCACGATCTCACCTGATGGAAAGCGATGATGTGGTCGAAGGTGTAGCACGCATGCCTAGTAGATACCTATTCACTCTTGACTTGAACACACCGGGGCTATAATTTACCGGAAACACTGACGAGGGCGGGGCATTCCACTCCTTTGCAGTTCTTATAATAAATGAAGAAGCGTAACGCTTCGTTTTTGTGCGAGGTATTTCAACCATGAAAGGGTGGCGGTTTGCTGATCGTCTAGTCGTACGGTGATGGAAAGGTGATGGGGGAATCAGGTTGTGCAGTTCTTGTGCACACTCTCCATAGTGCAATCTGTAGAATACCTCACGTCGATGCGCCAGACTTTGAAGCTTACTCTTTACCAGAGTGTCATCCCCAATGAGCCTGATAGCACGTCTCTCAATTGAATCCAAAGACTCGAGCTGATACTTGGCAGAACCGTCCCAGAGGTGGCAGCAGTACTCCATACAAGATCGGACCTGTGCTTGACAAAGATTCAAAAGCTGTCCCGGTGTGAAGTACCGCCTAACCTTAGACAAAATACCAAGTTTTTTGCAGCTACCTTGGCTTTGGATTATTAGACCCAAAATTCAGGTTTGATGTGAGTTCCAAAAGCTCCAAATGGTCGCCTATTGGTATTGTTACACTTTGGAAAGACGGAGATCTGTGTAGAGGACTCCTTTTAGCAGAAAACAAACACACTTGCGTTTTAGTAGCATTAAACATAACCAGGTTAGCATCGCCCCAATCAGACACGGCTTCTAAGGCTAAATTTAAACGGTCTACCATAGCCTCTCTCTGAAACTGGACAGCGTCACAGCTGGCTTGAGTATTGGAAGTGTATCTCTCAACTACAGTACTGTCATCAGCATACCCAAAGGTACCGGGCTTCAGAAGGTCGTTAATGTGCAGTAAAAACAGTGTAGCCGAGAGAACCGATCCCTGAGGTACACCAGCATTGATAGCCATTTGATCAGACGAGCAGCCCTCTAAGACTACTCGAATAGATCGTTCCCTCAAGAAATCAACTATCCAACACCAGTATAGCACTAACACTCTTGATGTTTATTGACAGACTTGTTTTCACGTTTCCATGGCAACCACAGACCATTCGGTGATGGCAGCCGTTCCTTACAGTGATTAATCAACATTTTCCAGTTTTCCCGTGGAAACTTACAATTTTCCGGGATAAAAAGCATCCTATGTTTTATTCCAGGGTATAAGCTATCTCCATTCTAAATTACATCAAAATCCGTCCAGCCGTTATCGCGTGAAAGCTCCCCAAACAAACAGACAACGTTTCACTTTTATATATTGGTATGGATGGCAGCGCGTGTTAGCCCGTATGCGCGCGAATTCGCTGTAGATTGCATTTTGGCGCCATAATTTACTTTACATTAGGACCTAACCAATTTAATGTGTTACCTTTGTGTTTTAGTTGATCAAAATTTTTATCCTGATTACACATGTCCGGCAGCAGTGTAGTGAGGAGAATTTGACTCCACCTGACATCACGGAAACAGCAACGAACATGACGATCGAGTTTTTACCAGCAAAATCAAGAAAATATTACGACATTATTTTTTTATCATTAAAAGTAAGTTCATGCGTGTAGATAAAGTAGTGTATGAAACGGCACATAATTAGGTATTAAAACATGAGAGTGATGCTAGTTTTTGAAGTCACCCGCGTGTTTTAATAACCCTCGTTATGCAACCGTTGCATAAACTACTATTAAAAATGTATGAACCTGCACGAAGCTCGCGAGGCAGTCCGTGAGTTGCACGGGCGAGTCGTGTCGGCCGCAGTCCGGCAGCTCCAGCGATAGATCCAGGAACGGGTCAAACTTCCGGCTCGGTGTGCCGCACGCGAGACATCGCACCTGAACCAATCACATTGTTATTAAACTTCCGGCTCGGGGTGCCGCACGCGAGACATCGCACCTGAACCAATCACATTGTTATTAAACTTCCGTCTCGGGGTGCCGCACGCGAGACATCGCACCTGAACCAATCACATTGTTATTAAACTTCCGGCTCGGGGTGCCGCACGCGAGACATCGCACCTGAACCAATCACATTGTTATCAAACAAACTGCTATGTAGTATTTTCACTTTGATGCTCTCTTTTCATTATTATGCCTACCATATACTTGTTTTCAGCGGAGCAGTTCCCGCCGCACGCAAACAAAACGAACTACGAACGAACGAAGAACTCGTCTACTGCAAGAAGAAACTGTCTGGACTCGAGACTCGGAGACTGTCATAGTGTTTTAATTTTAACAATTACGGGGTAAAAAGAGGCGGATGTTGTGGTGGCTTATTTCCATGAAAGTGGTAGTGGGCTGGTCAAATTTCCCAAAGAACCGATAAACGTTTGTTCTAGAGTCGAGACCACGTTTAGGCAAACGTAGTGTAGGACGCTCTGTGGCCAGGTGGAGTGACGATCGGCGAAAAGCGGGCGGAAGAAAATGGACGAGGAGAGCTGAAGACCGAGCTCAGTCCAGCAGTGGACAAATGTAGTCTGATGATGAAGTATGCCTTGGCGGCCTGAAAAACTCTGACACCAGAGGCCAGCACTACCTCAACAAAACAAACATTAAGTATGTACGTACATACTTTTACGTACGGTTTTTGGCACAAGGAGAGCAATAAGATTTGATACAATATGGTCGAAATAAGCATCCATACTAAGGATACGAATACTCGATACATACGATATGCCAAATTATGAAAGTCAAGATAATAAAAGTTCGAAAATGTTACCAAAAACCTGTTTACGACCACAATGTTAGTATCTGTAGTACTGTTTAGTATCACAATGGTGTCGATTCTGGGTGCACCATTTAAACCTAAAGCTAAATTTGACAGCTCTAAAATTATTGCTGTCTCTTTCAAACCTTTTGGAAACGAAAGGGACAGCAACAATTTTAGAGCTGTCAAATTTAGTTTTAGTTTTAATTGGTGCACCCAGAATCGACACCATTGTCCTATTTTAAGTCTGCGCTGTTACAATGTCTGCAGATATTAAGAGCTTAAGTGATAGCTGTTTAGTTTTTGCAGTAGACGAGAAAGTCTTAAAAATTACCTTATTATCGACACTATTTTCACATTATTTAATCATGATGTGTAAATAGTAAATATCCCGTTCCTAATGTTGAATTCAATGTTAATATCAGTTCACAAACTTGTAGTTTTCGAATGTTCCAGAAGATGTAAGCTTACCTCGCTCTGCAGCGTGCCGCCGAACACGGCCGTGACGATGGAGGCCGAGGGCGGCCGCGACACGAACCCGCCCTCTGCCCTGTCCGGCGGCAACAGTTGCAGCAGCTCCGTGTGTAATCTGCAACGGAGGAGTTTATGTACTTTCAACATATTTTAAACATTAATAAAATAAATAAATAAATATTTTGGACAGTTAAGTGAGTCTATAGTGCCCTTGTCCTGTCCGTACAAAAATAAATAACAATTATCCACCCCTAAATATTAACCGATTTCAATTATTTTTTATAAAGTTGTTTTATTATATTAGATAGATGTTATATTATATTATATTTTATTATTATAGTTTTTGGTAGAATTGATGTTTTGGGGGAAGGCACTTTGTGTTAACTTTTGTTATTATTGTCAATCGCTTGAATATAATATAATCTACGCTTATACATTTCATTTTTTATAGAAACTTTTTGTTTTAGAAAGAGCATTTTCAATGTATAGACCCAGCATATTTGTTTTTTTTTTTCATTTAATATGCTGGGTCAACCACAAACCTGATAAATGTGAAACTTAATATACATGTTTGTAAGATCTTTATCTCTCTAAGACTAAGACAAAAACATGATTAACAGAATTTCATTCGATACATTTTCTTATCAAACATTACGTTATTTTCGGTAATATTTACATTTTTCTACTCAACGGCTTAAGTTTTATCTCTAAAATAAATCTCACAGCAAGAAAATATAGTTTATCGTCTACTGTTTAGACAAAATTTACCTACCTAAATTATTAGCCTGTCAATAAAATAAATAACTTTGGAGACATACGTCATTTAGTTCCGAGCGAAATTGTGTATTCAAACAGCGCTCGCGATATTCAACCTTGTTACGCAAGCACTTCAGTGCTTATTGCCGGTAGCGGGTGGCAGAGTGCCGGGGAGGTGGCAGGGGAGTGGGGAGTGGGAAAATGTAACCTTGGAGCCTGGCCATAATGCTCAAAATTTGGAAGTTTTGAAAAATATAAGCGAAGTTTTTGCAAATATTGAAATCGGATAATATCTTGGGCCTCCTACGCTCTATATTCGTACTCGCTTCGCTCTTTATTGATTTTCACTTCATTCATATAATCGGATGATTTAGTGAATGAAGTTCGTTAGTAAACTTCACAAAAGGAGGATGTTCTGTGTTCAACTGTTTTAAAAGCTTTTATTTAACTTCACTTGTATCTATGTATGTATGTATGTATGTATTTTGTCTGTACTGGAATCCTGGAATTCAAATTTTGATCACTTCCCGATTAGCTAGCTATCTGGCTGAAACTTTCAGGGGATAGCACACAAACAGACCGAAAAAAAAAAGACGTAAAAAATACAAAGCATAAAAAAAACCCGTTAAAACCCTTTTTTTTAAATAATATTTTTAAATTATACTTATTTTTAATTTGTTTTCTCCGATTTCGCAGTTATTTGCGGACCGATTATAAAAATATTTGATTTGTCTGACGGGGTATACTCTCGAGGTGGTTCCATATAATTGTACCAAAATTGGATCACTTTTTTTTTAGTTATTATGTGTTACATTTGAAGTCGATTTTTTATACCATGCTATTTTGTACATCACTTGTGACTAGGGAATAATATCCCGATCTCGCGAGATCTCGTGTCATTTTTCGAGATCAATCCCGAAGCGTAATATAAGAGATCTCGCTCGAGATTGAAGGGATTGGGCGGCAGTAATCAGCGACGCTACTCAGACAGCGCCCTCAATACTCTTTGTTTTATAAGAAGCTATTTCCAAAATCATCCCTAGAACTAGACTTTTTCCGCATCTGACAGTATTCTTTTATTGCATTTTTTTATTTCAAAAGTATACGGGTATTTAGTTAGTTATGTTAATGAATAAAGTTTTTATTCTTTCAATTAATGTTTTATCTTAATTAAAGTTATAATCACAACCAAGCAGTTTTCATCGCTTTTTAGTCATCTGTTTTTTTTTTAAATATCCTTTATCTCGAAAATCGGATCTCGCGAGATTGTAATTTCTAATCTCGCGAGATCTCGAATTTTCGACATCACAACTCTTTATTCCACACCAAGTAAAAAAATAGTAGATAAATAAGTTAATTAAAAAGTAGCCATGTCATGGTGAAACTTAGAACGGGCTATCACAATTAAATGCGTATACAACATTTCATGTGTGTTGTTAACGGTTGAGGTGTTCCCTAGTCAGGACCCAACCATGACTGCAGCAACCGTGTCATGATAAAACTTAAGCCAGCTATCATAATAAAATGCGTACACAAAATTTCGTGTCTGTGCTGTTGACCGTTACTTTATCTGGAGCTAAACATTTCAGGTCATGCTTACAATAAAAATGCATTGTCGTCTGAACTGAACCAACGTCTAAGCATTCAACTCCGTACGATAAGAGGAAGTGGTTCTAATTCAGTTTACAAGATTTAACCTAAACAAACATAAATACAAACATTTCAAGTTAAACACAAGCTTTTAAAAAGTTAAAAACTAAAGGATACAATGGGTGGCCTTATTGCTAAATAGTAATAATATATTTTTAGTCACCTGTCAAGCATGTACCGCAGGAACTCGTGAGCGTCCTGCTGCTGATACCCCCTGAACCTCGGCACCACCTTCCAGATGACGAGGAACAGGCACTCCGGGGAGATGGCGCCCTTGCCACCGCAGCCGCCCGTGTTTAGGTTTATTAACACCTGAAACAGTTGGCCTTATATGTGCAGAATCTGTCGATCGTTGGCGAGGTGGAAAGGCGCTTTGAAAAATAACTGAGAATCGCAAGTTTTCTATCTTATATTCTGGAACTGTATTCTGTGCACTGTATCTCTTATATATTTAAATAAAAATGAATGTATGTATGTGTGTCCTCTATGCGTTCCTAAACCATTGATCAGATTGTGATTAAAATTTGGGAAAGTCTTCTGATGAAGCCAAAGATACTATGGCCAAAAACGATAAATGATATAATCGAAACTCTTAATTTTTTTCCATGTCAAAGTGACGACAGGTGTCAAGGAATATAATAAGAAGGGGTTTATGAAAATTCATTTGAAAGCTGATGTGATCCAACTATCTCGAACACATCATTTCAAACCGAAAAAACTGTATCCAAATCGGTCCATTCGTTTGGGAGCTAAGATACCTCAGACACACACACACACACACACACGCACGCACGCACGCACGCACGCACGCACGCACGCACGCACGCACGCACGCACGCACGCACGCACGCACGCACGCACGCACGCACGCACGCACGCACGCACGCACGCACGCACACACACACACACACACACACACACACAGTAACACAGTGACACAGTGACACCCTAAACTAAGCTTATAACACCCGTCTCTTTGATCGGGGGTTAATAAAAAACAACAGAAAGCGTAATTCAAAATCATTGGCAGCAGTGTTTCTTGGCCATATACGCCTACATACTCACCTACTTGACAGACTTGTTATTATTTCGTTTCCATGGCAACGTAATTTCCGTTCTTTATTTTTGGTACCTTGGGTTACATTATTATAATTTTAGTAGGGATCTCAAATTTTTGAAAAATAAAATACTGCCCATGTTACTCACTGATAATGTAGCGAAGGAATGTTTAAAATATGTTCAGTATTTTTTGAGTTTATTCATTACAAACAATCAAATCTTTCCTCTTTATAATATTAGTGTAGATAAGTTAAAGCATGGACGGGATACAAGGTACGCCAGGCCCGCTACCGAGGGCCGGATTGGTGGTGCCCACGGGCCAGTATTGGCCTACGGGCCGCAGTTTGGAGACTCCTGAAGTAGAGCATGAAATATATCTCTCATAGCAAACAGTGTAAAATCTTATTTTTTCCCTGACTTTCTAGATGACCCCCTCAATTTCGCTGACCTTCCCTGACAACCTTGAGCTTCCCTGGCTGTTCCCTGACTTTCCCTGATTTTCCAGAAAGTGGATTAGCTTTTTATAGTAAACTAGCGACCCGCCCCGGCTTCGCACGGGTAGATATATAGAATGATAAAATTAGTAGGTACTTTATTTGGACAAATAGAACAACAACAATTTCTTACACAAAATGTTTATGTTTATAGGTTTTATACTCACGTACCATTTTCTCTATAGTATTATTCTGTTTAACGCAAGGAGGTTGAATTACGGTTACTATTTCGTGTATTATCAGAATAGAGCATTTCCTACGTCAATGATTATTAGATGTTCTGTGATTTCGTTTCCATGGCAACGTTCCATATACAAAGACCCGTATCTCCTTCTTAGTTTGTGATCTTACGTAGTATTTACATACTCTTTGGTTTGTGATACAAAGTAATAAGTTTTTTTTTGCAAAATTTGATACCTCGGGTTTCATTATTGCAATTTTCGAATGGAACTCTATTTTTTGAAAAATATAATAATATATCGCTGATAATTTAGCTTTCTTTATGTGAAAGATTTTTTTAAATAAGGTAAATAAGATTTTTTTAATATGTTTTGAGTTTATCCATTACAAACAAACAAACAATCAAATCTTTCCTCTTTATAATATATATATATATATATATATATTAGTAATAATAAGCTAAACATCGCACTTTTACAGGGCAAAAATCATAAATTTCTCTTAATGAGATTAAAAATATTCTAATATAAGCTAAAAGAAAACACGCCGGTCCTGCCAAAAAAAGCTTTTGCCAATAAATTATATACTGTTGGAATGTGCTTATCAAGGCCTTCAATTTGATATCGATATTGTAAAAATCGAAGTTTTTTTTGTTTTCGAATTTGAAAATGGAGCCATACTGCCGCCATATAGTATATTTTCTACAAAAAAAATAGTCTATGTTACTCGGGGGGATGTAAGGATTCTAAGGCTACCCCATACGTCTAAATCTGTTCAGGCATTTAAAAGTTATGGTGGAATAAAAAACTCCCATACATATTAGAATGTACCTGTGTAAAGGCATGCACACTCTAATATTGTTGTACATGCCTTTTTTAATAAGTTAAGTTGTCGGTTGATTGATCGGTTGTTGTATTGATTAATAGAAGTTGTTAAGCAATGTCACAGGCCCTCGGGCGGCCTGACAAACTCTGACACCAGAGGCCAGCACTACCTCATACGTCAAACAAACAAACATTTAACTCACGTAGGTACCTCTACCTATGGAATGGCACATGACAATAACGGCTTATCTTTTATGAGGGCAATTAAAAATAGTTATTTACACTTAACTAACTATTCACTCATCATACGTGGATTGACCTTTGTTACGAAGAAAAACCGCATTGTAAATTATTAACAGTAACTACCTATAATACTTCGTAACAATGTCGCTTTATATTAGTGCTAGGGTCGTGATCATAATGACTGTTTATTGAAAGTTAACCTGTAACAAAACATGTTTTTTTTTAAACCTGCCTAGTGTGTATCGGGCTTGGGCACCAAGGGTTCGGTACAAAACAGTTTATTTTTTGTTTCCTTCATATACCGGTCGATACCTACAACGCCATCTAACGTAGAGTGGCATAACTTTTATATGGGAACTTACACCTAGTCCATACTAGATGGCGACATCCAGTATGAAGTTACGCCGGTACATCTGGAATGTTCAACTACTGGCTACTGGATGACGCAATGCGCGAGTACTCACAAGTACTTTCCAGAAAGCACGGGACGTGCGCGTCGGTGTATAAAAATATGGCGCGTATAGGCTGCGTGCGACAGTTTAATTTCGGCTAAGTTACGAGTGCGATCAAATCAAAGTGATTCGAAGCGGATATACCTACAGTGCAGTTCAGTGATAAGAGATTAGAGCGTACAGTCGAGTCCAAAAGTGATTTAGTGATATTTGTTGTTTTAGTTTATTTTTGTGGCTTTTTCGATGTTATGGTTTAATTGGCATACATTAATTAATAACAATACTGACCTTTCTTAACTCCTCTGCCATAACCACATCATGCATCTCCTGCCTCGTATAACTCCTCGAGTGGTACACCTTCCTCCCGTTAGTCTTCGCCTCCAGAGACGGCAGCTGACTGAAGTAACAGCTGAACTCCTGTATATTATTCAAGCTCTGCAGCACGGCATTCATAAAGCACGTGTTCCCTAAGTTCTTCAGCCCGAGAATCTTCTTTTCTCGCAGAATCTTCCCGTTGCTGGGTGAGGGTTTCTTCTCTTTTCTATTTGTTTGTGATGCGTTGTTTTCGGTGGAACTACTGTCGTCGGAATGGGTCCGCTTTCTGGAACGAGGTCTGAGGCTTCTTGCTGGTTCTTCTGTGTTCTGGAAAGTTAAGATGATAGATAACTCTATATTGAAACACACAAATAAAAATCTTACAACTAAAAAAAACAAAATTAATAATAAAGTGTCACAATGGGCGGTCACAATGGATGCCAGATTTTTCATCATCATCGTCATCAGCATTTACTCGTCCACTGCTAGACACAAGCTGTCATATCTCTCGTAGAATCGCCAACCGTTGGGCAAAACGAGTTCTAGTGGAGACCGCGTTTAGGGGAACGTAGTGTTATATTACATTATGATATAGGTGCAATGTTTCCAGCGTATTTACTGTATAGCCAGGCATCCGCCACTCTACCTATTTACGGGAGTTAAACACCTACAGCGCGCGACACCGCGCGCTATACAAATCAGTCGAGGCCGCCGCGCGCTTACATTCAGACGATTAACGTGTCGCTCGTTTGAAACTTCGCTAGTAATGGCGAAACGTAACAATAATAACAATTTTTGTGTGGAGGGATGCAAAAAGACTCAAAGTATTTTAGTTTTTTTATCATTATCAACACTAACATTATAAAATTTTCACAGAACTATCTACAGAACGGATTTTAAAAATTCTATAGGACATATTTATAAGTGTGATATGTTTTTGCCTTAATCGCTAGAGTGACATGGAGTGGATATACGGAGTGTCAAGTAAACTAATATGGCGGCTTACAAGCTGCCATATTGTATTTCCAACAGAACAAAAAATGACCAAAATCTATCGAGTGAGGTATCAAAATTAAGGTCTCTAAAGACCATTACAAAAATATATAAAGGAAACTAAAAAGTTTAGTTTCCCTTACATAGCTATCGATAAAGGGCTGAAGGAAAATAAAAATATGTAGCTTACTTCCGCCAAAACTGTAAGTCAGACAAATGATAAATGGAAATTAACAAAAGTAAAACCCCACGCTAAACAAACCCTACCCAAATTGAACTATTGTAAAATATAAATGAAATGAAAGCTAAGGCCTGGAGGCCAGAAAAAACACATATATTTATATACATATAATATACACTCGAGAGCATAGAAATCGGACACTATCTATGTGGTGTTGCTACAATACTCTTTCGTATGAGTACATATCTATAGTGATTGTGCTTGTTTTGAACAAGTGCTAAATGACAACTGTCTTATTGTAAATATTGTACCACAAATTGTATCGTATTAAAACCATATATACATGGTTTTACTCGCTTTCTCTCGTACCAATTTAATACGATAATAAATACGTAGAGAACTATAATGGCATCAATAACGCGACTACTGAGACTAGACAAATTCGACGTAGATCCGGGTTCTCCGGCCGCAGAGCTAAAATACCGTCACTGGAAGGAGACGTTCGAGAACTATCTTGCTGAAGAAACGGAGGTGGCAAAGTTATCTGTTAGTATCAAATCAAAGATACTGCTCAATAACGTTTCTCCAAATGTTTACTCTTTTATAAGAGATAAAAAAGATTACACGAAAGCTTTGTCCATGTTAGATAAAATTTATCTAAAACCTAAGAATGAGATTCACGCTAGATACCTGCTAACTTCAAGTAACTTCAAGTCAGTCAATGCTGAAGAATATAGGAACGAATACGTGAGTGATGCATTCATTGCTGGAATAAATTCCTAAAAGATTCGACAAAGGCTGCTTGAAAATCTAGAAATAAGTTTAGAGGACGCCTCTAATCAGGCCATATCACTTGGAATGTCTGAAAAGAATTCAAATGATTTTACAACTAATCATCATTACCCTGTGATGGAACTAAATCAAATCGAGGGTAACGCAGAGAACTGCCACAATCTCGCTGCTACTCCATCACGTAGGCGCTGTTTTTTCTGCGGTGGAAACTTACACCAACGGATAAAATGCCCGGCTTTTCACGCTACTTGTCAAAACTGCGAGAAGAAAGGTCATTTTGCCAAAGTTTGCAGAAGCGAGACTGCCATAACCAAGCCATCAGCTATTGACGCTGTAACAGAATCAAGGGAACAAGAGCTAGCAGCAATTTCAACAGCATGTCCAGCTAGTTTTCATAAAACTATAGTGTCTATCTTTGTCAATAATTACAAAGCTGATGCAATGATTGATAGCGGAAGTTCAATGAGTTTTATTCATAAAAATTTCGCGCAATTGCTGAGCTTGGAACGTCATCCTTGGAAAGAAATGGTAACATGGTCGTCAAAGAAGCAGACTTTACGTGTAGATGGATTTTGCTATGCAACTATTAAGGAAAATGAGCATACTTACAATCAAAAGCGACTATTTATCCTGGAAGATCTTTATGCCGATGTGATTTAGGCACGACATTTTAAGCGACCACTCATCTTTAGAAATAAAATTTGGAGGTTCAGAAAAACCGCTAAAGATTTGCAACATTATGTCACATTGGATACGGTCTGAACATCTACCCTACACTGTAGATAATGTCAAGACACCAGAGTGTCCTGTTTGTGCAGAAATAAAATCCAGATTTTCAAAGAAACACCGAATTTTTAAAAAAGCAACCATTTGAGAGACTACATTGATTTTAAAGGACCCTTGCCTACTGATACTCATAATCGCTACATCTTGACCATTATAGATGAATATTCAAGATTCCCCTTTGCTTACCCATGCAAAGACCTATCTGCAGGTTCCATTGTAAAATGCTTAAAGAATTTATTTTTCACTTATGGTACTCCACAGTACATACATTCAAAACGTGGAACTGCCCTTTTTTTCAAATGAATTAAGGTGCTACTTGATATCGAACGGGGTAACATGTAATTGGACCACGGCATATAATCCAAAAGGAAAAGAACAAGAAGAGCGTCTTAATGACACCTTATGGAAAGCAGTGAAGTTCTGCTTGAGAACCAAAAAGCTTGACACAGCTTGCTGGAAGCATGTCTTATCACCACTCTCCACTCCATCCGTTCATTACTATGCACGGCTACTAACACTATTATTATCATGAAACATTTTTTAATAATCCACGTTGGACAGCAAATGGAAAATCTCAATCAACGTGGCTCTTGGAATCAGGCCCAAACAGGATACAACACAATAAACCACGGTCAAATTACGATTCCGAGGTGGAAGAAGTTAAGTTTCTAACAGCGAATGCATCAAATTCTCATGTGAAATTTCCGGATGTCCGTGAAACTACTATATCAAATAGACAACTACTCTTCCACCGCTAGCGAGTCCACCCGAACTTGGAGATTACTTTGAGGATGCCGAGGGTGACGTGGATATATCTGCTCTTTTGGTTCAAAATTTACCAGCTGCTGAGAATGTTGAACCAGATACTGTAGCACCTCGGAGGCGCTCCACTAAAAAGAGAAGAACTCCAGTCTTTCTACAGGATGATATAATATTCTGACGGAAGGGTGAATGTGGTGTTGCTACAATACTCTTTTCTTATCCTGTTCTTTCGTATGAGTACATATCTATGGTGATTGTGTTAAACAAGTGCTAAATGACAACTGTCTTATTGTAAATATTGTACTACAAATTTTATCGTATTAAAACCATATATCCATGGTTTTACTCGCTTTGTCACGTATCTACCTACATTTTCACTTTGACCCTAAATATTTTTTCGATTAAATGTTGATTTCAAATATAACTTAAATTTAATTAAAGTTCACACTGTTATCTTTCTAAAAACACATAATTCCTAGTCATGACCTTCAAAATCATTACAGTAGCAACAAAACAATAGAATGACCCAAAATCGCTCGTTTCAGGTAGCGCGGTTTGCATGACTATTAGCACGTATAAAAGGTTAGGGGATGATTGAAATGAAATTTGCATACCAACTCGTAGTCAGAAAGGTTATCGAATAATTCGGAACAAGAAAATGGATACCACACCGGAAGCAGCGTCTCAAGTGGTTGCACTAATTGAAGCTGGGCAGAACCAAAGTCAAGTGGCATGACAGTTAAATTTAAGCCGATATGCTGTTCGGCGTGTATACCAGCGATATCAACAGACTGGTGGCTATACCCGGCGACGAGGAACAACACAGCGAGATGACCGTTTTCTTCAGCCAGTGCGACTGCACTACCGTAAATTTGGCAGCGTATAGGAATAGTCATCTAGAGCAGTCGCCTTTCGCTAAACATTGAATTGAGCCCGGTCACTCTCTGCGGAGTGATAATCCGTATAATGTTTTACACATCTGCGACAAGGGTTTCCGTTTGTGTGTATTAGAACAATTAGAAATTTTAAGACATAACAATAATAGGTATACATTATTGAACGACCAAACCAACTTAGTTTCATCACCTTTGTTGCGTATTTTCACTGGAAATGCGTCATAAGTAACAGGCGGCGATGACGTACTAGTAAATGTGGTGCAATAGTGGCACGACCTTGTGAAATCGTGATTAATTCCGGCTCAGACTGGTTCGAGGCGATGCGGTAGTGCAGTCGCACTGGCTCAGGCGCGTAGCCTATATAAGGGAATTTGTCACAATTGCTTAGTCACTCTCAGTCCAGCACTCGACGAGTCAACATCACCCGAAGAAGCCTCGTGCAGAGGCGAAACACTTGTCGTATTGATGTCAGACGTTTGGTATTTGGATCGAGGTATATGTTTTTTGTTGTGTATTTATATTATATGTATATAAATATATACATATAATATAACAATCACCATAGATATGTACACATACGAAAGAGTATTGTAGCAACACCACGTAGATAGTGTGCGATTTCTATGCTCTCGAGTGTATATTATATGTATATAAATATATGTGTTTTTTCTGGCCTCCAGGCCAAGGGTTTGTTTAGCGTGGAGTTTTACTTTTGTTAATTTTACCATTTATCATTTGTCTGACTTACAGTTTTGGCGGAAGTAAGCTACATATTTTTATTTTCCTTCAGCCCTTTATCGATGGCTATGTAAGGGAAACTAAACTTTTTAGTTTCCCTTATATATTTTTGTAATGGTCTTTAGAGACCTTAATTTTGATACCTCACTCGATAGATTTTGGTCATTTTTTGTTCCGTTGAAAATACAATATGGCAGCTGTAAGCCGCCACATTAGTTTACTTGACACTCCATATATCTTTTAAACTTTCGCGATTCGAACACATAGTTAAATATTTAAACGGGACTTCTCGTGACCACGATCAATGCAACTTGATCGAAACGTCGAGGTAAATAAATATTAAGTTTTCAGCGCGATTAAGTCCCGTTTAAATATTTAACTACTACATATATCCACTCCATGTCACTCTCGTGATTAAGACAAATTCAATGATACCTCATTTATTAAAATCCACCAAGCCATTTAGGCTGTGGGACGCGCCAAAGAAACATACATACAGCCCAAACACATAACCCTCCGCATTGGGTAATAAAGAAGAGGTAGATACGGCAACGCCCTCAAAATGACCCCGCAAAACGACTTAAAAGTCATCTTTTCTTGTTTCTGCACTCAGCTTGAGGCAACCCAACGTGCGCGACGTCTATAGCGCGACGCAGACAAAATGCGTAAGCGTTCACTTACGAGGCAACAGCTAATTAATAAACAGATGATTTATTCAAACCTTCGATGAAAGAAACAAATAAAGATCAAGAACTTAATACTTACTATTATTCAAAATGCGATCACGCGACTATTTGTGGTGTGTAGTCGATTAGTTATGTGTACTGCCCCGGCTCAAACTATGGATAGCGGCTTTTTACATTATATGATGATTCAGTTTAGTTACCTATTTGTCAATTAAAGAAGCCGTCTCAACTATAAGCGAGCCATGCGCGGAGTTTTGGTGGAACACGAATAGGGCGAACTTAGTGAATCCTTATTTGTTTCTTTCAAGACTGAAACGCATTTTTGTAAAAAAAACCTGTTTAAAGTATTGACTTACCTTAATACTTTTTGCTGATTTACAGTCACTATCAGGGTTAGCACTGGTTGTATCACTGCACGTGCTACTCGGTGCATCACCGGGGGTTCCAACTTCCCCCTCAGTGTTGCCATTACAAGTCTCAGGTTTCTCCTCCACTGTGTTTGATACATTGCTGTCCCCTTCACTGCCGTCTCCGCTCACATCTTCAGAATGTTCTAGATTACGTTCTGCAGATATTTCTAGATTACGTTCTGCTGATATTTGTAAGCTATCTTCGTCATTATCGTCTTTCCTACTTCGCATAATACTTTGTCTTATTTTGTCTATTCTGTTGTCCAAGTCGTTTGAAACGTAGTCGTCGCATTTATAGCTGTAACAAGGAATAAATTAATAATGTCAATTAACCCAGACTACGGAAAAATTCAATGTAGATATGGTTCTGCATCATACTATGTTGCCGCCGTGATCTATTAAAGCTTTGATAACCATTGTGATGGGTAACCAAAACAAGTACAAATGAAAAATGTATATAACCCTCAGACCAAATATTACTAACGACCCCCTCCCCTCTCCCATTATAGCTAAGAAGCATATCGATCACATCAGCTTTCAAACATAAAAAAACCCCATCAAAATCGGTTCGTTTGGGAGCTACGATCGGCAAAAATTGCGCCGTTTAGTAATTGCATTGCAATCTAAATATGCAGTCAGAACTTTTGAATACTTAACAGTGTAGAATTTAATAAATGTTAAAGTTTTCGGACATCCTTCCATAAATTATGGACACAAACAAAAAATACTATGCAAAGAATAATGAATGAAATCACATCATGCGCGTGAGTAGTGAAAACATATCTTCCGTACTCTTTCTTCACGTTCAATTATTAGCTCGTCTGTCACGCGACCATTTTATCAGTGAAAAGTTGTAAACAAGACACGCAAAGGTACTTGTGGTATTATTTATTCTGTGGCGAAGGCACGTAGGTAGGTGGGTAAGCAAATACCTACAAACAAAATAAAATAGGAAATGTAATATAAAAATACATTATTTGGTTAATTCAAACTTTTCCTTTATTATTTTACGGGCTTAGGCAAAATTCCTTTATTTATTAGGTAGGTAGGTATTGAATTGTGCGCTGTTTGTTTGTAGTGTCCGATTCACTCACATAAACACACCACTTTATTTGCTCCATAGAAAGAAGTCCATAGGCGGCGAGAGTGCATTAGCACGTGCATTAGTCGTGGTGGACTATTAAGTCCACCACGGCCATCCCAACGGTTTCCGATGTGGTCGTTTAAGTACTTCTGATATTCTGTGTTAGTGTGGTGTTTGGCCGTCCTGCTAAAACCAAACACCTTGCAGATCGCCATTCAACATTGACGACACCGTCGTCCGAAGAAGTTTTAAATAACTTTCTTCTCGTGTATTCACGAGGTAAAAATTGAAAAGCCATCGCGATGGTAATCAAACAGCGGCGTAGGTATGTACGATAGTAACGAAACACCCGTGACCGTGACCTGACGTGACCTGTGACGTGACTGGCGCGTGCGATGCGACTAATTAATTTATTATAATACATAATTGTTTACTTTCGGAAGAAAGGAATAGATAGACGACGCGGGAGGCGGCGCGGCGGGTGCGGGGCGAAAGTTCGTTGCCTTGAGTAATTGAGCTATTATTTATTCTGTGCCTTGAGCCTGGAAGTGTTTATATGATGACAAATCGCGCTTACTTGTACTTAGTATTATTGAATGAAATGCGAGAATTCATTTTTTGTGCGAATTAATTAAGACGTTTGACCAAATATTGTGTTTTTTGTAGGATAATCTTTAAATACAGTCTTTTGTTATTTTTTCAGCATGGATGTACTGAGTATCAGCAGTAGACACAGCTGTTTTTTTTTGGTAATTAAAAAATAGTGGTGTATACCTACTTGACCACGCCAATAATCTATCTTATGTTTGATGCGTATGATGACACGGTCAATTAGGTAGATAGAAAATAAATATTAAAGTCCGTCTTTTGTAATTAACAAATGAAAATAAACCTTCAATATTTAAGCTACCTCTTTGTTTAACATTCCTCATTAACTTACAATAATAATATTTTCACATTTTGCACTAATTAAAAAGTTCGTAGAACAAAAACATAAATAACACTCCTTTTTTGGGCAGTCGTGTAAAAAACTGGTTGTTTACATTTTCACTATACTAATTCTTAATTATCACCTAAACACTTGGACCAATTTACATGATTCAAACGGATAAAATGGTTTTAGACGTAGACCTTTCATTTGACAAAAATCGTTAAGATATCTCAACAAACAAAAAATCACATTTTCAAGTTGCTCTAGTAATTCTCCAACATGTATGAAATGCGTAACAATTCTTTTAAAAACTATCTTATCAAATGTTAAACGTTAAATTTATTTTAAAGTAGGTCCAATTTAATAAAAAAGGAAATGTTATTTGTTAACAACACGATAATCTAAAATACTTAAGTAGGTAGGTAGGTAGTTCTAAAATACAACGCAAAAATGTGTGTGACATGACTCATAGAAAAAAAAAAGTTTTGAAGTACCTAAGTACTCTTTTTTTATTTAATTTACAAGTTTTGATTTTTGTCTGCGATTAGAAGCACTCGAAATTGTAGCGAATTTTAAGTCTTTCGGGTAGAACGGTTAGCAAAAAAATATGCATGTATGTAGGTAATTTTTTGTTAGCATACACATAGACTGTTGAAAATATATTTCGTTTATATGGAACAAGTTCCACCACTTCATATTTACATTCTAGTCAAACGCAAAACAAAAAATACAATGTAGGTACCTATCTAGGTAGGTACAAACTAACGGACTCCACTTGCAAAGTCGCGGGCAAAACATAACACACCTATAAATATGTCTTACTATATATATTTTTTATCCGTTTAATCATTCAGTAGACAGATCTGTGATAACTTTATTGTGATAAAGACACAAAAAAACTTTGGGTCTTTTTTCCTACTAAGGCATCCCTTCACACAACAATTGTTAATATTGTTACGTTTCGCCATTACTAGAGAAAGTTCAAACAAGCGACACGGTAAGCGTCTGAATGCTAGCGCGCAGCAGCCGGCCTCGCCTGATTTGTAGCCCCGGGGCTCAGCAATCTGTAGGTTATTAGCTCGCGTAAGTAGGTAGAGTGACAGATGCCTGACTGAAGCCAAAACTGTATCATTTTTTTAATCTCTTTTTTCGCCGCGCATCATGCTGAAACTACTGAAGTTTCATTAGTATAGTTTAGTTTCATGAAATGAAACTTGGTATGATTTGAGTTCATACTATGAGGTAAGACATAGGATACTTTTCACGGGATTGATCTAGAATCGAGGGGCGAGTAGTTGGGGGGCGGGGAGGGGGGCTACCCCTCCCCGGAGGAAGGATTTGGGAGAGAGGCGGAGTCGGCGGAGGTGGCGGGACAAGTGGAGAGGGCGGGACAAGTGGAAGGTTACCCCCTGGTATCCTCCTCCCCCTCGCGAACGGGTCGTAACAGCCGTAACACAGTTTCTTCAAAATCAGCTGTTTGGTCGCCTTGGACCCGTAAGTTGACTTTGGCGCTTGCCGGCCGCTGCCGCGGCACGCTCGCTTCGCTCGCTCGGCGCGCGCTATGTGTAGTTATGTTCAAACCTAACCTACCCTAGTTTTTGGGGCCATACGTAAAACCCGCTCAACCAAATAACCGTAACACAGTTCAAAATCAGCTAAGTTGACATTGGCTCTTGCCGGCCCTGCCCTTGATAAAAACGGCTGAAGAAATTTTGATTGGATGTATATTGCTATTTTATGTCTTGGAATGTGCTATTTCAATAATAAAGAGTAACCAAAGAAATAACCACGCATGCGAAGCCGCGGGCACAGCTAGTTAAGTTTTTTTTTATATTGTGTGTCTGTTCACGCATCACGTAAAAAGTACTAAACTGATTTCAGTGTGGTTTTCACTGTTAGCTTAGGTTTAGACTTAAAAACTGGTGTACTTGGTATCTCAATCTGATGAGCACAAGCCGAGCAATCAATAAAAAACTATCTGACATCTGAATGAAATTTGGTATTTGGTACTTTAGGTCCATCTTAATGTGCCTACCTCGCGTTTGGTTTAGGCACAATGCGATTAAGGCAAACTGCGATTAGGTATGCAGCGAGCAAACGTAATAGTACACTTGCAGTAAACCTCAACCTTGTGCTATGGACCTTCGCTAGCAGTTATGATGTTTATTTGATAAGGAAATCTGAATAGAAAGTATTAACTAACAGCCTATTATCAGTTATGCTTGAATGCAACAGCAGAGAGCAGAGACCACGGCAGGTCAATATTATGTTAAGCCGAATTAATACTTAAAATGAGAAAATTGTGTATGTTTGTTCAGGTGACGCTGAAACAGATGAGGAAAATACATACTTCAGGTCTTGGAGTAAAACATTGGATACTTTACATCATCATCACACAAGTAAAACCACAGGGTGCAGCTAGTGTTTAACAAGACATAAGTTAAAAAACTAAAACCGACTATGGTCAGATAAATAATAGCCTATGACACTCTTGCGATGAAGACGAATCGATTGATACCTCGCTTGTCAAAATCGGATAAAGTTTTTAGTTTAAACACATAACCCTTCCTTTGCTTCACTGTAGTTAGGTAAAAAATAGCTTATGATACTCTTGCGATGAAGACGAATCGATTAATACCTCGCTAGTTAAAATTAACACTCTACAAAAGAAGACGAATTGATTGATACTTCACTTGTCAATATCGAACCAATAGGGGCGACGCTACGGTGGAACATCCACATACATACATACATACATAGACTGTTAAACTCATCACCCTACCCTTGCTTCGCCATACTCGGGTAGTTTAAAAGCTTACCAATAAACAGAAAGAACATCACAGCTTATGCACAGCTGGTGGTCTGCCGCCTCTGCGTGTTGTTTTGCATGTCCATTGACATATCGGCCACAATTCACTACACCACATTGTAGGCACAGCCAGTTTTGGTCGTTTGCAGAACATTCTGGAAAGATTTAATTAACATGGTAAAGAATTTGCGAAACTTCATCGAGTCTTCTCGTCGCCAATACCACAAAGAGTGAAGACAATCATCCACAACCAATGTGTCCTACCTGTTATGACATAAAGAGCTGAGACGTGGGCACTCACAGTACGATTAGACCACCAATTTAAGGTTGCTCGGCGGGCTATGGAAAGGGCTGTGCTTGGAGTTTCTCTGAAAGATTGTATCCGGAAAGAAGTGATACGGTAGAGAACCAAAGTTGTTGACATAGCCCTTAGGATTAGAAAGCTCAAGTGGCGTGGGCTGGTCATATCTGTCGAAAGACTGATAACCGTTGGAGTAGACGTGTTCTTGAGTGGAGACCGCGGCTCTTTAAATGTAGTGTAGGGCGCCCTCCAGCTAGGTGGAGCAATGATATAAGCAAAGTGGCTGGCAGCAGTTGGAAGAGAAGAGCCGAAGATCCGGCTCAGTGGCATGCTTTGGGAGAGTCCTATGTCCAGAAAAAGACTGATACGGGCTGATGATGATGATGCCAGACTTAACTAGACAAATTTTTAATGTCTATCTCGTCGAGCAGCAGCTGAATAAGTAGTGTGATACTATAGGGAGTGCTATAGCATCCCTTCCTTAAATAATAATAATATATTCGGGACAATTCCACACTAATTACCTAGCCCTAAACTAGGATACCCTGTACTATGGGCACTAGATAACGGATAAACATTTAGTCTAGTGGCTAGTAACCCTAGGAACGAAATCAAAAGGTTGCGGGTTTGCATCCTGCAAGGTGCAATCATTTGTGTGATGAGCAGAAATATTTGTTTCCGAGTCATGGATGTTGATATTCGTATATATGTATATTTATCCGTTATCTAGTGCCCATATTACAAGGTATCCTAGTTTGGGGCTAGATAATTGGTGTGGAATTGTCCCGAATATATTATTATTATTATTATTATTAATTGCGGCTGTGATATGAAAGAAAAACAAGTTTTACTGCATATGTGTGCTTACCTGTAGTATGCATATATACCAAGCAATTCTTGTATGTATTTTAATGTGTACATGTTAAGTTTGTTGTATGAGGTAGTGCAGGCCTCTGGTGACAGAGTTTGTCAGGCCGCCCGAGGGCCTCTGACAAGGCTAAACAACTGCTATTAATCAATAGCAGCCGGGACCGACATATTGTGTAACCCGGTATCATTGGATTCTAAGTTGCATTATTGAACCATGTGTCATTTTTAAGTTAAACATCAGAATAACACCATCCAAAACTTTATTATGAATAGTATTTTTTTTCTATATTTTGTGGTACTTTTGGATACAGATATGGATATACGTAACATCTTTAATATCAACGTGTCAATGAATTTGACAAGTGCTTTATATAGCAAATTTTCTATATTGACACAACTTTTATGTGGTCTTCAATTTGTCTTCCTTATTTACCGTTTTATGCCTCACACTCAGTCAGACATGCTACCAGACGACATTCTTTGTAGAATGTAGTTTGATTTGTTTTGATGTTGCCCCAGTTTGAAACCTAAGTCGATAGATTAGATACCATATCTACAGAGCACCAGAAATGTGTTTTGATAAATATGCCACATCTAGACATCTGCCTGGCCAGCCACAATTTGTCTGAACCTTAATAAAACAACTGCGCAGAAGTAAATTAGCAGGAAATCGTAACGTGATTCGTGTAATGACTCATTTCATCTGATTTATTCTTGAGGCCCCTTGCGAGGTTTCCAGGGCTCGCACCGCCGGCGGCAGGTTATTAAATGATTATGTGGTAAATGATGATCTGTTTAGCTTTCAGTCGAAAATAGACGAGCATTGGCATGGTTGGTGAGCATTATTATTTTAAACGCATCGCGTCAGATCAAACGCAGATCGGCAGTCACGGTCACCCATGCCGCGCCCCCCTCCCGCATCCCTCGAACAGCTGATTATGTTCGCTGCACGTATTGATTTTTTTCAAACTAACCTCCCGTTATGAATACAATGACGAGTCTTTTCAATGAGTCTAACTCCGCAAAAACGGATAGCGTGCACCGAATACAAGAAAAACTATCAATTTACCTGAACAACTGTAGTTCCTTGTGATCGCGGAGTCCTCAACTTTGAGATCGTCCGCCTTGATGTTATCTAACAAATGTGAACATTCCATTCTTCATAATACGCTAGAATCAAAGTTTAGAAAATAATATTGTTTCATGCAAAGCAAGCAATAAACAAATTTTATTTCCAGCGCTGTTTTTAGCAGTACAATTTCTTCTCCGCAATTTTGCAAAGCCAAGGAAAGGAAGCTCGCGAAACTCGAAGCGAGTGTGCGAGGGAGTGCGATATACATAATCTAGCCATTTGATTTGCCGATACAGGAAGAGTGAGCAGGAAGAACGCTATAAAGGAAAACAACTCTATAATACGTTCAGATACACGCAGTAGCTTTCTTAGGTAATAATTTCAATTTAATATATATATATATATATTTTTTATTTCCCACTGGTTATATTAAATATATGTAGTGTTTCCTTCTCACACCAACCAATATGCCAATAAAACATAGAAATATCTTATTTATGTGCTTACAACGGCTTACAACAAAGAGTTAGAATTATATTCCGTGCGTTCGAGATGAAGGGATGGCATTCTGAGCAGTTTGGACGAGACGTTAGCTTTATATAAACAACACTTTTGCCACTAACGATCCTTCGCAAACTGAATGAGGAATGACTCTATAGCCTACGCATTAAATCGATTTTCCTATGTCAAATTCAACTGTCATGTCATGTGAACATGCAAACCGAAAGATGATCTAAAACATTTCCAGAACGCTAATTTCGCCCACAAATATCCAAACCGAACGGCAAATGTGATAATTTTGAAGAGAAACGTCTATAAAAAAATCACACCGCAACATAGACATATATATATTTACCACCGCAACGTATTTAGACGCAGCCAATGTAAATGTTTGTGATGTTAGGCTCTGTGCCGATTGCGCAGGCACTGCTGTGGGGATATAATAGTATAAAGTAAAAGCGAGATAGAATATGTGAAAAACGTAAGCGAGGCAGTTATACAATACTGTCTTCACCTTCAACATTGGGATTGCGCCTGAAAAATAGTAGTTTGCGCAGCCACTAGCAGATAACTTCCGAAAGTGAGTGTTTCGCCGCGCCTACTTATACGGGTTATTCCCTTTCTCCCCACCAGCTTTGTCCCACAATTAGGGAGAAAGGGAAAAATAAAAAATGTATAGCCTTTCTCCCGACTACGGATGACAGTGGGGACAAAGGTAATAGTGAAAACATAATTTGCCTTACTGAAAATATAGAGGGACATTATACTATAGTAAATTTGATTATTCCCGCTCTCTTTCTTCCCACTACTTTGATAGGTATATTTTTTGATTACATAGTGGGGACAAAGAGAAACATTTTTGATTATATCTTTTGTCCCCACTGTCATTCATAGTGGGGAGAAAGGCCATACATATTTTTTTTACCTCTTTCCCCCTCTGTTGGGACAAAGCCGGTGGGGAGAAAGGGATTAACCCTTTTAGTAAAATTATTATAAAAATATATAAAACTCAACTGCAAACAAAATTATTGCATACGAGTACAAGCTGGCCGCCCGCAAAAAATAAACACACTATGTAATATTTTAATGGTTTCGGTGGAGCGTCATTGTTGACAGTAGGCAGTTTGCAGTTTTTTTTTTTTATCAATTTTGGTTTTTGATATTAATTACGGTAATAACTTGACCTGTTTAATATTTATTGTAGTTATTCATCCAAGGAATTATTGGTTAGTATATTTTATCTAAAAGGTAGGTTTCTTTGAAAGTTGAATGAGCCTCCAGACCCTGGGGGTGGTATGGATGTAGGTAACTCGGCCGCCATCTTCGGCAGCCTATACTATGGTGATGACCACTGAGTAGGTTGTTTCCTCATGAGCTCGTAAGCGCAGAACCTTTATAGTGGATGCATTAGTCGCTCTCGTTCGGTATCACAAACAACGTTGACTGGCGATGAAGATGATCTTCAAGCAGGACAGCGTACTCCTCCAACCTCCTTCTCTGCTGACTCAACTAATGTAACAGCTACTTCTCCTCCCCTGCTTTACCAAGTCCCGGCTTCCTTGTTCTCTACACCTGCAATAAAATCGCAAGATCTAGGTCAAGGTTTCACTCCTGTGGGGTCGCCATTTGTATATTCTGATTGATCAAAGGCCTTTTACGATTCATGTCCAAATGTCACAAAGCTCTCCATCAGATGGTACAACATTACACCCAGTCACCTTTGGCCGTTTCTTGTTTAGCCGATTCAAGTTTCAAGGCATTATTGAGAGTTTGACAAAAAGTATCGGTCGAAACAGAATATCTTTAGACTTTCATTCCGGAATTGACGACAACCAATTCATAGAATCCCCTACACTGTCTGCAAATAATTATCATGCCCTAATTCCTTCATACAATGTAACGCATGGGATTAATACGAGATATTCCAGCTGACATGTTCCCAGAGATGATAAAAGAAGAGATTAAGGTCTCTCCCAATTGTGGCTCCATTATAAAAGTCCGTCGACTTAACAAATAAAGTTATAATCGATGGATCTGTGGCTTGGAAGCCGTCCCAAACGGTGGTTCTAACATTCGATGGCCAATCTCTTCCTAACAGAGTGATTCTATGTTATAATTCGTTCTCAGTGGCATTGTATAACTTCCCAAATATTCAATGTTTCCAGTGCTATCGGTATGGTCACACGAAAACTCAATTCCGTTCTAATCCAACATGCTATAAATGTGCGTCCACTCACCTCGGCGAGTCTTGCCTAGTGGAGGAGTACAATGCAAAATGTATTTCATTTATGGACTCATTTTGTTACGAATAAGTCTTGCCTTGAGATGCAAAGCCAAAAAAACATAAAAGTAGCCATGAAAAAAAAGTAAAAATAAAGTAAAGTAGTTCTTTCATTTATATTTTTCATTAGTTCAATCTGGGGTAGGGTTTTGTTTAGCGTGGGGTTTTACTTGTGTTAATTTTACCATTTATCATTTGTCTGACTTACAGTTTTGGTGGAAGTAAGCTACATATTTTTATGTTGTTCATTTTAAATATGGATTTCCGCAAAGTAACGCCTGAATCTATCAATTAGTAGCCATGACACAAAAAACTATTTCTTACTCGGAAGCTTCTAAATTGTTATCCGCGTCATAAGTGTCCTATGCCAACATCGCTTCTCCTACGTCTCCTCCTCCCCCTTCTTCCTCTTTTCATATGATCAAAAATAATACTGTGGATCCTCAAAGGGTCGTATACAAAAAGAAGGTAATTCGGAAGCATCTTGTCCCTAATTCGGCCATCGGTAACGGTCCGAGTCACTCTTAATAATTAATATTATTAGAGACGATTTATCACAAGCACCTCCAAATGATTGCGCTCTTCGATCTCAGGATAGAGTAAATATAGATAATCCCCCTCTTCAGTCACTCGTCGTTAATTTTCTTATGAAGCTTATAAACTCTCTTCTTCCTCTATTAAATAGTGCTCCGCCTCTCTTTCTAACTTACCGTCCAACGTTGCCCCCACCATAAGTTGCCTCTTATCTTTCTTACAAAATGGATCAAGTTTACTGGATTCTCCAATGGAACCCTAGAAGTAATATGAACATAAAGTCCGATCTTATTTATCCAGTTAACCATCACAATCCGGTCATCTTGTTTGTCTCGGAAACTTGGCTAAGACACGATCCCAAATTTAGGTTATCTGCAGCCCGATTCCATAACTTGGCTTCAATCGAATTCTCAGTATCGCAGCCACTAATGCCTTGCGATAGAGTCGAATTTGCTATGAAAAAAGTGATAATCCGATTGTAGCAATTATGGAATCGGTGGCCGGGTTTTGTTGATGCTAGAAGAGACCATCAGGATGGTTTCGGTGGTGTTGCCCTTTTTATTAAAAATAATATTACCAAATATTACTCAATTATTTCTTTGCCTTATTACGGTGAAGGCTTCGAAGCGGTTGCTGTTCTCGTTAAGGATTTAACAGTTATCTCTCTATACTTTCCTTTGCCTTCTAAATCTATAATTCATAAACTTATTGCTGTCTTAAATTCTCTTCCTAAGGCTCTTCTAGTTCTGGGCACAGTTCTGGGTGAAAGAATTGTCATCACTCTGTTTGGGTTGCGGTTTGTCGGATTCTTCTGGGGTATTTTTATTGGATTCCTTAGATCATCTTAATCTCTGTATTTTAAATGGCGGATCCCCGACTAGATCTCGGCTGGATGAATCCCCTAGTGCAGTGGACCTGTTCTTGTGTTCTCCAGAGCTTACTTCACTTATGTCCTGGTGTGTCCTTCCTTCTACTTATGGCAATTACCATTTTCCTATTCTTATAAATGTGTCACAAAAATTACCACGTAATGCTTCTAGAAATCCTCCTCTTCTTAAATATGTCATACAGAATAATAGTTCAGGGTGAGACCAATTTAATGAACTTACTGATATAAATACTCCTAAATTACTCGTCATAAATTCTTACAATATAAGATCTTGTTCTGATGCTTGTGCACAGTTTATTAAAGAAGAAGAAGAAGACATTTATTTGACACACAATTACAAAAAATGACAATAATAATAACAACAAAAAACAGTAAAAAATTAAGTGCGGTGCCAAAAACGCCGCGCCTCAGCATAATACTGAGTGTCTATGACACTCAGCGCTGGGTGCTAAGTCTAAAGTGTGCTAATGGGTCTTTCCCTATTAAAAAACCTCATTCGAATAAAATTCCATCTCCTCCGTGGTGGGATAAAGACTGTACTGAAGCAATTGAATCTCGTAAGGTTGCTGAAGTCACCTTTTACATGGCCATGAATAGTGAAAATAAAACAGAATTAAATAAAGTGATAGCTGGAAAAGTTTTTGCACTAGCATTGGTCCCGACACTCCTGCTGTTTTGATATGGAAGAAGATCCATAGGTATAGTCGTTATTGGTGTCCTCCTTATCGAAGTTGTTGCCCATCCCAGGCTTGGGCTGACTCTTTCATGGACAAATTAGGCCCTCAATATTGCCCTGTTCCTTCAGAACTACCATTTCTTTCTAATCCTTCATCTATCGAACCATTAGATCAACCGTTTTCCTTAAATGAATTGGAAATAGTTTTGAAATCAGACAGAGACTTAGCCATTCATGGACAGTATTCCATATTATTTTCTTTCTAAAGCTAACGCCCGCCTTCATATCTATTATTTATCTCTTGTTCATATTATTTTTGATTCCGGATATGTTCCAGTTACTTAGAAATCTCAATTTATTATCCATATTCTTAAACCTGATAAAGATCCGGTAGATCCTAATTCTTACCGTCCTATTGCGAGAGCAATAGGACGGTATATATTCTCTGGTCTGGTCTTGTTTTGTGTTTCTAAATTTCCTGTTTAATATATAATTTATAAACTTTTTGACGCGAAGCTGACTACATGACACTGGCAGAAATGTCTAAACGACATGAGCAGTTTTCCATTAGGCATTGTCAGTTTAGTTCTTTCATCGTCAAGAGATGTCGCTCGCGTAACTTTTGGTATTTACTCAACTGAACATGGTAATCGAAAGCAGGTAAAATTAGCGTTTTACCGTAAAAATACACAAACCACGAGCGAATCAAACGAACGACAAGTTGTTTGTGTAGATAAATTTGTTATTTTTTATGACATTGGCAGTTTTGACATATTCAGATTTTATTTACCCCTTTATTAAAGTAGATAAATTAAATCTAAATAAAACGGTCCATTTTCTTTGTATCATTAGCTGTAATTTGTAATATAGATTATCAAGCAGGTAGAAAATACTACCAATAAAATGTAATGAATTTGTTAGAAAACTTACGCACAACATGCCAAACAAGGAAACGCAGAATTTCATACCCGCCAGTAAGCGTAATTCAAAATCTTTGGTCATACCCAAGGAAGTTCTATGTACATCTACGAATAAATAATAAGTCAGAAACTCTAATTCAGAACAAATGTCACAATAAAAGTGCCCCTACTTCAAACCAAAACGACGTAAGATTCAAAGTACGAATCACTTCCGAGGTTACAAATAGACATGCTTGGTGATTGGTTTAAATTCAGAACGAAAGCAGGGATTGGTTCACGCGCGTGCTGCAATGTCTGCTATGACAGCTGAATCATAGCGGCGTGGACGATGTTATGCAATAAGTGGACCGGACCAAGTCAGTAATAAAACAATATTACTGTACAATGTTTTTTTTTGGCTCACTTTTTACAATTCATTAAATTCTTTGTCCCACGAAATATAATTAATTTATTAAGTTTTTGTCCAGAAGACATTAAAAGAGAATCTTTCTTCGCAATGTAGTGAAGACGGATTCTGAGAAATTTAAAACGGAATGTCCTCCTGTCTGCCTGTGAATTTAGAGCTGAGGTTCAAGTTCAGAAAATTATTTTTATATATTTCCATAAACTGTCAGGCGTTTGGGTTATTGTTGCAACGGCCGTGGTTGCGGATCACTCCAAAAACAACTCAATATGATCTTGGCTTAATATGGTTAAATAAATTTCTATATATGTAACTCTACTAGCCGCGCAAAAAGTAATTTAAAACTTGAAATACATATGAGGAGTCCTAGAAGTCCAGTTTTGGACTGAGTTTTGGTCACTGGTTTCAAAGAGTTAGTATATACTGTTACTCTTTGTCCATTTACTGTTCGAGTTATTTTTGACTGCACATTGATTTAGAGACCTTTAATATATTTTTCGCTTTGATCCAAAACGTTATGTAGTTTTTCTTTTTCTACCACTGAAAAAGGGTGTTTAAACCCGTATCGGCAATCGGTCTTGAATTTAGTATGTCGAAAAGGTTGTTAAACGTTTCTAAAAAGCTAACAGTTGCATCTGTTTCTTGAAAATCAGGCATGTTTAACTGTTGCGAACCACGTTTCACGTTCATGATATTATTTCGGAAGTATAGATGCCGATTTGACAATTTATTCCCAAAATGCAATCCAACGATATCTTGAACATTTTTCAGTTTCTGCAAATGTGCCCACTCAATATTTTTTTCTTGTTTTTATCTACGAGTGTATTTTTCCTCTAATGTGTTACGCACAAGTTTCACCATATGAAATGGATCTAATATTACAACTACTGGGTCTCCGGTAGATGGGTCGTCAAAAAACGATTTTGAATTGTTTGTGTCTTCAAAATTGCAACCCAACATCTTAGCCGTAGCAATGTTAGATGCGACATAGATTTTTCCTTTTAAGGGCTAAAACTATATCGTCCGAAAAATCATTCAATGCATTTTCAAGTTTTCATTTCAAGTATTTTCTGTAGTATCGCCAAATCCATTTTTCTTTAATTGGGATAAAATATTGTAAGTGAAATATTCTTCATAGTTAATCTTTTATTTGAGCGTTGTAGATTTCTGATCTGTGATAGTCGTTATACTGCCAAAATAGTTTTTTTCTTAGTTTTTGCTTTAAAATGTGTGTTTTAGGAGTATTCAGAGCAGATTCAATATCTGACGATGGTATATTTATCGGCGTAACGCATGATCCTCTTTCTTCAAAACTAAAGACTTCGGTTGAAATAAGATTATTTTTTAATTTTGTTTTTCTTGGTTCTTTTTCTTGGTTGGTAAGGTTATTTTCAGGAGAATAATATCAACACTGAATGTAATGACGGTGTTGTTTCCAGGTGAATAAGATCAACACTGAATGTAATGACGGTGTTGTCTTCAACACCGTCATTACATTCAGTGTTGATATTATTCTCCTGAAAATAACCTTATTGAAGATCAGTTTCAAATCTATGAAAGACTGTCTCTAATTGAAATAGATACACATATACAGCTAAAATAAAAAATCCTATCAAACCTAAATATTAAGTGCAAAAAATAATAGTGAAATCTTACAAGTTTTTGTGCCTTATTCCTTGAGGGTTTGCATTATTTGTTTTTTTGAGCAACTCAGGTAAATCAAACACTTCAAAATTCCAGAAGGTGAATTTTCAGTAGCCTGAAAAATTAAACGTGCTTTAATTCGATCAAACTATGAACTGTTTTTTTTTAATGCTATTGTTATTCCCATGAGTCGGAAAAGCCGAACCTATATTACATACCAACTGTAATCGTTCATTATTGTTTATTTGCTCATTTTGTTTAGTATTCTCCTAAATATGTTGACGTTTCTAAGGTATGAATCATCTGCGTGAAAAAAATAACAGCTTAATTTCAAAATTTCATCGAGCAGAAAATAAACTTTAGTGCAAAAATTGACTGACTTCATTTTGCATAGTATTGATAGTAGTATTTAGTAGTATAGTTTTGCATCGCGGTTTGATAATGTATTTGAACGTCTTTGAATATAACTATAATTTTGCAACTACTACTAGTGAAAAGTGATCCCTGGACATTTTAATCTTGTATGGCTCCTGCACCACTTCACAACACACGCTGGCATGATGATTCACAGCTGTAGAAAACAATGATAAAATTAAAACGTACGCGAAGCTATGACGTGTGCTCGCTTGCATGAAAAATGTACGACTGATGACGCGCTGGACACGACTTTTAAGCCCCACCTACTTGGGCACGACTTTTGTTGGGTCATTTTATTAACGCTGTTACGTTTCCTGACTTATTACTTATTCGTAGATGTACATAAAGAAAACTGTTACCTAGCGAGAAATAAATAAAGCTAAAATAAATAAATATATTCGGAACAATTCCACACCAATTTTCTAGCCCCAAACTAGGATACCCTGTACTATGGGTAGGTACTAGATAACGAATAAACACACATATATATGAATATGACACTTGGAAAATCGCTTTGCCAATAACATTTTAAAAAACGGCATAACGGATTTGGATGACATTTGGTATGGAGGTAGAAATCTGTGGGAGGCAACGACAGTAAGAAAATGTCTATCTATGTTACTCTATGGTGAGATGGGAGGTAGCAAAGAGTATATGATATGGAGGTCAAGGAATTTCTATGTACTTGCATACAACTGGAACGACTTCTTCAAAGTAAACACGGGGTATCGATTAGTTGACCTTGAAAACAAATTAAAAATAAAAAGAGACAAGGAAGTTAACGGAAGCCGTTATTGTCTCTTTCCTATTTATAGTGCCAATCTCAAGTGACATCAAGTTTATTTTTTATTAAGTGCAAAAAATGTGAAACGTTGTACGTGAGAGAAAGAGACTTCCCGCTTTCGTGAACGTTTTGGTACGACCACTTTTGTATTATAGAGATATCATTCCCCCCGCAGTGTGATTACGTAATGTTGATCGTGACGGTTTCAAGCCGTCAAATTCAATAATGCTTTGCGTAGAGTCGATTTTGCTATGAAAAAAGTCTCAATCTGATTGCAGCCAAGTTCTGTGGTCGGGCCCCCGACCACAGAACTTGGCTGGCACTGCAGTTGTACTTTTATTTATTCTGTGGTTGTACGTACGTACTTAGGACTTCCTTGATAGAGCTTGTACTATTATTTATTCTGTGATGGAGCTAGCTTTTTTGCAGCCCGACTCCATAATTTGGCTTCAATTGAATTCTCAGTATCGCAACCACTAATGCCTTGCGATAGAGTCGAATTTGGTATGAAAAAAGTGATAATCCGATTGTAGCCAAGTTATGGAATTGGGCCACTGATATGGTACTAATCTTTCCCGGAAAAATGCACGGTACCCACAGACTAGGTAGAGTTACTATGTATCAGACCGCCGACTGTAGAACAAAAATTCTCTGTGGTGAGTTTTAATGTTGCATGACATTATGTTTTTTTTTCTGTATGATGTTAAATGGCAAGGGAATGAGACGCATACAGCCAGTGACGCGCATGTATAACCCGTAGAGGTTTTACACCAGTAAGCGTAATTCAAAATCTTTGATTTAACTATACCCATACATACTGCATTTACTTATATATATTGTACCTATCTCGTAGTACCTATCCTACTAATTTATGAGATGTAGAGACAGATGAAATAAAACCATATATTATTACTTATTGAAAGATTTATTTTTTAATTTCTTATTGTATTTTTCCAAGGCCATTTTTTGCATCGCAGGCAAAACACGATTTCGTAGTCGGAATACGAATATGCCGTACCGTGCCCTTTAATATTTTATTAATGATATTGCACCAGTTCACTAGTGTGAATCTCACAATTAATGCAATGAAATGACTGAGAAGAATTGTCCTGTGTTCGGTACAGTTGATGAAATCAAATGAATACTTGGACAAAATTATATTTATTATATTTGACGAAACCCCATTTTGATGGGCATTGTGTTCCAAGTATTCATTTGTTGCAGTAATGACGGTACCTACATAAGAGACGCGGGCGAAACCGCGGGCACAGAAAAAATGATAGTCCGCGGGGCGCAGCTAGTATTTATATAAATTTAATGTTTCGTTTATTTTACTTTAATATATTTATTTTTATAATCTAAAATTGAAAATTTTGTAATAAGCTTAAAAATCAATTATTGATATAATAAAGACCTTCATTTTGATACCTCACTCGATAGGTTGTGGTCATTTTTTGTTCCGTCGGATATACAATATGGCAGCTGAAAGCCGCCATATTAGTTTTCTTGACACTGCATATATTCTATAGCACTTTAGTAATCAAGACGAATCCAATGATAGGGTAGACTGGGTACGTTTGAACACGTCACAATTGAAACAACTCATTTATTTAAAAAACTACGATACTTACGCCTTGTGACGTAGCAGTCGTCTCTCCATTCGGCCATGTTCGATTCTGCCACCAGTAGCGTTCGAGTCAGCGAGCCAAGCAAATGAGCTCAGGAGGATTTATCAAATTTCGCGCCCTCAAAGCAAGTTTTTTTTGTCATTTTAATTCTTTTATAACATATTTTACTTCTTTTTTTTTCTAGCCTACTCTGTCCCACTGCTGGGCAAAGGCCTCCCCCATCTCCTTCCAAGCATCCCTATCCATGACCGCGTCAGACCAATCCCGCAGAAAGGAATCGAAGTCATCACGTCATTTTACCGTTAAGTTTTTATAAAACTTTTGATTGAAATGTGTTTCTTAGCTATTTAAAGGTATTTCTACTACTTTGGATTATGCCGATTTTGGCTTATGCCGATTTAAAACCCATATTTTTGTCGTTGAAGTAGATAATTCCGAATGGGGACGTTAGAAACAACTTGCCTGGGGACAATTAAAACGTTTCAACCGTCCCGGCGTTTCAACCATCCCCATATTTTTTTTGAGTAATTTTGAGAAAAAATACTCCTTTTTTAACACCCGACTAAAAAAGGGTCATGGCTGGTCTCCTCTACAGGTCGCATTTCTCAACCGATCCACAGGTTAAATGAAAATCTTTATTATAAAAACACGACTGTTGTGCCTTAATGAAAGGGAACATGTATGCCAATACTTTAGATTTTTGAAATTCTAGACAAAGTTTACAAATTGAATTTGCTTATCATAGTATTCCCATTGTTTTTTTAAGTCAGCCTATTTTACCCGGGATAAAATGAAGTGTGTTTGTGTGTTAGGGTTCCGTGTGTGTGTGTGTGTGTGTGTGTGTGTGTGTGCGCGAGGGTGTGTTTGTATTTGTGTGTGTTCTAGTTTAGAAGTTCCAAATCGTGGATTAAAGAAACTCACCCACATCATACAAACATAACACTCTCTTTTGGGCAGTTGCGTAAATAGTACGTTTTGATTGAAACATTGTTATAATTGAAACAATAACTTTTGTATGAAAATGTTAATACCTGTTTATTTCTATTTATGTTTTGTTAAAGCTTAATGTGTCAGAAAAACTATGATGACTGTGCCAAATGCTAAAGATTAGTATAATTAAGAACACTTAAAGACACATAGTAAAAAATATATTCAAAGATGTTTAGGTCAGAGATACTTATGTTTATAAATCTTAAAATAATGATTTAACCCTTACCAAATTTTCATGATCGCGTTAAAAACTGTTGTATTATAGAAAATTATTAAGACTGATTAAATAAGTATAATTGTTCATAAGATAATTAAGTGTTTCAATGAACCCCTCTTGGTGTTTCAATCGTCCCTACCATGGGGTCAGTTGAACCACTTTTTCTTTTTATCTCTTTGTGGCTACTGTACCTTAATTGATTATGCTAGAGCCACCGAATAGACTTTATTTAGTAACTAGATATATGTTTCTTGAAATTGTATAAAATTAGTGTCTTCAAATAGTTAAAAAACTGCATGACATACATTTAAAGTAAAATAACCCGGTCTACCCTACCTCATTTACCCAAATTCATCAAGCCGTTTTGGCTGTAAGAAGCGCCTAACAAACATACGAACTCATTAAAAAATAATTTTGACCAAGGCTTGTACTATTATTTGTTCTGTGACCAAGGTTTAGTGACACATGACTATCGAATGAGGATTTGATGGAAGGAATAACACCACTGCCATAAATCTTCCGTATTATTAGAATGTAATAAAGATGTTTATTAATTATTATTAATATTATTATCAGCCCATATCGTCCCATTGCTGGGCAAAGGCCTCTCTTCCCTCCTTCCAATTTTTCCGGTCTATTGCTTTAGTTCGCCATTCTTTCTCGTACACGTCAAGTTTGTCTCGCCACCGTCGTCTAGGCCGGCCACGCTGTCGCTTGACGCCTTGCGGGATCCATTCCGTGATGGATTTAGCCCACAGATCGTCTGGCATACGACAGACGTGTCCAGCCCAGTCCCATTTAACCATGGCTGTTTTTTGGGTTACATCGGCGATCTGGGTCTCGGAGCGCAGTATTGTATTTTAACATTATTTAAACCATACCAATATATAAAAGAGAAACATTGTCTGTTTGGGGAGCTTTCACGCGATAACGGCTGGATTGATTTTGATGAAATTTGGAATGGAGATACTTTTTATCCTGGAAAATTGAAAGTTTCTACGGGAAATCTGGAAAATGTTGATTACTCGCTGTAAAGAATGGTCGCCATCACAGAATGGGATGTGGTTGCCATGGAATCGAAATAACAAGTCTGTCAATAAACATCAGAGTGGTGCTACACCTACGTTTGCATTGGTTTTTAATATCCTAGAAGAAAATAGGACGCTTTTTTTCGCGATAAACAGTAGTACGCGCGTACCAAGTCGCGGACGGGAAAACTGCAAACAAGTTAGGTAGTTACTTGAAACTCGTTATTTTTTTAATGTGGGATGCTTGGTTATCGCTAAGGTCCCTGCACATGCACTCTACAACTTCTTTATTACCTGGACTATTACATTACTTTCAGCTATGACTTATCCCTATCAATTTAGGTAATTTATTAGCACTTGGTCAGATTCTCTGGAGCTGCTGCAGAGCATCACTCTCAAAGATTTTGATTTCCACTTACTGGCGATCACACTACATATCAAAGAGTAGGTATACAAATACCTTTCAACACGGTACTCAAGGCTACCACGAGACAGGCTTGGCCTAGTGTGAGGACCGTAAGTAAATATTGAAGAATGTAATACTTATTTTTAATAAATAAATATTTGTACTACTACAAATGTCCAAATCCAAACTGATCGTTGTAGGATCTCTAAAGTGGCTGTGGCATTTTTAACTGCAAATTCTTCCAAAACGAACGGCCTCTAAGTGATTAGTAGTCCTTTTCAATTTCCATGACATTCTGAATTCAAATCTTTCTAACAATTAGCTTGGCGACAAGCAAGGCAGTCTATTCACACACATGAGTGACCTCGCATAGAGGAAATGAAAAGGTATACAGATCGTAACTACCAATTACCACACAGGGCACTACTTTATAGGAGCCTAGGTCAGTGTATTATCTATGGCCTAGGGGTAGTCCAACTCTAATATAAGATATAGTCACCCCTTCTGAAGCATCTCTTAATTCAATCAACCGACAATTCAATTAATACAAAGAAATAGTTTTTAGATTTATTTATTAACCTTAATTACGCCTGCCACCATAACCACCCTGAGTAGCCGGTTGCGTGAGCTGCAAACCATTAATGTTGTTGAAATCCAACATCTTCAACATCTCCTTGGTGTCAGGATCAACCTCAATGATGTCATGCTCCAAAGCGGACACCTCGGGGACATAGTTGTCACGCCTCTCACGTTCTTCCTCTTGCAGTTTGATGGAAATTCCACGCACCTGGGAGTGTCTGAGACGCCTCATCAAGTGAGTGGCAAATCTGAAACAAGCAATGGTTGGTTATACAAAAACAAAAAAAATGCTATTTACAAGAGCTGAAATTTTAAAGGTGAAAAATTAAAGTGGGAAATTTTACTGTGGGTTTATTCTGTGAAAAAATATATAGGAACAAGAATATCTTTTAGCACCAAATTTTATTCTTTATCTTTGTGGTACATAGGTTAAAGGCCTGCATTCAGGGAACCTGGGGTACAACTTCGGAAGCTTGACCCACGATTTTAAGGGAGGGGAGGGGGGGGGGAACGTGTAGGGGGGAGGAAGTGCAACCCTCCCTGAGATTGGGGGGGCTAGATCTCCCCTCTTCTCTGAGATATGTTTTTTTACTTTTTACACTTGCTTACAATTTGTATCATATATTTGGTCATTTTTCAACGCCTTAACCTTCGGAGGGTTCCTCACAACCCCCCCTGAGAGAAGGGGGGGCTGAACTCCCCCCCCCCGCCCCTCTGGGACATGAATTATTTTCTAATAAATAGCAATTTTTTTCAAATGTTTTGACATATTCACTGCTCCATGCACTGTGGGGGTGAATATATAGAATTGACGGAGGAGAGGGGGTGGGGGGAGGTGGAGGGCTACCCCTGGTACCCCCCCTTCCGCGTAGACGCTTAGTGTATGCAATATTTCAGTTTTAATTTTACTAAAAATCATCACAAAGTTTATTAAAAATCGTCCGTTTGCGTTTGGTCGCCGAAGGGGACCAAACAGCCGTAAATTTAAGTTGGCGATGTGTAGTCATGTTCTAACCTAACCTAGTCTTTGGGGCCATACATAACATCTTCACAAAATAAAAAACAGCTCAAAATACAAGACCAAAGCTACAAAAAAAAATTGCAAATTAAATATATAAAAAAAACATATCTTGGCAAGATCTAGCCAGCCCACTCTCAGGGGGGGTTGTACTCCCTCACCCCTACCCGTCCCCCCCCCCCCCAAAATTGTAGGTCAAAAGCTATGAAAAATATAACAAATTAAATATATAAAACAAATCATATCTCAAAGGGGGTGGTGAGATCTAGCTCCCCCACTCTCAGGGGGGTTGTACTCACTCATCCCTACCTGTTCCCCCCCACCCCGCCCCTAAAATCGTGGGTTAAGCTTCCGAAGTTTCTCCGAACCTAGTACTAAAATGACCATAGTGTCAAATGACACGGATCAAACATTTCACAATTACAGTTATCCACAACTTTGGTCTGCACCCATCGTAGTGCTTCACCACAGATACTAGGTACCTATGCTTGTAATGCAAGACCTTGCTAAAATAACAATGTATTTTACATAGGTAATAAATCAAGTTGTTTTCTTTTTTCAAAACAAATTGTTTTTTACTAGTTTTCATGATATTCGCATGTATACTTGTTGCTAACATTACTCTATACATTTAATTTAGATGGGAATTAAGGTTAGTTCATCGAAATTGAATGATTCAGAGATGCATTTTGTACTCACCCAGCGATTTTGTTCCGAAGGGGCTTCGTAGGAATGATAGCGATTTCCTCGCATATTCTCTTGTTGGTATCAAAGTCAAGAGTTAATCTGGTGTAATATTTTTCAATTATGATTTTAGCCGCTTTCTTCACGGTCTTAGTCCTGACACGACCCTGGAAATTATAAGATTTTCAATAAATAAGCTTTCCATGGCCAAAGAAATCATTCCGTAGGATCGGTGTTATATCAGCACATCAGATTTTTGTAAGATTATCAAGATATTTCCAGATAAATTCACTAAAATAATTTATTTACCATGGCTGAAGCACTGCTGCAGTATTTTTGACAAATACAAAAGACAGAAAGAAATGACAGGCAGACAGATTAGCTGACAGAACAGACCGCAAAGCAGAGTTCAGAGTTGACAGGTAAACAAACTGTCACAAGTTGACATTTTTTTTTTTTTTTAGAAAGGATATGTGCTGCAGCCCGATTCCATAACTTGGCTTCAATCGAATTCTCAGTATCGCAGCCACTAATGCCTTGCGATAGAGTCGAATTTGCTATGAAAAAAGTGATAATCCGATTGTAGCCAAGTTATGGAATTGGGCCACTGTTGGTCTATAACAGCAGCCCGATTCCATAACTTGGCTTCAATCGAATTCTCAGTATCGCAGCCACTAATGCCTTGCGATAGAGTCGAATTTGCTATGAAAAAAGTGATAATCCGATTGTAGCCAAGTTATGGAATTGGGCCACTGTTGGTCTATAACAGCAGCCCGATTCCATAACTAGGCTTCAATCGAATTCTCAGTATCGCAGCCACTAATGCCTTGCGATAGAGTCGAATTTGCTATGAAAAAAGTGATAATCCGATTGTAGCCAAGTTATGGAATTGGGCCACTGTTGGTCTATAACAGCAGCCCGATTCCATAACTAGGCTTCAATCGAATTCTCAGTATCGCAGCCACTAATGCCTTGCGATAGAGTCGAATTTGCTATGAAAAAAGTGATAATCCGATTGTAGCCAAGTTATGGAATTGGGCCACTGACCTCTACAGCGTCACCGGACGGTACTTTTCTTTTGTTCACTATTATGTGCTCTGTGGCCCTATTAAAGGGGTGCGTTCACTTACTACGCTCGAATCACCCGTGTAATTATCGCTCGATCATCGGCAGGCTTATTAGCTAATTAGCAATTGCTACTATTGTACAATTCTAGCTGTCAAATAAGCGATTATCTGCTGATTCGTATTATCTAACAAGCTACCGCTCGCAAACATACAGTAGCGCTTCTAGTGGACGGTTTTGACACTAGAATCGTAATTGTAATAATCATGTATGAATTGCTCCAAAATTCGTATTAGATAACGCATTGCGATTGGTAGAGCGATTAAAATGCAAGCGATTGAGCTGTCAAAAAAGCAACTACTCAAATACAATGATGTTATATATAAACTGAGGGAGATACGTTGTACCCCGCTCTGCGTGACGAAGTAAACACAAGCTAATCAGCCTGTGTTGACTTAGTCCCAAACAGAGTGGCAACGACGCAACACGTAAATACACACGACTTCTGAAACATGAAAAATTAATCAAAAATGCCATCTTGTGTGTTTAGAAAGCGCAGTACATACACTAGGACGACTGTGAAAGGCAGGAAGGAAGTGTCTTTTAATTTTTAAGTACTGTTTACGATATTGTAAATGGAAAATAATAAATTTAATTTTACTCTAAATCAACTGTTGCGATGTTGCCGCTTCGCCACCTACACGAACGAGACAAGTAGCGAGTTACGTGTAAGAGCGATAGAGAGAACGCAATAATAGCGCACAGTGTTGTTAATTCGTATGATGCTAGGGGATGTTGGGGCTTACCAACGGCTGACGATCAACAGTCTGCGCTCCGACCCGTAAAGGCCACGAATGACGATTTCAGTTGGGGAGTCTAGCGAAGTTAGAACCCTATTTGTATTGGATTAGGACAGAATATTGTATTTTTGTTACATATATTTGAAAACAGCTTGAAACGAGCAATTTTATTGGATAATAAATTGGTTCGATCCTAGCGAGTTCATCAACCGCGTAGTGAGTTTTTATTTGTTTTGTTTTTAGTGATTTATAGCTTGTATTTTGTCTAGTAATACTGTAAGGAACATATTAAAATAATTTTGTGTTTAGTGTCCCGCGAGTGACGATTATCACAAAGTGCTTCAAAGTGTCTATCGTCACTTTTGGCGGGAAAATGTTAATTTGACGTCCGTATATGCAGATTTCTAAATAAATATAATTAAATAGTATTATATCACAGTTTGTGGCACGAAGATCCAGGTACACTTAATTTGTACTCAATGCATAGATAATGTATAATCATTATAAGAAAAGAGCATCTCGATCAGCGTTAAAACTATGTAAGGACGTGTTGAGTAATATGAATGGTATATACTCATTCAAGATCCTTGTATGCAGATTTGTAAAAAATGAATATATTGAAATGTTTTAACAGTTTACACTTAATTTGTACTCGTTGCACTAAATAAAATAACAGAGGATTGTCTCGATTAACGCTAAAATCTATACACGGATGTCAAATTTTCCGAACTATGAATTATTTACGCTAATTTGACGTCCATATATGAAGTTCCCAAAAAAAGTAATCATAACGAGGATTTATTGGGATTGTTATAATAGAACACTTAATTTTAATTCTTCATACTACACAGATAATATAACGTAGTAGAGAAACATCTCGATTGGCGATAAAACTGTATAAGAACGCCCATTTTTGTGCAAGATGATTTGTTTATGCTAATTCGACGTCGGTATATCCACTTTTTTAATAAAAAACTTTATCATAATTAGGATAAAATATATAAGGTTTAGCTTAAAGACCCACAATTACATTTAATTTGCACTCTTTGCATTTTATAATACTAGTTTTTCCGCCCGCGACTTCGTACGCGCGGACTACTGTATATCGCGAAAAAACATCCTATTTTCTTTTAGGATATTAAAAACTAATGCAAAAGTAGATAAAGTACCAATTCTCTTGATGTTTTTGACAGACTTGTTATTTCGTTTCTATGAATTCAATGTTCTACAATTTTCCGGGATAAAAAGTATCTCATGTTTTATTCCAGGATAAAAGCTATCTTTATTCTAAATTTCATCAAAAACCATCAAGCCGTTATTGCGTGAAAGCTCCCCAAACAAACAAACAAACAGACAACGTTTCACTTTTATACAATATGGATGGTTTATGCTCATTCGACGTCCTTATATATATAGTTTAAAAAAGGTAATCATATTTAAAATAGTATCAACGCGTTTTAGCATGAAGATCCTGCTACACTTAATTTTTACTTACTCATTGCACTATACAACACATTATTTATAAGAAAGGAGTATCTTGATTAGCTTTACACCGAACTATAAACGGACGACAAACGCTGTGCAATATGAATGGTTAATACTCATTTGACGTCCGCATATGCAGATTTCTAAACAAATAAAATTAAATTTAGGTATATCACAGTTTGTGGCATGAAGATCCAGGTACAATTAATTTGTACTCAATGCATTAGATAATGTATTATTATTATTATAATAAAACAGAGCATCTTGATCAGCGTTAAAACTATATAAGGACGTGTTGAGCAATATGAATCATTTATGCTCATTCAGGTCCTTGTATGCAGTTTTGTAAAACAAATGATATATTGAATGTTTTAACGGTTTACACTTAATTTGTACTGGTTGTACTAAATAACATCAGAGAACATAACATATTTTTTATTTATGTTTTATTATTACGGACTAGGCAATCGTTTGACCACGATCTCACCTGATGGAAAGCGATGATGTGGTCGAAGTTGTAGCACGTTTGCCTAGTAGATGCCTATATTCACTCTTGACTTGAACACACCTGGATTATAATTCACCAGAAAAACTGACGAGGGCAGGGCATTCCTCACCTTTGCAGTTCTTATAAAAAATGAAGAAGCGTAACGCTTCGTTCTTGTGCGAGGTATTGCAACCATAAAAGGGTGGTACTTTGCTGATTGTCTAGTCGTACGGTGATGGAAAGGTGATGGGGGAACCAGGTTGTGCAGTTCTTGTGCACAATCTCCATAGTGCAATCTGTAAAACACCGACAGGCTTGCTACTGTACCTAACTATAATTCGATCATTATTGTGCCATCCCTTACTGCAATTGACTACCGTTAGTTTTACATTATTATTCTATTGTTATAAAAGTGGCCGGTACTGGAAAGGACTTGTTTAAACACGATACGGTGAAGACAGAGGCGCAGGGCGGGGCAAAACTGAGCGAATTCCAGGCGCGGGTGCAAAAAAATAAATAGTAATACGTGAGTGGCGCGGCCGCCAGAGGCCAGTCAAGGAGCGACATTAACAGTGAATGGTTGTGCTCGCGCCGATCGGCCCTGGATTACGAAAATCTAGTGTACCGAAAGTGATTGAGGCGGCCTGGGCCCGGGAAAGTCACCGAGCGGCGCTCTTGGAAGATACTTTGGAGTTTCAGCGAATTAGTGCACTAACAGAATGAGAGGCGTTTTAAAATTATTTCTGAAACGAGAAGAGTTATTTGGGGTTTGTTTTAATGAACTGGGGTAGTGTTTCCGTTCCGTCTGACTTGCTGGAGGGACGTCGCCCTCGTAAAGGAAGTTTTGTGTTATGCTTTGTCTAGTCGGTGATCAGGTGGCGATATATCGCCAACATGCCTCATTGTGCGCATACTGCGCGTGTGCACGCGGTAAGGTAGTAGCTAACAAGCAGAGAACATACAATAATTATGGTAGGGAACGTAAAGCATTTAAAGGGATATTCGGCTACGTTCTATGTTGTACTATTATTTATTCTGTGCAGCGATACGAGTGACGATCGACACAAAGAAAAAAACGTAAGCAGTGCGCACATATAATTATTCTGTCATATTAATCTATACTTATAATGGAGCCGTGAGTGTCAGGGGGGTAAAGAACTTTGTACCTAGTTTGGGTATGGTACGCGATTTACTTCATGACTAGATGTATGATTAAACAACTGAACGGTTTGGTTGAAGTTTGGAGTTGAGGTGGCTTGTGCCCTGGAATGAAACACTTTTTCATCATCATCCACTCGGGTGAAGCCGTGGGTGCGGCTAGTTATATCATAACAATTAATTCACCGGTTTAAGTCAAGCCTTTATTCTCAGTTGCAAATTTCATAGATCCTTGACTATATAAACACTAAATAAATAGAAATCTTCGAGTGATTTCTGAACCATAAAATGGACATTAAGTTTAAGTCTAGATAAATACTTTAGGGAACTCTTTTATCAGATGATGGTTGCCACTAGCGGGTCTTTGAGTATTGAAAAATGCTCGTAATTATTGAGTGATTACACTGTCTAACATTGTAAAGGCGGAAGTATGTAGGTATATTTCTTACTCCTTTACGTTCAAATGGTTGAACTGATTTTCTATGAAATTAGGTATTGGGATGGCTATATCCTGGATTAGCACATGGGATAATTTTCATCATCACCGTTTTCTTAATCCTTTACGCTCAAACGGCTGAACCGATTTGGATAAAATTTGGTAGTAGGATTCCGAGATGTGTAGGTATGTTTGTTACTCTACATTACGCTCAAACGGCTAAAATTATTGGGATAAAATTAGGTAATAGGATTCGGAGGTGTGTAGGTATGGTTGTTGCTCCTTTGCGCACAGACGGCTGAACTGATTTGGATAAAATTTATTACTAGAATTTGGAGAGGCTGAACCGATTTAGATGAGGTTTTGTGCTGACATAGTTTATATTCTGGATTACTAAGTGGACTGTATGGAACAAGTATTCTGATCAAGTATTTGGTCGTACTGGGAGCGGGTGCACCTTGTCTCAAATTTGCCGAGTATAACTCATCTTTAGCCTGTTGTTACCTAAATACAGACAGAAGGTATTGATTTTGATGTATTTCGTGTGTTTAATCGAAATTAAAGAACAATTTTGAAAATCAAAAATGGCTGTTGAATATACAGGGCTTTTCTCAAATAGAACAGGGTAACTTTTTAAAGGGGTGCAAATTATTGGCAGATGAAAGGCAATAATTTCTAGAGACCCTTTTACTTCAGACAGTGTTTTGTTTTTGAGAAGTTTTTGTATTTTTTTGGCGCTTGAAATATTTTTTCTCTCAGTGTTTTTTTGTTATTGCTATTATTTTTATAAGGTGGCTGATATTGGTACCGTATTACTGTGCAAGATATTAACACGACAATCCTAAGAAAAAAGAAGACTGCGAAGGTTGTAGCCTTTTTATTTACTTTAGAGTCATCTTAACTCTAAGACAAATATTTTATTATGTCCCCTATAAATTTGATGTCAATTTAGTTAATATATCAATAAAGTATTTTATTTAAAACTTTGTTTACAGACCCAATATACACAATATACTTCTAAGTAATACAATCACTCATTATACGATTGGAATTGTGAATAATGTTTTGTATTTCAGCAGGTGACAAATTGTTTGACTTATATTTCTGATTTGGTATTTAGCATAACAACTATCCTTTGTTTATAAATGGGTTTTTTTCCAGCAAACAATTTACTTTGTTTCCTTTATATTAACAGGACTATGCATTTTATTTCAGCTTTAAAATTTTATATACTATGGTAAATGCGTTATTTTATGCTTTCTACTGTAAATATTTATATTTAATTAAAGAAAATTTTCATTAATAACTTTCTTGTTTAATCTTAATAAAACAACTGAGCTTTCCTTTTTAACAGCTATTTGAGGAAGGAGCTGTTTTGATTCTTTTGTACTTTAAAGGACTAGTTTTCGATTAATATCTAATGCTAATAAGGCGTAATCTAGTCGTGTAAAGTAGATAGTATTACTTATAATATTTAGTCTATTTAAAAAAAAAAAAATGTCTATTTACAGCTACCTGACCTTTTACTATAATTAGTAAACTTGCATATTATTTGATATCATGTCTCTTTCAGTTAATGATGGTACGAGATTTCCTGATTGTATCATGTATTGGTGGAGGGATATTAGAAAATTATAATGATGTTTATTTACAGCTACCTGACTTTTACTATAATTAGTAATCTTGCATATTATTTTATATCATGTCCCTTTCAGTTAATGATTGTACGAGATTTCCTGATTGTATCATGTATTGGTGGAGGGATATTAGAAAATTATAATGATGTTTATTTATAGCTACCTGACTTTTACTATAATTAGTAATCTTGCATATTATTTTATATCATGTCCCTTTCAGTTAATAATTGTACGAGATTTCCTGATTGTATCATGTATTGGTGGAGGGATATTAGAAAATTATAATGATGTTTATTTACAGCTACCTGAATTTCAATGCCAGTTATTAACCTTGCACATTATATCTTATTATTATGTTCCTACAGTTTTACGACGCCATCGTCTTGCTATCTCTAAATGTGGAGTGTAGCCAATACTACACTCCACATTACACTCAACGCAAACACTCACTCATTCTTCGCACGGCTCAATAGCCGTGCGTTCACGCCGACTTAGTATAGCCGATGACGCAGCGGGGAGAGAACGCGCGTCGTACGTAGACTCTTCGTTTCCGAGAAATAGACATTGCGATCGCCTGGGAGGTGATCATTAGTATTAGATGATTTGAATGATTTAGGGATGATTATTTGACTGAGTTAGAGGTATAATTATTATTTTGTATAGTTATTTAGAAGAGGTTTGCCTGTTATTTTCATATAAGTTTATAAAATTTTAATAAAAGATAAGTTTTTTTTTTGTTTTATTACAAAAGTAGCCTGCCAGGCGATCATTAGTAGTAAGTGGTAATATATTTATATTTGTACTCTAGGGTTAAAAGTGTTTTAATCTACATTTAAAAGCGATATGCCATTAACTCACTAAACACTTACAACGCTGAAATTTTGCCTGTTAGTATCATATAGGCTGTAGACGATAATTACGAACGGATGTTATGAATTGGCCGCATTAAAAGGGTGAAAAATCAGTACCGAGTTTCTATTAAAGTTCATGTTATTTAAGTTAGGGACACAACTTAACGTTTGATATTAAGTTAATTGTTTAGATAATTCTAAACTACTCGGTTTAAGATTATTTTCCAAGTATTTTAAAATTATAAAATCATAGCTTTAGCCCGCGACTTCGTCCGCGTAGACTACAGTTTATTTCGTAAAAACCATCTAATGTTCTTCTAGGATATTGAAAACCAATGCAAAATTATAGCACCAACGTATTGTATTCTCTTTGGCACCAACACTCTTAATGCTTTTTGACAGAGTTATTATTTCGTTTCTGTGGCAACCGTTCCTTACAGCGAATAATCAACATTTTCCAGTATTCCCGTGGAAACTTACTATTTTTCGGGATAAAAAGAATTATATGTTTTATTCCAGGGTATAAGCTGTCTCCATTCAAAATTTCATCAAAATCCATTTAGCCGTTATCGCGTTAAAACTCCCCAAACAAAGAAGCAGACAACGTGTTACTTTTATATAGTTGTGTGGATTGCTAGAGCTTCCTCTAGGTCTTTTGTCCTATTCTTGATCTCAAAGATCTGGAATTATAGCCATACCGTGTCCTTTATTTTTTTGTTATTAATTTCAAGGAAAAAAGCGCCGAAGAATAAAAGTTCTTGAGTATCAGACAGGGAAACTCACGTTGTGACGAGGTCCAAACCTCTTTCATAATAATACTCATTTGATCCTTAATTCTTTCATAATCGATTTCTTTTCATTTTTGATAGTTGGTCATCATTGATTGATTCTAAATACAAATAACCTGTCATTCGAATATTGATTTTTGGAAAAACCGAAATAATATTATAAAATTCATAAATGAGTTTATAACAACTTGAATTACTCTTTTAAATATATATATATATGATAATACCTACATAAGAGATTATTTTCATCCGTATTGTATCAACACGAAATTGTCCAAATGCATCCTATTGTTCCTGTTCCTGTAATTCTGTGTCACTGAGGTTTGGGTCCTGGGCTAGTGGGACAAACCCAAACTCTGAGACCGCCTCGTGACACTGGCGCCCTCTACGTGTCTGTAACCAGCCCAGCTCTACCTACCTTCGAGTTCCAGTTGTTTTTAAAGTGTTAAATTAATTTGTTAATCCAGAACAGTTTTTTATACTCAAGTGTATTTTATAATTGCATCCAAGTCATTCATGTAAGTAAGACATTTTCATTAATACGTACTTTGTTCCGAATTTCACTATCGGCCTACCTAGTTCCGAATTACTCTAAATTTTGTCGCGTGATTATGCGTGACGCGTTAACGCGTAGTTACATTAACGCTATTTTTTTATATATTTTTAAAGCGTTACTATCGCACTTATCGTAAAGTTACCTACAAAGTAAACAGTTAGTTATATTTGCTGGTCTCATATTAAATAAAAATGGACCCTGCGCATCTAAATAAACCAGAATTGATCTATGAATTAATATGTAGAAATGCTGAAGTTCATGCAACAGATACTGCAGAAAATTTACGTTCAAGGTTATCGACCTTACTTGACAGCTCTAATACACAAGATTTTCAGAGTCCGTATACATTTGAACAGGATATAGCCGAAATTCAAAAATGTCTAACCATTATTTCTGCACGTTTAATAGCTTACCCGGTACGAAAGGAGAAGAATGCGTCCTATATTCTGCACGTTAAAAATAGATTAAATAACATGGATATTACCACCGAACTTACAACAGTACAACTAGAAACATTTAAAAATGTTTCAGAAAGTTTCTTCGATTTACAAAAACGTTTCGAAACATTAGAAAATCCTAGCTGCTCTTCTACAGAAAATACACACGATCATTTTCCAGAACAACAAACTCAATTACCATATTTTGAGCTACTGACACAGAAGCTACAAAATATTTCGATCAACAGATCAAGGCACGAAATTAAACGGTTTATTTACAAAGGAGATAGCTGCCCAAAAGATTTTATTGAAAAAGTAGAGGAACTCGCAGTTGCTCGAAATATTTCACATACTGAACTATACAACTATACAACATTCTTAAAGGAACTCCTTTGGATTGGTTTCGAGCTCACAAACAAACAATCTCGGATTGGGAATCTTTCAAAATTACATTACAAAAAGAATTTGAAATTACAGACTACGACTATAAACTGCGTAAAATCATAGATGCTCGCAAAAAAAAAAACAAATGAGCGTGTGATTTGTTATTTTACAGAATTAGAATCATTATTTGCGAAATTACGTGAGCCTATTTCAGAAAAAGCCAAGATTGATATTCTTAGGCGTAACTTGCGACCCGAATTCGGTCAAAGGTCACCAGACGATCTCGACTCAGTCGCAACATTATTGAAATCGTGCAAATGGTACGAAAGTTGCATTGAAATGTCCAACTCTGATACTCCTTCTACATTACAAGACTTAGCAAAGCCTTCGACTTCTAATACCCAACACAAAGTCACTGCTACACCTAACATACCACATTATCCGTACAATACCTTGCAACAACCACTTGTTCAAACACACCCTTATCCTCAACCTTACCCTGTACATTCAATTGCTGCAGATTCTAAGAAACCTGCACTACCTATATTTTGCCCTCGCTGTCGAAACGACAGTCATGCTTTATGTCAATGTCCCTACATACATAAAGTTTGTTTTCGTTGCGGTAAAAAAGACGTAATTTTTACCAATTGACCTGTATGTAAAAAAAATTCAAAAAAACTAATTAGAGAGGAACTAGAAACACAAAATTGTAATACTAACAATAACTTTGATCAAAATGATTGGAACAATTGGCTTAAAACTATTTCAATATTTTTCAAAACCTACAACGTTTCTACGCTCCTCTTTAATAATACATCAGACAACGAACCTTAGAGTAAATGTTGGGAATTTAACCCTTAACGGTTTGCTGGATAGTGGCAGTGCCATAACAATTTTAGGTAATAACTCACATAAATTATTACTTGAACATGGTTTGGAACTATAACGTGACCAAATTATCAAAGGTTCTGTTGCTAATGGTCAAACAATCAATTCAATTGGTACTATTAAGCTTCCAACTTTATTTAAAAATAAGTTTGCTATAATTACTGCCCATGTAATACCCGCTGTTACTCAACCTTTCATATTAGGTAATCGACTTCTGGAAAACTTTTAAGCTGGCTCGAGACATACTTAATACAGTCAGTATGCTCAAGAGTTCAGATACTCCCATGTTTATCATCAATAATAATTATACTTACTTATAGTCTTATGACAGACTTACAGATACACAATTGATTCTTGCTAATGCAGTCGTAGAACAATTTCGTAATATTTCTACCGACGTACTTCCTTTAGGAAGAACAAACCTTATTGAACACTGTATTGATACAGGTGACCACCCACCTATCCGTCAACGTTGCTATCGATTATCCTCTGAAAAACAGAATGTTCTTCGAGCAGAAGTTGATAAAATGCTTGATGTTATAGAACCTTGTGAAAGCCCATGGCTAAATCCTGTAATTATTACCCCTAAGAAAGATGGTACTTGGAGATTTTGCGTCGACAGTCGTAAGCTTAACGACATAACTAGAAAAGATGCTTATAAATTACCATTCATATCAGACATCATAGATAACCTTAAAGATTCTAAATATCTGAGTTCAATTGACATTGCTAAAGCTTTTTGGGAAGTGCCTTTACGTTTAGAAGACAGATCTAAGACTGCTTTTCACGTTCCAGGTCGTGGATCTTTTCAATTTAAGGTTATGCCTTTTGGTCTTACTAACGCACCAGCTACGCAACAAAGATTCATTGATAATCTTCTTTCTGATGAGTCTAATAACGACTCTCTTTTTATTATTTGGATGATATAATAATAGCCACAAAAACGTACGAGGAACACGTACGTTTACTTAACAAATTACATGCAAAACTTTCAAAAGCAGGTATAACAGTAAATTTTCCAAAATGTTCATTTTTTCGAAATGAACTTAAATACCTAGGCTATGTAATTGATGATCAAGGTCTCCACACAGACCCTGATAATGTCAAATCAATCTTAGAAATACCAGCACCCAGGTCTGCTCGCGAAGTGAAAAAGTTTCTCGGTACAGCTAGTTGGTATAGACGCTTTGTACCCAATCTTAACACATTAGCTGCTCCCCTCACTAACCACGTACTCCCCTTACGTCTACCAGTAAAAAAAGCTCCCGCTTTCAAGTGGACTTCTGAAGCTGATAAAGCTTTTAATAAAATCAAACAAGCCTTAATATCAACTCCTATTCTAACTTGCCCTGACTTTTCTAAACCCTTTGCTGTTCATTACGACGCATCCGCTTTTGGACTTGGAGCAATGCTTACCCAAGACTTCGATGGAGTTGAAAAACCCATAGTTTACATGAGCTAATTACTTACAGGTCCCCAAAGAAACTATTCTATCACTGAACGTGAACTCTTAAGCGTTATAACAGCATTAGAGTATTGACGTTGCTACCTACACAATGGCCAAAAGATTACTATCTTTACCGATCATTCTGCACTTCAATGGTTCTTACACTTAGATAATCCTACAGGTAGACTTGCCCGTTGGAGCATACGCTTATCAATGTTTAATTTTGACATTAAATATAAACGTGGCAAGGATCATTTGGTCCCAGATACATTGTCTCGTATTAAACCAATTAATGTGATTAATTATGATCCAATACAGACTTCTGATTTGTGGTACACTTCTGTATACTCCAAGTGTAGCACAAATCCCGCTTCAACTCCTGATTATATGATACGACACAATAAACTCTACAGGTACACCTGTTCTAATACCCTCATAAACTCAGAATTAGGTTGGAAAGAAGTAATCCCATCTGAATTTCATACAGCTATTATCGATGAAAACCATTCGTTACTAACAGCAGCTCATTTTGACACTTTCAAAACATGCCATCGTATTAAAGAAAAATACTTCTGGCCAGGAATGTACAAAGACATTGCCAGCCATATTTCTAAATGTGAAACATGCCTCGCTTATAAGCATCAGAATCAAAATACCATTGGTCTGATGGGTGAAACCCAAGAACTGTTCTCGTCCTTTCCAATGCATATCTATTGATATTATTGGTCCACTTCCAATGACACGTAAGCTTAATAGATTTATTTTTGTAATCACATGTTGCTTTTCCAAATATTGTCTTATATTCCCCATGAAGCGAGCTACCTCTTCTGTAATCAAACATATACTTGAGAACTTAGTTTTTATGGTTTATGGTATTCCAGAGACCATAATCCTAGATAACGGCCCTCAACTAATTAGTCATGAACTCCAGGATTTATTTCAATTTTACAACATACCAAAAATTCATTACACCCCCCGTTACTGTCCGCAAGTCAATACTGTTGAACGTTACAACAAAACAATTATAACAGCAGTTGCTTCTTTTGTTGATAATGACCATCGTACTTGGGATTTATATTTAAATCAAATCCAATTTGCCATAAATTCAGCTGTTAATGAAACGACTAAATTCACACCAACTTTCTTAGTATTTGGTCGCGAACTTGTAACGTGTGGTTGTGTATATAATGCTTCGGATCTAACTGAAGAATTGATTTTTGCTCCACGCGATGAGTACGCTGACAACATAGGTCAGTTAAGCCCTTTATTTGCTGAAGTTCAAGCACGTTTATTCCGCGCTCAAGAAACTAACGCAAAATATTATAATAACCATCATCAACACCTTGAATTTACCAAGGTGACATTATATGGAAACGTAATTATCCCATAAGTTTTACCACTATTTTACGACCTCAGTGATTTATCTGGTAATCTCTTAGGCCGCTGGCATGTCAAAGACATTAAACCTATACCACGTACGTCTTAACCTTAACCATCACTTGTCTACTTACATACTTTATTATAATTATGTACTATGAAAGTTACATTGCTTTCATATTCCTGAACCTTACCATATATTTAAATACCTACTTATGACCATTGTAGGTTCCCTACTTACAAATAACCCTGTATTTAAGTTGTAAATAATGTAATTTTAATATAATTTCCCTTTACGGAGTAATGTCCACATTTTTAGCATATTTTTTTTTATTCACTTCATTAACTTTTCGGATTAATTATGAATATTGACTTCAAGTCCCTGCGTATTGCTTTTCAGTGCTATTTTACTTACTACATACTTTAATTATTTGGTACTAATAGTAGCTAATACCCTACTTGTTAGCTATGTATTTTTTTTATATTTTACAAACATAATGTTCAGTTTAAAGCGAAAACAAGTTCTATATATTATTATTTACTACACCTACACACAAAACTTCCAACACTGAAAAGAGCGGCAAATGAGATTACTCTAGAAACCAAGCCTAGGTCACAAAACCAGTATTATTTTATAGTTAATATGCTATTACCTATCTACCTTACTCATATTATTTTAACGTAACACAACGTTTATTATGTACATACACGGGCTACAGGCACGTCGTACATACACACATACACTCACATAATAACCCTGATCAGCGGATAGTGACTGTATAAATAAGCCTACACTATATTGTATTAGTTCCACGAGTGACCTTATTGATATTTAAGGTTCCTCTTTCTTATGAGTTTAATTTCCAAAGAATGGGAATAAGACTATGAATGATGATGAATGAATGTGTGATTTATGAATTTGAATGCATCTAGGAATCCAATCAATTGTATATTGACATTGTAAATAAATATGTTCACCAAAAAATTAAATGCGATAACCCAAATTGGTCAACAACAAACATTCAAAGGAGCTTGTGCAAGTTTCTTTGAAAATTGGCCTGAGTTTAAAAATTCCTTTTCAGCTCAGCATTTCCATTATTTTAATTAATTAAAATTATTTTTCCATTATTTTTATTAAAGTTAAACTTTATTACCTTTATTATATATATATTTTTATTATTAACTTCTACTAAAAAAAAAATCCTTTAGTTTTTTTTTCACCTATTTTTTTTAAATAATCCCAATTGTTTGGGTTACCAATAACAACAAAATTTTACATACCATAATACAAAAAAAAAAATTTTTTTGTTTACTAAAATAATAAAAATAAAAAACTCCGGGGAGGCGGGGTATTGTGACGAAGTCAAACCTCTTTCATAATAATACTCATTTGATCTCTTAATTCTTTCATAATCCATTTCTTTTCATTATTGATAGTCGGTCATCATTGATTGATTCTAAATACAAATAACCTGTCATTCGAATATTGATTTTTGGAAAAACCGAAATAATATTATAAAATTCATAAATAAGTTTATAACAACTTGAATTACTCATTTAAATATATATATGATAATACCTACATAAGAGATTATTTTCATCCGTATTGTATCAAAACGAAATTGTCCAAGTGCATCCTATTGTTCCTGTTCCTGTAATTCTGTGTCACTGAGATTTGGGTCCTGGGCTAGTGGGACAAACTCAAACCCTGGGACCGCCTCGTGACAACGTGAAGGTTTGCATTAATAAATAAATTCAACAAGTAGCGAAAATTCGCTCCTCGAGGGTTTCGTTGAAAATAAGGAACTCTAAAATATAGATATTTTGGGTATATCGCTTGAATTATTAAAAGGAAGTACCTACCCCTTATTATTTTATTTATCTCAGGTTGTCGAAAATTCCGTACAAATACTTAATGTACATAAATATCTTCAAATAAACTCAAATTATAAATAGCTATTAATTTTCATCTCGTTAACATAAATGCTACCTTTTTACATCTTCAAGGGACCGTAGACATAAGTATTTAGTAATACCACGTTCATTTCATTCATTTATTTATTATTCAGGTTTACCGGTCTTTGTGAATGCCCATCACTAGAGATTATCATAGTGTGCGTCTAAACACTTTATTTTGTCTAACAGTCTGTATTCTAGAACTGTGTGCGTATTTTATGATGCTTGCGAGATTGTTTTAGTGTACGTTTACATGAATAAGATTTTGATTTGCACATGTGCAATGCGTATTTACGTCGTCCCCCGTAAAAAATGGCAGAAAATAATGTTTGCGGATTAAAACGTTAGCATCTCCATTGGATATATGCTCGAAGGGTCTTAACGCAGTAAAATTTCGAACGGAGACCTACGAATTCAGTTATCATCTTTCCTGACATTTCGTCCTTAAAAAGCCCGGGGACTTTTTTGTTTTTAGGAAGTAGGTTATATTGGTTCTTTATAGGATAGTTACTGGTATCAAAATACGAGACAAAATTTCGTTTTAAGTCTTGAAAGAAATCCTTAGTTTGTATATGATAAATGAAGCTATCCGTGTCCGTGTAACACATTTTTATGCGATTATCATACGCAAGTCTGAAAACCGAATAATGAAAATCATACATGTGACTCTTTGACAGCTCAAGCACAGTAAAGCCAATGTACATTAGTTTGTCTAATACAGTGCGATCTGCAGTGCGATTACGTATTGTTGATCATGACGGTTTCAAGCCGTCAAATTCAATAATGCTTTGCGATAGAGTCGATTTTCCTATGAAAAAAGTGACAATCTGATTGAAGCCAAGTTCTGTAATACAGCCACTTTTGTCGGGTTTTTATGAAACGCATTTCGGTAGTTTGACTGACATTTGTCGATTGACATTTATTAGTGTTCTATAGTTTTATGAAATAGGGCCCTGCAGCCGTACCACGTATGCTGGCTTCAATCGGATTGTCAATATCGCTATCACTAATGCCTTGCGATAGAGTCGAAATTGCTATGAAGAAAGTGACAATCCGATTGTAACCAAGTTCTGTAACTTGATAACAATTGGATTGTCACTTTCTTCATATCAATTTCAACTCTATCGCAAGACACTAATGAATTTGACAGCTTGAAACCGATATGATCAACATTGCAGCAGCCCGATTCCATAACTTGGCTTCAATCGAATTCTCAGTATCGCAGCCACTAATGCCTTGCGATAAAGTCGAATTTGCTATGAAAAAAGTGATAATCCGATTGTAGCCAAGTTATGGAATTGGGCCACAGATCATGCGTAGTAGCACTGCTGCTGAATAGGGCAGCAGTACGTATGTTACGGTACGGCTATTAAAATATAAATTCATTGTACACCGTGGTTCATTCAATTAATTTAATTTTGTGGCTTTCATTCCGTTCTTTCATTCATATATTTTACCGCGTCTCGCTCGTTCGGGTGCACGTTGTGATAAATTTAGCCGATTTTTACCCGGCATTACTGGAAAAGTGCAAAAAATAACGAAAAAGTCTAGGCCCAGAGTCTGCTCTGATTAAGGATATATTAAATTGTGCACCAGTAAACTAACCACATCAAAATGTTTTGGGGTAAGTCGAAAGCTGCCGGTGCTCCCGAACACCACGTGTTGGTATGGTAGCAATCGAGCATTGTTTCTATCTGATATAACTCTAATCCTATATTGTACCTTCCTGTGGTGATGATATTAAAGACCTAGATAAACACGGCTTGAGTAGCAACTACATTTGGTGGACTTTGATGCCGTATCCAAATCACATAGCGCTCGTTCAGAGTCATACGGCTGACGAAGGGATCATCAAAACAGGTCTTGATTCAGTATATAGAAATCATTCTTATTTTGTTAGTTCATTATATCCAGAATGACAAGATTTATAGCAATGATTGCTAAAGTATCATGCAATATGTGGTTCTTCTGTAACTACTACAATACTGTACTTCTTTTAATTGGAACTACGACTTTCTGATACCACCCAAACAAAAGCACCTATGTATCTAGTTCCCTTTTTGTTAATAAGTACATAGCCTAATAGAACCCCTTGTAACATTCCAAACAGTAGGTAAGATTCATAATTAGCCAAAAGGCTCACAACTAAACTAGTAGCATCTGGTCTTAGACTGATAAGCTGACAATTGTTATGCTCCAGATGTTATTCTGTACAAGTAGTACAAGTACAGAAGGATAACTGAGTAAAGTCATTTAAATACATAGCAACTCTCGCTACAACGCAATAAAGTGCAATTTAACTCACACAGCGCTGCAATCTTTCAATTATATTTACCTAGAATGTACCGTATCACAACGCGCAACAGCTTCCATTGCTCTAACCGTTTCAGAATCGCTCTGTCCCTTTTTCGCTCGGCAGGGTTGTATCAAGATATAACTAGGTACTTGCACTAGTAATTATTCGGTGATATGATATGACTTAGATATTGTAACAGAATAAACGTTGATAGTTCTATTAACTACATATAATGACATTCTTATCAGAATAGACCTAGTACCTCATTATTTGATTATATCAAAATAGGTTACACTTTGATGAATAAAAGGTGCCTGTCTGACTTTGATGCCTAATAATGATTGAAAAAGAAATGGTTACCTACGTAATAAAATGTCAGTATGTAGGTATTTTACGAGACTTGTCAGACCAAATGCTATGCAGTACATTCTAGGTTTCTTCTTGGTACTCATAATTAAGAAAATGATAAATGTTGACAAAAACTTAACGTAAGTAGATACTTTATCGTAAGCACACGGCGCGCGACTCATTGAGCGCACGCTTTCACTCACTCCACTGAATGAACCGCAATATTGCAGCCCCGAAGTTTAGGTATAATATTTGTACTTGTTGTGGAGTAAGACCGGCCTGACAGTACCCAAATATTGGAAAAAAATGAGATTTTTATTAATGTTGAAATGTGTGAGTCAGAAAGTAGTGAAAATATAAACACTCTTTTAATAGGTTACCACTCTTTTAAATGTTACCACTCTTTTAAATGTTACCACTCTTTTAAATGTTACCACTCTTTTAAATGATTACCATGCATATTAGTTTGAAATTATTTCCCAATAATATTGGTCAGTTAGTCTGCCAGTTTATCTAAGATCAAAGCACTTGCAACAGTCCCCAAATATTGGGAATATGGTAAATATCCCATTTTTTGTTTATATTTCTAGTACCTAAACTAGTAACATTAAAAAAACATGTTTTATTATGTTCAATCTTAACAGGACTGATTATGGAACCAAACAAGCGGTATACCCAAGTGGTTGAGAAGCCGTTCCACATCTCACAGGCGGCCATGGACACATCCACGGGAGACAATGATCCCTGTCAGGTCATGGTGGTGGTTGACGGCAAGAACTTCCTCGTCTGCACACTCCAGAAAAACAAGAACATCCAAGTCCCACTGGATTTATACTTTAAGACTGGGGATTCTATTTCATTTCTGACTAATGGTTAGTATACAGGGTGTCCTACACCTATGGATGGTAATTAATATTTAAGCCACAAAGTTTAACTTAACATGTAGATGGACAGTAATGCCTACAGGCGACCCAAGCTGACAAAAGTGGTACGACAGAACGCCTGTCGGTGTTAAGATTTATTTTTCATAAAATCAGTATTATCAGTGTTTCATACAAACATAAGTAAAGGCGCGTACTGTTACTGCAGACGTAATTTAGTTGTCAGTACTGTCACAATATAACATTTAAAAATGCCTCTGAACAAAGTATGTTCACGCATGCATGGATACATATGTGCTCTTTCCACACACACCCTAGGACTGTGGGCGTCTTATTATCCTACATTGCTTGATATCATTGCTACACCTGAATCAAGTGAAGACCAGTTTGCTGATGATGGGGAGTATGGGTCTGACCAAGATGTATATGTCTAAAGGTGCTCTATCATATCACCACTATTTTTGTTCCGCCTTTTGCCAGCCTTTACCGACACTACACCTGTAGGCAATGTATGGATTTTAGTAGCGTCATACATGCATCTGGCGGTGAGGAAGTACTGTCCATCAACGTGTTAAGGAGATTTTATTACATTTTCAAAGAACTGCATTTCAATATTTTTGTTGCTCACCTGAACCGGCCAATTGAGAGAATAGTGTAGGTCCCATTCAAATTTTGTCAAAATTAGTTCAGTAGTTTTTTATTTATCCTGTGGATGAGTGCGTTTTTGAAGATCTTGAGCAATTGTTTAAATATAGAATGATTAAAAGGTTTGCCATACACAAAATCTATTTGAAGAAGGTAAATGAAAATTTTTTTTTAAATATATTATTTGCAATATTTCAGAAATAGTCTCGTATATCCTGTACGGGGATACCAATAGCGGACAGGTTAAAGAAGTGTTTGACAGAGTTCTTAATATCATGTCAATTTTTTCAACATCTTCCAGGCAAATGCAATGTACATCTCACAGGATACCTCGACCCCGAGTATGAACTCGAAGACGGTGAAGAGGAAGAGGAGGAAGAAGATGAGGAGGAAGAGGCAGTCCCTACCCTCATGCCCGCCAAGAATAAGAGGAAACTGGACAACAGCAATGATGCTTCTGCTAATAAGAAACCCAAGGTAAATTGTGCCACAGATGACTGTTTTGTATGGTAATCAGAAGATAAAAACAGACATGTTGTACTACCGTTATCGAAGCTAGTACCCATATACTATGGTATAATTAATATGGCCTATTTATTTAAAAACTATTGCTTATTGTATTACCTATGTATACTGGTGAGTTTTTAATGGGTTTTTTGGCAGCTATAATAACCATTAAATTTAAGAAGTTTTGTTCTCGAAATCAATCAAATTTTTTAAACAAATTAAAAAAATACTAATTTGTCCATACCAACTAATGTAAGTAGGCACTTATCAGACACAGACCTCAAACTAATTTGTCCATACCAACTAATGTAAGTAGGTACTTATCAGACACAGACCTCAAAACTAATTTGTCCATACCAACTAATGTAAGTAGGCACTTATCAGACACAGACCTCAAAACTAATTTGTCCATACCAACTAATGTAAGTAGGCACTTATCAGACACAGACCTCAAAACTAATTTGTCCATACCAACTAATGTAAGTAGGCACTTATCAGACACAGACCTCAAAACTAATTTGTCCATACCAACTAATGTAAATAGGCACTTATCAGACACAGACCTCAAAACTAATTTGTCCATACCAACTAATGTAAGTAGGCACTTATCAGACACAGACCTCAAAACTAATTTGTCCATACCAACTAATGTAAATAGGCACTTATCAGACACAGACCTCAAAACTAATTTGTCCATACCAACTAATGTAAGTAGGCACTTATCAGACACAGACCTCAAAACTAATTTGTCCATACCAACTAATGTAAGTAGGCACTTATCAGACACAGACCACAAAACTAATTTGTCCATACCAACTAATGTAAGTAGGCACTTATCAGACACAGACCGCAAAACAATTAGACTTATATTTTTTCTTTATAGTTTTATATGTGTTGAAGTTGTTTTTTTTTTAAATTAATCTTTACTTCTTACTTTTTAGTTTCATTAAAGTAGGCAAGAAAATTATGTACTTATTCTGATCACTAAGAAAAAGGCCATACTGGAAACAGTTAACAGTCCATATCTTTTAAACTACTGAACCGATTTAAATGAAACTTTAACTATTCCCTTAGCGGAAAGATACTGAAACTATTACAAAACGAATTATTGCAATCGAGACTTGTTTGTCCGAGAAATAAGTGGACATACATACATTCGATGCGAAATTTTGTATATAAGTTCAACAATATTACATACTTTCACATCAACTGAGAAACCTCCTGTTTTTGAAGTCTGTTAAAAAGGACTAAAATTGCGTATAAAGATTATTGAAAAATAGTTTTTACATAAAACAGTTTTTTTGTTTTGATTTTTGTAGTTTTCCCGAAATAGAAACTGAAATAGAATCTACGGCTTATAATTAACAACAACAAACTATTTTTATGAACACTTTTTTCCTAAAGGTGCTTCATCTTTATGAAAATTAACAATTTGAATTTGAATTTGATTTTCATGAAGTTGTAAAGGTAGGTTGCAATAGACAGATCAATTTGTACAATGGTAAAATATGACCCAGATGTGTTCAAGTCAAGAGTGAATAGGTATCTACTTGGCAAGCGTGATACACCTTCAACCACATCATCACTGTCCATTAGATGGAATTGTGGACCCGTAACCTAACCCGTAATAAAAAAAAAACAATTACCCTTATAGATCTCTTTCGTTTGCGTTGCAATGTTTGTGATTGTGATATTTTATTGTTTTTAGGCAGAAAATAAAATTATTTTCCAATAATCTTTAAAATGCAGATTTAATATGTTCTAAAAACTGGATTCTTGTAACTAGCTGCACGCCGCGGGTTCACCCATGGTAATTATGATGTAAAGTAGAGATGCGCCGAACATGGATTTCTAAACCGAACCGTATAACAAACATCGAACAATGTTTGTTATACGGTTCGGTTCAGCGATTACCGAACCGAATGTTCAGCCGAACTATTCGGTTCCATTTAGGGGTGCTTTGCCGCACTAAACACGTTTGTACATACAGTACAGGTATTTTTAAGATGGGCATCATCACTCGCGCTGTCTTTACATTTTCGTTAAAAATTAGTATGTTTCGTATGATTAGAGTACCAATCAATTGTTCGAAACTAAGCCCAAAACTTCGTAATCTGGGATCAGAGCAGAGTCAGAGTAGTCCCAGGACCCTCCTGCGACCTTACCTAAAACAAAACGCTACTTGGATGGAGCTAATAAAAACAATTTTGCTTAATTCATTATAATTTGATTGATATTTATTTTCTATTTCATTGTGTTATCTTAGATTGAATGAATACATACTCATTTACTATTATTCTAATTGTCACCATAAAAATTGACATCAATGTTAAATATTATGTAACATAATTTTTAAGAAGCTGGTATAATTTTACAAATAAAAATGACTAAGTTGAATAATTTCGGCTTGTAGGTACTTTAATATTAATTAATTAGTTAATATATAGCATACATATGCTAAATATTTTAAAGTAAATACAAGCTGTAGATAGGTCTTAAAATTACATAAGTTTAATATTCGGTTAAAATTCGGCACATCAACCGAATATTCGGCCGAATACCGAACATATAAAACCATGCCGAATACGAATAATTAACGTATATTCGGCGCATCTCTAATGTAAAGTATGCTATGCTATTCCATTCCATGTTTCTACATAATTATGCAAAATTTCATCAAAATTCGCTGTGTGTGTGTGTGTGTGTGTGTGTGTGTGTGTGTGTGTGTGTGTGTGTGTGTGTGTGAAGCATATTTTGTTGAGATGTATCAAGTTAATTTAAAATGCATTTTATTCTCCTTTCGAAACAATGCACCTTAACAAATCCTTATTTTCCCCGTTAGCAAGAAAAAAAAGCCGCCAAGAAGGCTGGCGCAGAAGAAAGCTCGGACTCGGAGGAAGAAGTAAGCCAGCTGCAAAAGTTTCTGGATGGAGAAGAAATTGACACCGACGATAATGATGAGTCTTTTAAAGTGAACACGTCTGGTGAAGGCGACAGGTGACATATACCTACTATTCTTTCATTTATTTACTAGCTGTACTCGCGGCTTTGCCCAAGTGGTCATTTTATTTAAAAGTAACTCATACGTGTTATTCCAGGACCAAAAGTACTTACAAAGTACAATAATATTACTACATTTGTTCAAAATTTGTTCAGCCGTCAAATAGTTTTTTATCGATTGCTCGGCATCTAATCTTCAGATTAAGATACCAAGTATCCCAGTTTTTAATTCAAACCCTAAGCTAACCAATACTGAAAATTGCATCGCAATCGATCTAGTAGTTTTTATTTGATGCGTGAACAAACTTACATACTGACCTTCAGTAGTGATGTCGGGTCGCCACTGAAGGCTGTTGACAGAAATCTGAGTTGCAATAGCGTTATGTAGACGTATATTTTCAAAATACGCCGTGCAAAATCTTAAATTCGAAACTACCTATACCCGATCTCAGCTCGGCCAGTGACATAAACGTTCAAATGTATACCTTTACGGTATACTTCATTTTCGCCTTCTGGATTTTAAAACATACTCGATGCCAACACGGTCTCTGACGTCAAGACGCGTTGTGTAGGTAATGTATATTTTCGAAATACGCAACGACGACGGCCCTCACTTTAGTTAGTGCGTCACGGAAAAACCCGTGGTTGCGCGGGCCGCACAGCTGTGACAGTTCTGTTAGTACAACATGTAAAACAGTAATCAGTTTGCTTACCAATACAAACAGACGCAAGAGGGCGCTTTTTATGGGGGATTGTAAATAAAACATGCACTTTAATAAAACTAAAAAGATTCAAAGTAAAAAATATAGTAAAGTAAATTGACAGTTATTTTTTTCTGTTTTTGTGCTTTTTTCTAAATAATCCGAAGTGTAATTATTGTGACTGTGATGATTTAAAACATTTGTCATCGTTGAGCATTTGGTATTTCGCGATTTTCGCGCATGTTGGCATAATGAAAATTTGGCATTAATGTACCATTCTACGTCTTTGGCATTTTACGTTTTTAGTAACTTGACGGTTTACTTCAGGAAATTACAGAAGCCTTAAAAATGTAAATGTTGAGGCAAAACATTTATAGAAGCGCGTGAATTCGATCCATGGGCCTCTGGATTGCAGGCCGGAGATGCTTCCGCTGCGCCACTCTGCTTTGTGGCATGAATGCCGAACTTACGGTGCCCTTTTATAAACGGATGCACTATTTTTATTCCTTTCAAATTAACATAACTTTAGACTCTTAACCCGTATCATTGATTTCAACACATAATATAAACTTTGACTGTGCCAAGTGATATCAAATCCGTCCGGAAGTTTCTTCGTGATATATGTTCTTTTAAATAACTTTGTATTCTAAATCATAGCTTATGTTAACCCATAACATAAGCTATGATCAAAGCCAAATAAAAAAAAAAAAAAAAGTCAAAGTCGTATTTTGATCAAGCTATGCCAAGTTGAATCAAAATCCAGTTTCAGCTTGATGAGTGTTCAAAAAGACATACAGTAAGAAAACAAAAAAAAATTTTTTTTTGTTAGATAATCAAATATTTAATAGAAAAAGAAATTTTTATATCGATTTTGAAGTTTATCTCAGTTATAATTTTCACAAAATATTTAATGTACAGATTTAGCCCAGTTACAGTTTTATTATAGTATAGATAGATAACAAGTCACTCACCTTCGATTTGCTGATGATATAGTCATCATGGCTGAAACCCTGGAAGACCTAAGCACAATGCTTAGTGACCTCAATATTGTTTCCCAACAGGTGGGTCTTAAAATGAACATGGGCAAGACGAACATCATGTCAAATGCCCATGTCGTACCCATGCTGGTTCATGTTGGGAACGATATTATCGAAGCTGTTGATCACTATGTCTACTTGGGTCAGACGATCCAACTGGGTAGATCCAACTTCGACAAAGAGGTCAACCGACAAATCCAACTCGGATGGGCAGCGTTCGGGAAATTACGCCATATCTTCTCGTCGCAGATACCGCAGAGCCTCAAGACGAAAGTTTATAATCAGTGCGTGTTACCAGTGATGACATACGGCACTGAGACGTGGTCGCTAACTATTGGTCTCATACAAAAGCTCAGAGTTGCGCAGCGTGCAATGGAGAGACCTATGCTCGGTGTTTCACTACGTGATAGAATCAGAAATGAGGAAATCCGTAGAAGAACGAAGGTTACCGACATAGCTCTCAGAGTTTGCAAGTTGAAGTGGCAATGGGCAGGCCATATAGTTCGCAGAACCGACATCCGCTGGGGAATAAAGGTTCTCGAATGGCGACCACGAACAAGCAAGCGAAGTGTGGGGAGACCCCCCACACGATGGACCGTCGACATTGTAGCCATCGCAGGAAGTCGGTGGATGGAGGTGGCACAAGATCGCTCGTCATGGCGCTCTTTGGGGGAGGCATAGGCCTCCCTAAGGAATAGCTGCTAATCTAATAGCTGAACATAGGTTCAGCAGTGGATTTCTAAAGGCTGACATGATGATGATGATGATGATGAGATAACAAGTTATTTCCTGACACTGGTAATGTTTGTTGTTTTTCTGGTTTTTACCCGTCTACGGCGAAGCGAGGGAAGGGTAATGAGTTTAACAGTCTATGTATGTATGTGGATGTTCCACCATAGCGTCGCCCCTATTGGTTCGATTTTGACAAGCGAGGTGTCAATTCATTCGTCTCCAGGTATAGATAGTGTCATGTGCTATTTATGGTCTGAGGCCTTGTTATTTTTTGGTTGTACAAGTGTCCTCTACCCATATAAACTACCATAATCGTGCGTGGAAACTTTGAAAATAAAACAAAATGGCTATATGCCAGCTTCCATACAAAAATGCTCGAAGAGAAAGCAATAACAAAAAAAAAATACAAGAAAAAAAATCCTCTAATGTTACAAAGAAACTTAAACGTCACTTTTTTTTGGTAAAATAATTTACTTTCATGAAAAAAAACATGGAAGCTAATTTCTTACTTAATTTTTTAAATTATACTTATTATTTAAATATAATTATTTCCAATAGCGATGAAGAAGATTCCGACGACGACGATGAGGAAGAAGAAGAAGAAGATGGTGGCGAAGTGGAAGAGGACGACGAAGAAGAAGAGTCGTCGGAAGAAGCCGACACCACCCTCGACACCAGCAAGGAGGAAAAAGTGGACATGTCGAAGCTCAGCAAGAACCAGAAACGGCGGCTCAAGAAGAGGCTCGCTCAGCAGGCGAAGGAGCAACCCCAAGTGAACGGAATCGAAAAACCTAAGGTAACCACATTTTTGAAACACTACTTTCATTAATAATAATTTTGTAATGGTAAAATTTGGATCATGGACGTGAAAATTATTATATATGTTTACGCTAAGCAGGCATTAACTGCTAAAATCATTAAAAAAATAACTATGTACTTTCATTTGTAAAATATGTGCTGTAATCTTATTCGTAGGCTGTAATGATGTAATGAAAAAAGAGGTTGATAGGTTTCTGCTAGTGCACGGCTTTTGAGCATGTTCGTTTCAAGCATACAAACAATTTATATATTTCTCTAATATAAACATTTATAAGCTTGCTTTTGAAGCATGAAATCAAGCACGAAAGCAAGCATGCAACTAGAATCTTGGTTATAAAAAACTGGAAGACTAACCTTCTCACTATAAATATACTTTGTGTAGTCAGTGTTTCTGGCAAATCATACTTGTCTGAAGTTATGACACACCAAGTATCAAATCATACTTGTCTGAAGTTATGACACACCAAGTATCAAGTTGTAAATTTTATTGATTGTTTTCAACCATTTAAAATTTGGAATAAAGTCGAATATATAATAGGTTACCATAAAAGGTTTATGATTCTCTAAGAAAAAGAAAAGTCCATTAACCACCTGCTTGTAGAGCGTGCGCACGCATTAAAGTATGCGCGCAGTAGTGTGCAATGGTGGCTTTAGGGCCAAAAAGAAAGCGACTGGAGCTCAGTTTTTGAGTCAACAGAATTAATAAAAACACTAATATTATAAATCAGAGAAGTGTACTGTGTGTGTAAGCTACTCTCATAAACAAGCCAATCAGAGCTTAGAGTTTTAAAAATGAATATTCTCTTATCGAGCTGAAAACTTTGCGCGATGCAGAACTCCATATATTAGAACTAATATTCCATTCAAAACGTCACAAAATGCATAAAAACCGATTAGCGCCATCTATCTTTTATCTTAAGAAGTGTTTGTTTTTTACTCCTTCACGCTCAAACGGCGGAACGGATTTGGATGAAATTTGGTACCAGGATAGCTTATATCCTGGATTAACACATAGGCTACTTTTCATCATTATCATACTCCATGCGGGTGAAGCCGCGGGGCGCAGCTAGTATATGTATATTGTTTTATTTTTATAGAAAGATAAACCAGAACCTAAAGCCGACAAAAAGAAGTCCGAATCCGACAAAAAGAAGCCCGAATCCGACAAAAAGAAGCCAGAAGCAAAAAAAGCCGACGCACAAGAGGCGCCTGAAAAGAAGGAAAAGAAATCGCTCACCGGCGGAGTTTCCATTGAAGACACGAAGGTTGGCAGTGGACCCGTGGCCAAGGCTGGCAAAGTTGTCATGGTACGTGTTGTTGAACTATTTTAAATTTATATATCTTCTATATCTATCTATACTTATAAAAAAGCAGCCAGTAACAAAAAGTCTGTACAAAGAAGATAATTTAAAAAAATTGGTCTGTGGTACTTAAAATAAGCAACTAAACAAGAATATAACTTTTTTTAACGGTTTTATTTAGCTTGACTTTTTTGTTTATTTGTTGGTTTGGGTCAAATCTCGTAAATTAAATTTTACCAACTCCCTTGAAAAAAATAAGTTTTATTAATAAGTTTAGTTATTATTAGTTTAATTTTAAATTTAGTACACTCCTTTAGTTCTGCTAACAATACAATTATGTATATTCAGTGTCATTGTAAATCCACGATGGCCGCCGCCACAAAATGGCGGATTACATATTTTTATTTAATCCCCTCAATATGGGTATCAAATGAAAGGGTTTAACTCGTAGACCATACACCATGAGAATTCCAAATCCATGATGGCCGCCACCACAAAATGGCGGATTACTTTAATTTTTTTTCAATCCCTTCCAATATGGGTATCAAATGATAACTATTACAATACGTCACACTATGGAAATTCCAAATTCAAGATGGCCGCCACCACAAAATGGCGGATTACTTTATTTTTTTTTCAATCCCTTTCAATATGGGTATCAAATGATAACTATTACAATACGTCACTTTATGGAAATTCCTAATTCAAGATGGCCGCCACCACAAAATGGCGGAGTACTTTTATTTTTTTTCAATCCCTTTCAATATGGGTATCAAATGATAACTATTACAAAACGTCACACTATGGAAATTCCAAATTCAAGATGGCCGCCACCAAAAAATGGCGGATAACTTTTTTAGTTTTCAATCATGGTAAATATGGGTATCAAACGAAAGGGCTTGATAAGTAGAAAACAGTAAAATTTTAAAAATAACTTAATAAAAACTAAAAACTTTTTTTTTAAGTTATACGCTCGCGGGGTCATTTCTCTAAGTTAAAAGTACTCTATGTGCTATTCCAAGAACTAAAATAAACATTTGATCAAGATTCCTTCAGCCGTTAAAAAGTTTTTTATCGATTGCTCGGTATCTAATCATTGGATTACGATACCAAGTACCCCAGGTCTTGGTCAAACCTTAAGCTATCCAACACTGAAACTGCATCGCAATCGGTCTAATAGTTTTTACGTGATGCGCGAACAAACATACAGACAAACACACAGACAGACACAAATTTAAAAAATGTTCTATTCTTGTTCAGTAGCTTATTTTAAGTACCACAGACCAATTTTTTAAAATTATCTTCTTTGTACAGACTTTTACGTTCTTATTGCCTTATAGCTGTGCCCGCGGCGTTGCTCGCGTGGTAGTTTTTTCTGGGATATAAGGATCCTATGAGTTATTCCAGTACCAAAAGTACCAATATAGGTACCTACCTACCTGTGTTAACAACCTTCAGTGGCGATCCGACTTGGTCGTGATAGGTTAGAAGACGAAGGCAGGAGCGAAGCGTAGCGAGCATCATTTGTGTGATGAGCAGAAATGTTTGTATCCGAGTCATGGATGTCATATTCATATCTAGGTAATTGGTGTGGAATTGTCCCCGAATATATTATTATATTTATATAGCCCCATTATAGCTATGAACCATATTTTTTACCACAACTTTGAAACATAAAAACCCGTAGTTAAATTGGTCCATTCGTTTGAAAGATACGATTCTCACTCCCCCCCCCCCCCCTTTTTCAACTTCTTCCCCCCCCCCCCCCCTTTTTTTCATATTCGCTCCCCCTCCTTTTTCCAACTCCCCCCTCCCATATAGCTAAGAACCATGATGAACCATCTCGATCACATCCATTTTCAAACATAAAAAAAACTGCACCCGTTTGGGAGCTATGAACATCACCATATTACCCCCCCCCCCCCCTCCCCCCTTTTTATAGCTAAGACAAATCTTGTTTACCTCAGCTTAGAAACATAAAGAACCGCAGCTAAATTGTTCGATTTGTTTGAAAGTTACGATTCTCACCCCCATTTTCTCGAAACTCTCCCCTTTTCTCGCCCCCCCCCCTTTTTTTCTCGCCCCCCCCCCTTTTCTCGCCCCCCCACCCCATATAGCTAAGAACCATCTCGATCACATCAGTTTCATACATAATGACTGACTGACAGACAATGAAAAGCCCTAAACAGTGGAGTTGGAGATTTGAAATTCAGAGGAAAGGTTCCTCGTGTTTTTTTAACTATCAACCCTAAGGGAAGATTTAGGGGAAGGTTAGGAGCGAGGAGTGGCAAAGTATCAGGCGCAGCTAGTTTACCTGTAAAATGACGTACAGACTGACAGACAACACATAGGCCAAATCGATTGGCTTAGAGATTGAGTAATCTAGGGCTGTATTAAGGAAAGACTTTTTGAAATTCCATTCCTAAGTTGAAGATACAAAGAACCTTATATTCATCTTGCAAACACCTAACATGGCTAACACATATATTTTCTAAAAGAATAACAATTTAGTCTAAGACTTATTATATCAGTGAAGGTATGATCAGGAAGTACTCTTTACTAAAAAAAACTGCTCATTTATAAGGCCATCTTAAAACCAGTATGGACCTACGGACTCCAGCTCTGGGGAAGCATCTAAATTCAATCTTTGCATATTGCAATGGTTCCAGCTAAGGTTCTTCACTTGATAACCAACGCCTCCTGGTAGAGTCAGAAGGGTATTTCCATTTCCTGTGTGAGATTCAACTCCGAGTCAGCACATGAAAGGGAAATTTCCTTTTCAAACTCCAAAGCATATAAATTTTATTGAATTGATCTATTTATAATAATGTATGTTTTTCTCTTTGTACAAATAAATACTTTTTAATATTGACTTGACTTTGACTTTGGTGTGTAACAAATGAAACACGACATAACTGGACTGCCCACTGTGGAGGAAGAAAAATCAAATACAGGCAGAAAGTACCAGAAACTTCTTTCTTGAATTACACTCCCATTATACGAATAACACCCGCATTTTTCGATTGCTTGGTTTCTGTCAGATTGAGATACAAACTTCATTAGATTTTATGTCAAAATCTAAGCTATCCAACATTAAAAACCGCAGTACATACATACAGCAAGACATAATTTTTTGTCAATGTTAATTTTTTTTAGAAACATATCATCCCTACCATCTGTTAATTCACTCCAAACCGGTCTGCAGGTTTACTACGAAGGCCGCCTGAAGTCCAACAATAAGATGTTTGACAACTGTCAAAAGGGGCCCGGCTTCAAGTTCCGACTCGGTGCCAAAGAGGTGATCAGCGGATGGGACGTGGGCATCAACGGCATGAAGGTCGGCGGCAAGAGGAAGCTCGTAATACCTGCTTCCATGGCGTAAGTATCAATAACCAAAGTGTCATCTTTCTGGAAATTATGGGAAAGTCAGGGAAGCTCAAGGTGGTCTGGGAATGTCGGTGAAATCAAGGGGGTTACCTGGGAAAAATAAGATTTTACACTTTTTGGTCTACACTTTCTGATTGTATTCACTAGGAAAGTGTTTTTTTTTTCTTATTTTGACGGCTGGTTGGTCTAGTGGCTTACTAGCCCTACCCTAGGAACATAAATATATTTATTTATTTATTTAATTTAATTAAGGATATATTTCATGCTCTAGTTTCTATACAAACAATAAACGCATAGCAAAAAAAAAAATATTTGAAGGTTATGAAATGATTCATTATTTTTCGTTATTTTATGAAAAATAAAGAAAAACTTGCTTAAAAATTTAACATGATTGGTTAGGGAAATTTGGAAAAATGGCCAAGGAGCCCTTTATGGAGTCAGGGTTTTTTTTTTCAGAATTTTCAATAGACACCCTCATAACAAACCCCACTGTCATCTAATGACATGGCATATTATCGTAGTTCATTTCCACAACAACTACTATAATCCACCGTTTTTGCGAGTCGACATTGGTCTTATCTTATGCATGTTGTACCTTCAAATGGAAGATGACAGGAAAGAAAATAAAAAAAAAAAAAAGTAAAACTTTTTTTTTTAAATTATTTATTTAAATGGGAGGCTTGTCACGCAGTGACCATGTCACTACCAACATTAGTTTTATTATCGAATATGTCTAGTGTCCTGTCGTTGGGCCTCGTTTTGTACACTCTTTGTAAACACAAGCTGAACATCTTTCACACCATCACACTCCGGTGTATGGTTTATACCCATCAAACATTTGAACTTGATGGATTGTGTCCAGAGCGAAGTCTCAGCAGAGCCACAATATTTCGCCTATTCCAGTCATGTTCGTCGAACCATGGGTAACAAGGAGGTTGGCATTGGATGGTTCTGTAACATATCCCTTTTGTTAAAGAGCGTTAGCCTACAGCTCGTTTTAATGTCACTCAATATCTCACCATGCATTATTGCTTGTCTCACAGCTCGGTCTGCCTCCTTGTTACCTATGATACCCACATGAGAGGATAACAACCTCTTTATTTAGTGCGCGTAGCTTACCGATTGTATCCAAAATATTGTAGGCCTAAATTTGATGATGCCTCATTAGGGTTGCCCTCAAATTGTCGAGGGCAACCGAGACAAATGTAACAATGCACTTTTGGAATCTGATAGAACAATACTTTTATAAGTGTCCAAAATGCAATGTACGACAGTGCTTCAGATATTGTGATAATTTCACAGTACATTATGGAGATATCAAATTGAAAGCATCTCCACATCCATCGTCATCCTTAGAACCATATGTATAAAGCTTATAAAATGAATTATACTTACCACATAGGTATTCGAGACAGACCTTACGCAATCCAATTGTACTAAAGTTTCTCTTAATAAAATCCAAGCCATCAATAATCACCTTTATATTTTCGGATACATCAAAATTACTAATCCATGTGATGTGGGAATACATAGGAAGTAAGGCATTTGATTGTTTAGGATGATCAAAATATTGTTCATGGGTAATTACTAGTAAGGGATTTTTTTTCCATCTCCAGTATTGGTTTTGGCACAAATTATTCAGTTCTAAAACCTTAACAGTTATATTATTTTCAGTGGATCTAGACCGAAGCCAAAATTTTGCTGCCAGATATCTTCTGCGAATGTTCATTAGTTGAAGGCACAACTCGCTTTCCATCACATGGATAGGAGTAGTTTTTATAAATCCACCAATCACCTGATTTTGTACTTTTTCTATTTTGTATAAATGGCTTTTGATACTAATATCATACAAATAGCAGTAATCTAGTCTTCTACGAATAATCGAAATATTTGCCTAAGATACCCCAATGAATACCCCATCTCGAACCTGCTAAAGCTTTAAAAATATTGTTTGTGTGTTTGAGTTTGTCGTCATATTATTTTAAAAGAAGTTCTGATATCTGTCTCGGACTAGGGGAGCTACCAGGACTGAAAACTCCTAATGTCTCTCCGAGGGGGAACTCAGGGCAGCCACGAGTCCGTCGCCCGAACTACTCCTATCAGCATTAAAATGGCGATAATCCAATAATCTCTTTGCGATGTTCGTCAAAAGCCTGTCTAGAGTACAGAGTAATATGCAGTTGTCTATGGCAAAGTTCTCATTGTTTTTGTGGTTTTGTAGGTATGGAGCCAAAGGATCCCCACCCGTCATCCCACCAAACGCAACGCTAGTATTCGACGTGGAGCTCAAGAATGTTAAGTGAACAGTCAACAGTCACGGGTGAAGTGTGATACGGACTATCTTGTTTTGATTGTTGCATGTATGTTATTGAAAGTTGCCATTGAGTGAAAGTGTTGGTTAGCGTTTCTATTTTAATATGTGAATTAGGTGCATCTGCATTTTCATAATTATTATTTAAAGTTTCTTGCATATTTTGTAATAGTAATTTAACATAGGTCAAACTAAAAATTTCCTTATTTTTTTTTTATTGTTTCGAAGTCACATGAAACAAGCTGCAAACTACATCCAAAGTGTTCCATTTTCAAATGTAGTAATTACTTTTTGAATATTGTTTATGTAAGTGGCCAATTCCGGAAACTTTCAGTGTGACCCATGTACAATTTGCTTCTGTGAATGACACCTGGGATGAATGATTTTAGTTAAGATTGTTAATTGCCATTGTAAGTTTGTAAGACACATTGCGTTTGTTACTTTTAATAATTTTAGAAATGGCAGATACATCATGTTTACTATATACATAAGTTCAAGTGTAAGTTAGTTTTAAGGATTGAACTGGAGATTTAATAAAAATAATTAACTAATGGCTCTTTTCAATTTTGAGAATTTTAAGAAATTTTAGTCATATTTGGAGAATTTAATGAATTCATGGATTCTTCACATTTTGTTTGGAAATTGTTGTAAATACATCCAAGAAAATTGGTGCAGTTATGTGGCAACTATACAAATAGGTTTATAATACCTTAACACATTTACTGCTGTATCTTAAAGTACTTCTCCCTTGGAGTGCTAAAATTACGTCTAAAAATACATCTGTTTTGATGCATTGGAGTTGTACTTTCAAAAACACAAAGTTTGTATTTTCAGCAGTGAATTTGTTAAGCTGTAACTATTACTTACTGTTCGGACAGGACATTGTTTCCAACAAACTTACTGGGCACTTAGACTTAAAAACTCTCAAGGTGACAGGCTCAGTGCAGTACCACACAATTGCAATTTAAAGTTATATGTGACATTGCAATTGTTATGGGCTTACAATCATATGTGACCTGCTTGGGTCATCACCAAAATGTTATTCCATATTTCCTTAGCCTTGATTCCGACTATTATTATAAGATAAATACATTATATTTTCTTAATTCTGTTTTATATATAATGTAGTGTTTTTAGTAGATCACCATACTCAAATTGGCCTGGTTTTTCCAACAATATTCAATGTCATCTTCTTGCATGCACTCCAGCCAAATACCTATATCTTCAATAATCAATATTGACACAATGCAACCAACTATCAGTGAAATAAAATACAAATATTAAGAAATATTGTTTTATTTAATAATATAATTACCTACCTACACATTAATTAATACTCAACCCATGTTTTATGGTCCAATGAAAACATCCTGCTATCTGTTTCCTGCAACTATGTGCATAATATAGGTAATACATAAATAAGTATATGCAAATACATTCGATTGGAATGGCTAGTAATTCATAATAATTAAATTATAGACTGCTAAAGCATTTTTTGGATTTTATGTTTTCTAGTACATCAAATTACTGCCAAATTGAAAATCTATATTAACATTAAGTTGCTAATTACTACACAATAATTATTCTGCCTTCAATCTTCCTGGGCATGCTGGTTCGTCGTTCTGGTTTTTCTGCTCAGCACCACTGGACGATTCTGTCTTCTCATCTTGTTTCCTCTTGAACGCACAAACACCGCCTTCGCAAGCAAACGGGAACTCAGTCTTGACGACGTTGCCATCAGCGTCTTTGACTGCCCACGGATTCCAGAAGCGAAGAACGTAGGGCTGGATGAACTTGTGCCATATAAACAACAGCAAGGGAATGATAAAGCAAGGAACACAAACCATTTTGAACTAAGTAACGAGTTAGTATCCGGAACGTTTTGAATACAATAGTTAATAGTTGAAATTCAAGATTTACAAGGTCAAATTAACATTATTTTATTTCCTGGTGTGCTGGATTTAAAGAGCTTTTGTATATTTTTTTGGATTTAGTGCATACTCTCGTGTCTACGGCAATGAGTCCATAAATTACACGGCCAGTATTACGCGACCAAATAATGTACAGCCAATAATACGCGACAAATATTACGTGGATTGGCGTCGTAATATCAGGGTGTACATAATTTGGTTGCGTAATATTGGCCGTGTAATATCACCCCATGCTGATTTTGTACAGGCGATAATACGCAGCCAGGATTACGAAGCCAAAATATGTACATGTAATAACAGGGTGTGCATTATTGGCTGTGTAATACGGGCCGTACACTTTTTGTACAGGCGATAATGTACAGCCAATATTACGTGTACATCCCAGATAAAAATATAGAAATGACATGGTCAAAGCCTCGTTTGCACGTTCCAGTTTCCTTTTACCACAGATTATGAATCGCAATTGCTCCGGCGCTGCGGGAAGTGCTGCCCCTCCGCCCAGCCTCCGCCGCTCCAGCTCACCTGCACTTTGTCACAGCGGACGGGAGCTGCACTCCCTCCGCGCATCCGGCTTTTTAAAAACACTATAGTGTAGGGCAGACAAGAACACGTGGAGTCGGGGTTGGCCGATTCGGTTCTGTGACAGTTTTTTTCATCTTGACACTCGCCTACACAAACGAGGCATCAAGGAGTGAGCTAGCTCTTGTCTAGCTTTGTCTATGGTTGGCTTCGTATTATTGGTCGTACAAAATCGGCACGGGCTGATATTACGTATCCAGTTGTACACGTAATATTGGTCGCGTAATACTGGCCGTGCATTATCAACCCAGACCGATTTTGTACGTGCAATAATACACGTCCAGTATTAGCCGTCCAAATATTACGAATCCATGTACACGTAATATCTGGCCGTGTAATATTGGCTGTACAATACTGGTCGTACATTATTTTGGTCGTGTATTATCGGCTCCATAAGGCACTCTCTCTCTTTTTTATTCGATGGCTTCTGCGGAGGCACTGGCCTACTAGCAATTTCGTCAATGTCAAGTGTATTTTATAGTTTAAAGTAATGTCACGTCACAGTCAATTATTGTCAAAGTCACGAATCAGTAAAATGGTGGACATTTACTGAAACTTCTGAGGGAGATTTAGAAAAATCACAATATGTCATTTATTTCTGCGTTTAATTCTTTTGTCCGCACTCGTGCACGTTAACGAACACCTAATGGTTAATATTCCACCAATATTACACATTAACACTCGAAGAAACACAAAATTGAGAATAAAATCAAACTTTACATCACAACATTTTGATTTTTTCAAAAAACCCCTCCCTATGGCAATCATGGCTTGTCATGGCAGGGCAGGATACAATTGACAATGAAAGTGTCAGTTCAGCAGTCAAAACTTGTCAAATGTCATTGTCAACTGAGCTGATTTAATGGGCTTGCAGCCCGATTCCATAACTTGGCTTCAATCGAATTCTCAGTATCGCAGCCACTAATGCCTTGCGATAGAGTCGAATTTGCTATGAAAAAAGTGATAATCCGATTGTAGCCAAGTTATGGAATTGGGCCACTGTTCACATAAACGTTCGAGGACGCACGGATCACCCGCGCGTACACTCGAAATCGTTTACGGCGTCGCCGGGCGTTCGCCTGGGTCATCCGAAAAATAGTAGTGGAGGGGAGGAATAGTATGAAACTGACACTTGACAGTTGTCAGTTGTATGTGGACGTCCAAAGTCGTTCACGATCTCCGGATGATCGAGCGATAATCGCACGGATGATTCGAGCGTGTAGGTGAACACAGCCAATGAATGAAAACTTTGTGCTCAGGGGCGCGTTCACTTACACGTTCGAGGACGCACGGATCATCCGCGCGATCGCTCGAAATTGTTCACGCCCACGGCGTCGTCGGACGTACGCCTGCAGCCCGATTCCATAACTTGGCTTCAATCAGATTGTCACTTTTTTCATAGCAAAATCGACTCTATCGCAAAGCATTATTGAATTTCACGGCTTGAAACCGTCATGATCAACATTACGTAATCGCAGTGCAGGGTCATCCGAAAAATAGTAGGGGATGGGAGGAATAGTATGAAACTGACACTTGACAGTTGTCAGTTCTATGTGGACGTCCAAAGTCGTTCACTAGCTGCTCAGTGGATCCACAGTAATTTTCATCTTATGTCATACGCACAACCACAAATGTTTCAACATTTTTGCGCTAGCTTTGCTCGTACCTATTTTCGCAAGCTGAGGAATTCCATTAATGTCTAATTTTACCGAACATTTTCGCGCACGCTACACTTGCGTTTGTTAAATGGTATATTCTGTTTCCACATTCGTATAATATAATGGAAATAGCTCATTATTTTCGCGCTCGCTACGCTCGCGCTTTCTTAATAATATTGTATGTTTTGTACACATTCTATGTGATCATAAACGTTCAGTTTTTTTTATATGACTACACAAATAAATGTATGAGTAGCTCAAAATTTTCGCAATCATAGAAGATCGATCATACACGTTCGTTTCTTTCACATAACTACATAACACAATAAAAATATACCTAAGTGGCTCAAAATGTTAGGTAAAAATTGTGTTTGTTTGCTTATGATTATTACAACTAGCCTGATTTTGAAAATTGATTCAAAGCTAAACTATTCCCGAGTGCCATAGGCTACGCGATTGATACTGCCGAAATAGCTAGTATTGTATAATTTTGGAACCCGTTCAGTGTGACCCCCCCCCCCTGACTCGAAGCCTGGATCCGCCCTTGAATGCGGAAAAACGTGCCATTTCATGTTCTCTTCTGAAAAGTTTCAGTAAAGCTCCACCACTTTACTGAATCGTGACTTGAATAGACTTTTGACTACCTGACTGACAGGGACTCGACATTTTGACTATTTGTTGAAAAAAATGGGGCATCGTGAAATATCGTAACCATAGATGATTTGTTTAGATTTCGACGGTATCGCAACGCAATAGTGATAGTGATATTGAAAATCGGAGTGAAACCAAGATAGATAGATAGATAATAGCACTACAGCAGCCGTACCACGTACATTGGTTTCAATCAGATTATCACTATCAAGTGCACATAATACAGCGCGATAGAGCCAAAATTGATATGAAGATACTGTCAATCTGATTGAAACCAAGTTCTTTAATAGCACTACTGGGGTGCTATTATCTATCTTGGTTTCAATCCGATTTTCAATATCACACTAATGCGATGCGATAAAGTCAAAATTGCTATGAAGAAAGTGACAATCTGATTGAAAGCAAGTTCTATGGTCGGAGCCCAGCAGCATTACCACGTAAGTTGGATTCAATCAGATTTTCAATGTCACTATCAGTAATGCGTTGTGATAGAGTAGAAATTGCTATGAAGAATGTGAAAATTTGATTGAAACCAAGACCAAGTCCTGCAGTGCGATTACGTAATGTTGATCATGACGGTTTCAAGCCGTCAAATTCAATAATGCTTTGAGATAGAGTCGATTTTGCTATGAAAAAAGTGACAATCTGATTGAAGCCAAGTTCTGTGGTCGGGCCCCTGTGCTCGGGGCCCTGCCTCCGATTCAGAACCCTTCGATAACTCAGTAGTGCTATGAGCTAATTTGGTTTCAATCCGATTTTCAATGTCACTATCACTAATGCGTTGCAAAATAGAGTTGAAATTGCTATGAAATATTGCTTGTTGCATAATGAAACAAGATAGGTAATTGCTCTGCAGATCGAATATGCCTGCAGCCCGATTTCATAACTTGGCTTCAATCGAATTCTCAGTATCGCAGCCACTAATGCCTTGCGATAGAGTCGAATTTGCTATGAAAAAAGTGATAATCCGATTGTAGCCAAGTTATGGAATACGGCCACTGAGCTGCAGTGCGAGCATGGATCTTATCGATCGATAAACTTACCGAATTTCAATGTCAAATTTACTTAAATATTCGATAAAACGAGGTCGGTAAAACGGAACGCACTTTATCGACAACGACTTAAATTCGATAAGTAAATCATATCGATTATATCGATTTATATCGACAATTGGAAGTATGGATCTTATTTTTGACAATTGTTGTCGATATAATTCGTTAATCTTACCGAATATATCGAATTTTTATCGGCTTTCCAAAATTACACGACAAACATTAATATTTTTATGTAAAATGGATTTCGGCAATATTATTACATTGAAAGCCGAAAGGAGGAGGAGGCGTCAGAACATAGCGGTCGTGACGATTCATAGGCAATAGGGATCCTTAAAAAAATATATTTAAAATGCATTAATACAGTTAATAAGAAAATTGCCCTCGCCTATTATTTTACTAAGGTACTTATTACTTTAGGTTAGGTTCAAGGAACATACTATCTACGCCAGTAAGCGTAATGGCTCGTTCGTTAGAATCGGTATATGTACATTTGTACTTAAGGGGAGGGGAGGGGTTGGGAGAGCGAGAGGGTATAACCACCCCTTGCAAGGGGTGGTGGCGGAAACTCAAAGTTTTTGAGAAAAAGCAAAAATAAATGAGATAGATAGATAACTCTTTATTGAACCACACAAATAAAAATTAATAACAAAGTGTCATAATGGGCGGTCTTATCGCTCAGAGCGATCTCTTCCAGACAACCGTGCTCGGAAAGGAATAATGGAGGTAATAGGGACGGTCCCCCCTTGGGTTCCCGCCTTGTCGTGGCGGGGGGGCTCTAGTAACCGTGGCTTCGCCCACCACGGTGAAGCTAAGAGGAACCCGGGGCCGCGCTGGCAGGGTGTCGCCGGCTGGCCCCATGGAGGGGCCGCTTCACTGGGCTTTGCTCCTCAAGCCCACGCTGAAGTGGCCACAGTAGGTTGCGGTGCTGTATTGGCGGCATCGCAACTGAGGCAGGCCGCGGTGTTGTAAGGGCAGCACCGCGGCTGAGGGAAGAGAGACCGCGGCGGGAGAGAAGTGTCGGTGATAAGGTGCGCCGCTCTTCCTACCTTCCGCGGCCTCGGTGAGGCCGCCACCGTTTGATGGCGGACGCGGTGAAGAGGAGTGCCGGTATAAAGGTGCGCCGCTCTCCCTATCTTCTGCGGCCGAAGTGGCTGGCGGTGGGGCCACTGAACCGATCCATCGCAGGGGGACCTCGAGTGTCCAGACGCGGGGATTTCGTCTGGCGCTCATTTGCGGGTTGGTCCTCGGGTGTTGCGGCGCACCCTGTGTACTGGTGCGTCGCAAGGGGGGGTATTCCCCAGAGGCGGGTCCGGAAACGGACAGCCGCGGCGGGTTCGCGGTCGTGTGTGCAAGCGTTCCCGTGTTCCCATTGTGAGCGGCAGAGGAGGTACACCATGGGGTTTTAGTGGGTAGGACGGGCAGTTGCCCGGTGAGTCCCACATAACCACTGGGCCTTCCCCGGGCTCAGTGGTATGCATAAACGCATTTCCCCATGTCAAAAAAAAAAAAAAAGGTAATAGGGACGGTGGTTTCAACCAATAAATACTTACATAAACCATAAATAAGCACTTAAAATTTACATATATATATATATATATATATATATATATAATTTTTGAGAACAAGCAAAAATAAATGAGATAGATAACTCTTTATTGAACCACACAAATAAAAATCTTACAACTAAAAAAACAAAATTAATAATAAAGTGTCACAATGGGCGGTCTTTTCGCTCAGAGTACATATATATATATCAGTGTTAACAACACCTTGATTTATGGCAGGTATGGAGAGTAAAGACAAAACTTCTGACTCAATAGGACTTCTTTTTTTTTTTGGGGGCATATCTTATGCTTGCCAAGAATGAGTCCGATGATATTAAAAGTCTATTTAAAAGATCAGTATTTGTGTCAACTCGTTCCTAAGGATCCGAAAATCAGAAAAAAGTAAACAAATGCGATGAGAAGAGCACATCCATTAGCACGAAAAACAACAGCATATTGTTGTGATCATTTCGATGTAAGTATTCAAATACTATAACCTTGCCATGTGATATACTAACTAATAAGTACCTAGTAGGTATTTGGTTACTGCTAGTAATATGCTTTTTAGTAGGTCTGTAGGTACTCGACTCGCAGTGTCTAAGCACTTAGTATTGAAACTAACGATTTATTGAACCTTTCCAAGTTTAATGATCCCTATAATTTCAAGAAGAAACAATAATGATAAGTTTAAAAATTCAGTGTACATAAACAGCTACGTGCTGTGGATAGTTCGCGCTAAATCATTGAGACCCGTTTTTTAGTAATTATTGAAAAGATCTGATGTTACCAAAATCATATTAGTAGAATAGGATTTAATTTCTTTTAATAAAAGTAACAGGTAATTAAAAAAAACATAAATACAATAAAAGGTTGGGGTGCACTCATGGGGGCTGACTAAGAAAAAAAAACAAAACTATGTATTTTTGTTATACATATACTTACTCATTAGTAAATAAATCCCAGTAGTATGAATGTAATAATAAGTAGGTTATAGAAATTATATCGTACTAACTTGTCATTTTAACTCCACGAATTTCAGCTGCTACAAAATCTTTATTTTTTATAAAATATTCTGCCACCATCATATTGTGAACTAAGGAAAGGTTGTCGGATTGGCATTTTTGAAATCCTTCTTCCATTTTAGTTCTAAAACAATCACTTACACAATAAACTTAATCAATCTAGCATTATTTAAAATCAATAAAAACACTAGAGCGCACGAGAGCAAACACCTTACCAGCGAAAATGTACTACGGACGTATGAGGCGGGCGCCCGCGCCCGCCGTGCGCCTTGCCGTATGGGGGCAATGACGTCACGCGCTACTCGCGAACACTGACGAGATTTAAAAAATCTACGTAAACTTCCCACGCTTATCACTTCGGTAATATTGCATCGATCGATGTGAAATAAAAACTAAAATAATGTGTACGGTCTAGTCTTTTATTCTACGTACTTAAAAGTGTAATATTGTAACCTTGTTATCTTCTCCATTGTCCAATTGGCAGAATACACGAGGCTATGATATCTCTTCCGTGAAACAATACTTTATGAACACTGACAGGCATGTTGTACCAAGAATACTCTATAAGGTACAGCTCTCTAGTATCTCTCGCATAGCAACGAAAGCATCTAGGTAAGTCAATTGTAAACCCAGACGAGAGAGTTTCTAAAATGATGTGAAATCGATTTATAAGCTCGAAGTTAATTCCAGTAATTTCAGCAGTTTTTATTGCTAAGTACTCGGAAAAATCGTCTTGCAGTATTACCATCATTTGTATTCCCAGATTGCTGGGTAGGCATATCAACCAGTAAACCCAATTCATCTCTGTTTTTTTTTAATACTTTCCTTTCTAGCTTTGACTTTATTCTTATTCTCCTGACCTCTAGCTCGCCAAACCTTTATGTCAAGTTTATACGCAAGATGAAGTACGCACTCCATAAATCTAGGAATGTAAAGGAGAAAGCCCGAAGGACATTGCAGCCTGATTGAGAGGTTTCGTCAAAATAATAGATAGCTTATTCATTTCTGATGGCTTTGCTCCACTTAATTCTATAACAAGTTTGCGACGAGGATGAAACATCGGATAAAGCGGTGCATATTTTGCCATCTATCATCGTCAGTAGAAAACTGGTTTCACAAAAACATGAAAGTCATCATTGTGTACCTCGACATGAGATAATGAATCTATCTGTTGTTGAATAGAACTCAATACTTCATGCTGAGCTAAGCATAGCCGCTTGATACTATGGTCAACTAAGCACTGGAGATCACATTCAGCACATGACTCAGTTACAGCTTTTTCTATTGGATAACATTGTTCCTTAGCATCTTTTATTTTATCATAAGAAGGTCATCATATTGTTAAGTTGATAAATTGGCATCTATAATCATTGCTAATGCTTCATCGGTCATCATTTTTCAAGCTCTTTTTATCGCTGTACCTCTTTTCGGTGATCCAGAAAATAGCTCTTTCACGATAGCTGCAGAGTCTCGTTTACCTGCTTGGCGAAGGTTAAATCGTTTGCAATTACGATTTCTTCAGGGCTGGTCGATTGTAAAAGACTTTGAACCTTTCGCTTTTTAGTCTTATCACAACATTCTACAAATTTATTTTGTGGTCTCCCTGGACTATTTGAATGAGAGGATGATGGAATTTCCTGTAACACATTATTTGGCAAATTAATAATTGCATCCAGCCAGGTTAAAGTCTTGCTTAAAAAGCGTTCACGATGACGATCACTTGCTACCCATTTTCCCTCTTGTAGGTTGTAGTTATTTGGAAGTAAATCCCGCTTGAATTTGATTATCTTACAGTGTGCCATGCTGAGAGTCGGCGTTACCCACGTACCGCGCCATTAGGCCGCGTAAATTAAGCTTAATTTACACGTATTAAGTTGTCAAGTAGTTAACTAAAGTTTAACTTAATTTTAAGTGAAGTGCATGTAAACAATGAATGTAGTAATAAGTTGCAAGTTAAAATTTAGTGTGCAAGTAAACGTAAACTGGTTATTCCCTTCCTCCCCACCAGCTTTGTCACACTAGTGGAGAGAAAGGGAAAAAAAAATGACGGCCTTTCTCCCTACTATGGAATATATTATTTGACAGTGGGGAGAAAGGTAATAATCGAAAAAGTATTCTCTTTGTCCCTACTATGGAATCAAAAAATATACCTATCATAGTAGTGGGGAGACAGCGAATAACCAAGGAACTATGCCAGATCTAATTGTTAAATTGTTGTATTTTTATTTTTAAGCATTATGTTAAAAGCATTTGTGTGTTAGTTTTTGTTGGGAACTTTTCAAAAACTAGTTTTAAGAATATAAAGTTAATTTTTGTCGTTTTGTGTCTTTCGTTAGATTATGACACGATTTATGGTCAAGGGAATAAAATAGCTTAGATAATTATTGAAATCTAATATTAAACTAAGATCTACACGTTACGATTATGTTTAATATCTTCTATACTTATAATAAAGCAATAGGAAAGAAAAAGTCTGTACAATGAAGATAATTTAAAAAAAAGGTCTAGTGTACATAAAATAAGCTACTGACCAAGAATATAACATTTTTTAAATTCGTGTCTGTCTGTTTGTCTGTTAGTGTGTTTTTTAGTTTGTTTGTCTGTATGTTTATTCACGCATCACTAAAAAACTACCTGACTGATTGCGATGTGGGTTTCACTGTTGGATAGTTTAAGGTTTGATTTAAAAACTGGTATTTGGTATCTCAATCCTATGATTAGATGCCGAGCAATCAATAAAAACTATTTGACTGCCGAACGAATTTCGATCTAAAGTTGGTATATTGGTAGTGTAGGTCCTGGAATAGCACCTAAATAACTTTTAACCTAGAGAAATTACCACGCACGTGAAGCTGCGGGCATCATTATTTATAAAGTATTATCACTTACCTATACCACCTATAGTAGTAGGCACCTAGGTTCTCAATCTGAGAATCGAACACTGGGCCTTCTCGGCTCTTGTTATGAGATTGGTACCTAAACCACTGAAAGGTTTGTACAACAAATAATGAGTTAAAGTAAAAGCAGGATAAAAAAAATACTTATGCGTTTACTTTTGTTTAATACTAATATCATAAAATAATATACTGAAATGATTTCAATTATAATAAACTAAGATAGCTTTTAGTTTTTGTTTTAATAAGAATGAATTTTATTATTTTATATAGTCATAGATAGATATTTTGTGGATAGATTTCGTTTCCGTGGTATTTCACATTTAAAAGTCTTGCACAGCAATTTCCGGACATTGCGATTCATTTTTGTTTTTTTTAAATAACAGTTACATAGTGTTGTTTTTATAATAAGAATGAATTAAATTATTTTATATAGTCAATAATGTGGATAGATTTCGTATCCGGGGCATTTATCATTTAATAGTCTTGGAAGCCGCAAGCTGGCATCCTCCTTTACTACAGTATAATATCCCACAAGACTTAAAATGAAGCAAACATTATTTTCAGTAAAGTTTTTTATTTTTCCCTTTCTCCCCACTAGTGGGACAAATCTGGTGGGGAGAAAGGGAATAACCCAAGTGAACAAGTAGAATAGAATTTTAACTATTTTTCGGTTAAGTAGCCGCGCGCTCCGCACCCCGCGCAACCCCCGGTGGCGTGGCTCGCGACTACAGCACATTTGGACAGGTACATTAGTGAAGCTCATAAATTGCGCGTAGGTGCAGGTCAAAATTTCCGTCGAAGTGGACGGAAAATACCACATTAAAGATTGTATACTCGTATAAATATTGAGATAAAATAGACAATATAATAAACATTTCTGTTTTAAACCATAGATTTTCTGTATATAACCTTTAACCCTTGGTATATAGCTTCGCATACATAGCATAACATCAGGCATATACTGGACTTAAAAGTTTTACTAAATTACTTGTCTGGATGCGTGAAAACGCTTACTTAAAATTATGTCGCTTAAAATTAAGTTAAAATTTACTTATCTACTTGACAACTTAATACGTGTAAATTAGACCTTAGATGTTTACACATCAAAAACATACAATCTATCTATATATACTATAATAAAACTGTAACTGGGCTAAATCAGTACATTAAATATTTTTTGAAAATTGTAATTGAGATAAACTTTGAAATCGATATGGAGGGCAAAAAGTTTATTTTTTAATTTTTTGTCTGTCTGTCTGTCTGTCTTTTTGAACACGCATCATGGGAAACTACCAAACGGATTTTGATGCAACTTGGCACGCATGTCATGAGGCAAAGTGGCACAGCGACAAATAAGCATTTACATAAAATGCATTATTTTTACATTTTCTTTGATTTTTTTAAGGCTTCTGTAATTTCCTGAAGTAAACCTTCAAGTTTTTTTTGAAAACAATTTATCATGGAATATTGATAATTTATAACCCTTTCGACGCAATATACCAAAAACGTAAAATCCCAAAGACGTAGTGGTACGGTAATGGTACGATTAATGCCAAATTTTCAATATGCCGTTATGCGCGAAAATCGCGAAATACCAAAAGCTCGACGATGCCAATGTTTTAAATCATCACTGTCACAATAATTCCACTTCGGATTATTTAGAAAAAAGCTCAAAAACAGAAAACAATTCTGTCAATTTACTTTGTAATATTTTTTGACTTTGTATATTTGTTAGTTTTAGTGCATGTTTTATTTACAATCCCTCATAAAAAGCGCCCTCTTGCTTACTGTTTTAATGTTGTACTAACAGAACTGTCACAGCTATGCGTTCGTACGCGTGGCATCGAGTATGTTTTAAAATCCAAAAAGCGAAAATGTATTCTTCGAAAGTATACCGTAAAGGTATACATCCGAACATTTATGACGTCACTGACCAAGCTGAGATCGGGTATAGGTAGTTTCGAATTTAAGATTTTCGCGGCGTGTTTTGGAAATATACCTCCACATAACGCTATTGCAACACATAGATTTCTGTCAACAGCCTTCAGTGGCGACCCGACATCACTACTGAAGGTCAGTATGTAAGTTTGTTCACGCATCAAATAAAAACTACTAGATCGATTGCGATGCAATTTTCAGTATTGGTTAGCTTAGGGTTTGAATTAAAAACTGGGCTATCACGGCCATGTCGGGTCACTACTGAAGGTCTGTACGATTCGATTGCGATGCAGTTTTCACTATTGGACAGCTTAGGATTTGCATTAAAAACTGGAATACTTGATATTTTAATCTGATGATTAGATGCCGAGCAATCTATAAAAAACTATGTGACGGTTGAACAAATTTTTAACATATGTAGTATATTGTACTTTGTAGGTACTTACATGTCCTGGAATAACACGTATGGACTCTTTTAAATGTAATGACCACGCGGGTAAAGCCGCGGGTACAGCTAGTACTATAATAAAACTGTAACTGGGCTAAATCTGTACATTAAATATTTTTAATGTAATCGAGATGAACTTCAAAATCGATATGGAGTGCAAAAAGGTTTTTCTTTTAATTTTTGTGTCTGTCTGTCTGTCAGGTAAAGGTTGAAAGTTATTTAAGAACACGTATCACGCTGTAACTACGGGACGGAATTTGATGCAACTGGGCACAGTCAAAGTTCATATTATGTGTTAAAATTTAGAATACTTTTTATCCCGAATTTCGTCATTCCCTCCACATACATTTTCCTTGATATTTTTAAGGCTCCTGTAATTTTCTGAAGTGAACCTTCAAGTTTTATTTGAAAACATGCACATAAATATATACAGACGACTGCGCGTTTATTATATCTTGGGATATTGATAATATATTATAACATAGAGACCGTGTTGGCGTCGGGCATGTTTTAAAAAAAGCGAAAACCGAACTTTTATAGCCGAGCTGAGATGCTACCGTAACACAGATTTCTGTCAACAACTTTCAGTGGCGATCCGACATGGTCGTGATAGGTTAGAAGACGAAGGCGGGTGCGAAGCGAAGCGAAGCAAAGCGAGCGGAAGGTTATTAACACAGGTAGGTTACCTATATTGGTACTTTTGGTACTAGAATAACTCATAGGATCCTTATATCTTAGAATAACTACCACGCGAGCAACGCCGCGGGCACAGCTAGTCTTAAATATTACTTTACTTGACACTGGCTAACTTTACTAGTTATGCGGAGCAAAGAAAAAGTCTAAGTGCTATGTGGTCAAATATTTTGAATTACGCTTACGCTTATCTGTGGTGAAAAACGTACTTCACAGAATATGCAAGACAAGGCAGTGCGCGCTAGCCCTCTAAGGCCCGTATTAATAAATCGCTCTTAGTTGAGCTCTCAAGTGCGATATCAACTGATACGCTCTCAAGTTGTGATCAGCATCTTAAGATTGTCGCTGATTAATAAAGACATTTCAAGAGCATCTCAGATCATGTCACTTTCAAGAGCCGCATCTCAAGATGCTACATCACGAACCAGAACTTGAGATCAAGATTGAATGAACAACGAATGAACGATTTATTTTCTTTATTGAAAGTTCAGTTTTTGCTCAAATAAGATATAGCGTAAGGTTAAAATTTATTACTTCGATGTAGTTGAATTAAATTAAATGTGATTATATTAAACGTAATGTTTATTTTCTACATAATTATCATAACCTTACTTTAGTTTTTTTGTAGAAAGGATGTAAGCCATAATATTTGTCTATATTTTCAAAGTTACACTATCTATTAAAGAACTTAACGCAATTCATCAATGAATGACTATAATTTATGAAAATAAAAGTTCGTTTATTGGCCATGCAGTATTTCCAGCGCGTATCCTTTGGTTACGATTTCGGATCTTTTTAGACTTCAGCGAGTCCTCGCCAGGTTCTGATATCTACCAAATCTTCGGATCATTTCGCAATCATGCCAAATAAATTTGTTTATTCCCAGAGGAATATAAAAATATTCTTATAATGATGGTTAATATAATTCTAATTATCAGCTTCTGACATAATATTTTCGAAATCCTTGATTCTAGCAACTGGCAATCACGCTCTCAAGTCACGGATCGACTGCACTCAACATTCTGCATCTCAAAGCACATCGCAAGTGCGCCCTTGAGAGTCGAGATTGATTTATTATTAAACACTAACTCGGCTGATTACGGCGTCTCAATCAACAGCTTAAGATGTGTTTATTAATTAGATTCGCATCTTGAGATCGCTCTAAAGAGCGCTCTTGGAGTTGAGATCGGTTTATTAATACGGCCCTAAGGCCCGTATTAATAAATCGCTCTTGGTTGAGCTCTCAAGTGCGATATCAACTGATACGCTCTCAAGTTGTGATCAGCATCTTAAGATCGTCGCTGATTAATAAAGACATTTGAAGAGCATGTCAGATCATGTCGCTTTCAAGAGCCGCATCTCAAGATGCTACGTCATGAACCAGAACTTGAGAGCAAGATTGAATGAACTACGAATGAACGATTTATTTTCTTTAGTGAAAGTTCGGTTTTTGCTGAAATATAATATAACGTAAGGTTAAAATATAAATTTTAACCTTACGTTATATTATATTCTTAACTTCAATGTAGTTAAATTAAATTAAATGCGATTATATTAAACGTAATGTTTATTTTCTACCTAATTATCATAACCTTACTTTAGTTTTTTTGTAGAAAGGATGTAAGCCATAATTTTTGTCTATATTTTCAAAGTTAAACTATCTATTAAAGAACTTAACGCAATTCATCAACAAATAACTACAATTTATGAAAATAAAAAAATCGTTGATTAGCCATGCAGTATTTCCAGCGCGAATCCTTTGGTTACGATTTCGGATCTTTTTAGACTTCAGCGTGTCCTCGCCAGGTTCTGATATCTACGAAATCTTCGGATCTTTTCGCAATCATGCCAAATAAATTTGTTTATTTCCAGAGTAATATAAAAATATTCTTATAATGATGGTTAATATAATTCTAATTATCAAATTCTAAAATAATATTTTCGAAATCCTTGATTCTAGCAACTGGCAATCACGCTCTCAAGTCACGGATCGACCGCACTCAACATTCTGCATCTCAAAGCACAACGCAAGTGCGCTCTTGAGAGTCGAGATTGATTTATTATTAAACACTAACTCAGCTGATTACGGCATCTCAATCAACAGCTTAAGATATGTTTATTAATTAGATTAGCATCTTGAGATCGCTCTCAATAGCGCTCTCAGAGTTGAGGTTGGTTTATTAATACGGCCCTTAGAGTTAGTGCGCATTGCCTTCCGTTTTTATAACGCATATTCTGTGAAGTACGGAGTGTCATAGAAGTGCGCGCATTGCGGAGAAATAAACGCATGCAAATCATAAGTAAAAAACGGTAGAACAAACGCATCGCGTTCCACCGCAAGGCAGTGCGCGCTAGCTCTAATGCCTCCTATATTTCATATTTATGCGTTGCTACTAAAATCATGAAGATTTGATCGCTATTGCTTTAATAATATTAGTGCACATATTAGTGTAAGTAGATTTATTTCTGATAAGAGCTAGGTGATCCTACATATACATTATATTGCTTTTACATTAGGTATTTTCCTTCGTAGGTAAATATTTTTCAGTTTAATTCAATATTTGCCTAGTAGCATTTATGGCTGGCAGTTCGTTGGGCCAACGACGTCGCTTTTGATGGCCAACCGTTTTGTATGTCATGCTTTTTTCAAATGTGCCAACTATCGGGCCAACTGAGGCTCAACAATCACTTCTCAGTTGGGCCAACAAACAGTGAAAAACAGTGAAAGTGAATGAGCGGCGAATAGTTATATAAATCTCCGCAGGGCCTACTCTAGAGTTTCTACAGTAAAGCAACAGTTGGCGAATAGTTAAATAAATCTCCGTAAGGCCTACGGTACAGTTTCTACAGTAAAGCAACAGTTGGCGAATAGTTATATAAATCTCCATATGGCCTACTGTAGAGTTTCTATAGTAAAGCAACTGTTGGCGAATCCTATTAATATTATAAACGCGAACCGCGGGGGTTCAGATATTAAAAAGGTTCTCAGTTTTATTTTATATTTAATTATTTGGTTTGCTTGGAAAATTGACATAGTGATAAAGTTAAGCAGTTGACAGAAATTGAACTCAGTGTCGCGACTTACCGTAGTACCACAGAATACATAATAGTACATGGCTCAGTTGTTCGTGGAATTCAAGTACTACCCGTACTTGAATTCCACGAACAACTGAGCCACGGTGAAGTTAGGTGGGCGCTCGAATTTTAAACTGGCTTTTATTTACTGCTTGTGTGCATATTTAAACTTACTATTTTTGTGAGCTTAAGATTTAGGTTCTTGCTGGAAAAAAAAACCGTTGGGCTAACGATGGCCTTGCGTTAATGAATGTTTTATAAACTTGTACGTTAACTTGTAGAACGTTTTTGTCAGCCCAATATAATAACATCGTTACGATACTTCTATCTATACATTAAATGTACCTCACCCAACCGCAGTAGTGGTAGGTCCATCGTTGTGTTTTTTTCTTCATAAATGTCACTAATCGACATTTATGAAGAAAAAAACAACATGTATTATAATTAGCCGCTTGGTTGTCCACGCGCTGAAGACCGCAGGACCAAACTGATAACCCAAAAAAATGGCCGACGCGACACATCTAACTTCAAACTGGTAATTGATTGTATATGCGTTGAGACTACAGGTACTTGATGGTCAATCCACAAAAAAAAAGAAGGTCGACGCGACACATCTGGCCGCAAACTGGGGATTTATTGGGTACGTGCCGAGATCACAGGTATCTGATTGTCAACCCACAAAAAAAATAAGGTCTACGCGACACATCTGGCCGCGCCGACTTTGCGTAAACAAACAGTTTTTATGACCACTTCATTGAGCGCTTAGATAAACAAACTGGTGATTTATGGAGCTAAATAGGTACGGCACATATTTCAAGTGTTTATGTTGTGGGTTTCGAAGCAAAATAATTATATAAACACGCTTAGATTTGAATGATTATTGAGGTCAATAATGTTCAAAATCGAGTGGCAAAATTTACGTCGCTATCGAGTGGTCCGATGATCGATGAAAACAAAAAATGTGACTGTAGCGTTAGTTGCGATGATCAATGAAAACAAAAAAGTGACTGTAGCGCATAGAATCAATCGAGCGGTTATGTAGACAAGACATTTTAAAGTGACAGATGTCAAAGTGACATGTCAAACTTCAAAGTCATAATACGTCAACACCTGACAAAATTTAATCGATATCATCGTTTTGGATGTTAGCTGTCAAACTTAAAATGGCTATAACTTTGAAATTAACGAACCTGGACTAGTAGTTTCTATACAGAAGTGACAGATCTCATCAATATCTTCGTTTTGGATGACAGCTGTCAAACTTCAACGGGCTATAACTCTGAAACTAACGATCCTAAACTAGTAGTTTCATTACACAAAGGTAGATCACATCGAGATCTTCATTTCATGACATTTTGTCATTGCTTGTCATTTCTGACATCACCTGTAAATACTAGATAATTTGAGGTTTGACAGTTTTTACCTGTCAATTTGACAGCTGTCATCCACAATGAAGATTTCAATGAGATCTATCACTTTTGTAAATAAATTATTAGTCTAGGGTCACTAGTTTCAGAGTTATAGCCCTTTTAAGTTTGACAGCTGTCATCCAAAACAAAGACGTCAATGAGATCTATCACTTCTGTATAGAAACTACTAGTCTAGGATCACCAGTTTCAGATAACTCTGAAGATAATCGATGAGATCTATCACTTATGTAAATAAACTACTAGTTGTAGTATTTCGTTTTATATTTAAGTACTTACGATTCTTTTGTGGAGCTATAATCTTATCAATTATCCTTCTATCTAACTCTTCTTGACCTCCAATTATACCTTTTGAGTGGATGGTAGTGTTTTAAAGCTGTATCTGTTACGATGATTGATTAATCTTAGGTTTCTCTTTTAAAAGTATTCGTTATTAAAGTGAAGAATTCTCCAGTTAATGAACTATTCTCCCTAAACACATAGATTTTAGAAGAGCTATCAGACTGCGACTCAACCACACTCCACCAGCTACAACGGCTTCGCCAGGGAGGTAACATACCGTACCCTGAAGATCTTCGAAGGAGAGACGTCTACCGAACATCCAGACGGATTCAGTTCGAAGGGAGCTCGTCTGATCTGGTATGGGAGTTAAACTGCCTTTAGGCACCTGCTTCATCCCACAGATCTTCGAGAATTAAGACGACTCCAGAACCAATTCTGCCACATCGCCGAAATTGAAGTTGGAGACCGAAACTCCTCATCGGACCGTGAGCCTACTTCGAGGCAGTTGAGAACGAGTTGCTGCCTTCCTCTCCGGGTTGCTGATCTCCTCTCCGGGTTGCTGAACTTCTCTCCGGGTTGCTGATCTCCTCCCCGAGTCGCCGTCCTCCTCACCGAGTTGCCGCCTTCCTCCAGTTCCTGTTACTACGATAGAAAATTTACTTCACTAACATATTAATACTTGCCTATTTAAAATAATTAAATATAGGAAGCCTCCCCTTATAGGATAGGTAGGCCTTCAACTTAATAAATTTAGGGAAATCTGATAGGAAGGCTTTAGAGTCCAAATTCTTTAACCTTTATGAGTCTGGTCTTTAAACTTTATTTCCTTTGACTGATTTGGATAATTCTATGGATTACCTCAATTATCTATAGCTTATTCAAGATAGTAGAGTACCTAGAGGTAAACCTCGCGTTTTCCCTCTGGTTAATTTATTAAGATATCTTGGAGTAATTCTGTCATTTTTAATAAACAGATCTTCAACATATCTTGAAGACCCTCGTGTCTTGTCATTAAATTTAAAATCAAAGAGTATTGATATACATAATATCTATTCTTTAATTTTAATTTTTGTTCGTCGTAACGTATGCAATAGCCAGGTTAATGTCTCATGTTCATGAGGTTTTATGCCCTAAAAAGCATAAATCCCCATCCATCATTTTTACGGCTATTCCTCTAGAGTGGCAAAACCATTGACATAAGACGATAGGACTTCATACCCTCTAGTGGGCTTAACATAGAGGTAAGCGAAATTCACAATCTTGCAAACTGTAAGATAGCGCCTTACCTCTACGGTCCATTAGTCGTAGACTAAGGTTTAACTGAAAGTAAGGTAATTCATAATCTTGTCTTACCCCACTAGCCAGTTCTTCCTTGAGGGATATAACGTTCTTCTATGGTTATAGATCTTTTCTCTGAGCATTACGTCATAGCGTAGAGCAAAAAGGGTAAGACCTATCTCACTCTAGATAAGCTTTGATTTTGCCTCCAAGCGTTACGTCATAATATAACGCTGAGGTAAAACCTCCTATCTACCTAATCGTTACGTCACCCAACGGCGTAACACGTAGATACTACCTTTAAACCCTGCGTTACACGACATAGTCCAAGATCGTTTGTTTCAAAGTTATAGCCATTTTAAATTTGACAGCTGTCATCCAAAACGAAGTTATCGATTAAATCTTATCAGGTGTTGACGTATGACTTTGAAGATTGACATGTCACTTTGACATCTGCCACTTTAAAATGTCTTACTACCTTACTAAAATACATGTTTTTTCTTCATAAATGTCGATTATTTTGACATCTGTCACTTTAAATGTCTTACTACATAATTATAATACATGTTGTTTTATTTTTTTCATTTATGTCGATTATTTCTTCATTAGTTTCCAACTTTAGTGCAGTGGGTGGAGGGGTGAATGAAAGGAATGCGAATTACCCGTGCATACACTAGTGGGTGAAGCCAGTGGGTGCACGGGGCATGCCCCCTTCAATTAACAGTTCAATTGACTGAACTACTGAGATTTTTTAGTCTCACTATTTCAATGAAATAATTTGATTGAACTACTGATACTCAAAAGTCTTAGTAGTTCAGTTAATAGTTCAAATGATTGAACTACTGAGCCTAGTCAGTCTCGTTAGTTCAATGAATAAATTTCATTACTACTTTAACTCAAAATTCTCAGATGTTCAGTTTTTTTTAATTGTTTGACTCTCTTTTTAACATACCATGATACCTCAGATTTGGTACTTAACCGTGGCACAACTGCTTGGCACTACCAGTTGTGCCAAAGGGAAATAAATATATTACACCAATGACACCAAACGATGCCAGTAGTGCCAGGTTAGTCCATCTGGTTCTTCTATTTGTTCTACTATAGGACAGATTGGACAAGAAAAAAACAATCTGTTTTATTAAGCAGTATGAAATATTGGATCCGAACAAATTCTGTATTGGTCTTCCATGCTGTTCTACGATAGAACAGACTGGACAACATCAAAAAAACTTTTGTTCTACTAGTAGGTAGTATGCCATTTTAAAGTGACAGGTCATCGTGACAGGTGCAGTTGATGGGTAAAAGAGTGTCTGGGATCTGAAGCAAAAATGCTCGTCGAGAATAAGATTTTAAGACATTGCAATGGACTAGAGACGTTTCAGAATGAGCTGCTCATTTTCCAACTCTAGTACAGTGGGTGGAGGGGTAAATACGAATTACCCGTGCACCCACTAGTGGGTGAAGCCAGTGGGTGGACGGGGCATGCCCCAATTGAACTACTGAGAATAGACGCACCGTGGTGTAGGTATAGTATCATTGACGTACCAAGTAGATCAATGTATATTATATCTTATAAATAAATTATGTACCTAGGTATGTAACAGAAACGGAGAAATGAAAAATAAACAAGGACAACATTTATTCATATGTATAACAATATAAAAAGTTATACCTAAATAGGTTTACTTACCCCTATTTTAGTATCAGTAGTCCGATTATTTATTCCGATAATTGGACTGATGAGACTTTTTCATCTCAGTAGATCGGTGCTAAAAACATACGGACTACTGAGTCCTGCGATTCAGTTTCGTGATTGTGTGATTGAGTCTATGATTAAGTTCGATGTTAAAACACTTTTAGTCCGATGATCGGACTGATAGGGACTTTTCGTGTCAGTAGTCCGATTTTACAGAAATTTAGACTTCTGAGCTTTTTACTTGTACTATTATTTATTCTGTGCTTTTAGTTCGATGTTAACACTATTTTTAGTCCGATGGTCGGATTGATGAAGACTTTTAGTCCGGTATTACAGACAATCGGACTACTGTGAACAATATTTTTAGTCCGGTGATGGGACTGATGAGACTTATTCGTCTCATTAGTCCGGTATTACAGACAGATAATCGGACTACTGAGACTTTTAAGTTCGATGTTAACACTGATTTTAGTCCGATGATCGGACTGATGAGACTTTTCCGAGTCAGTAGTCCGGTGTTTCAGATAATCACACTATCAACCTACCTATCTAGAAAAAGATCCCCAAAACGGGGAATCCTAGTGAGGAGTAAAATGTCCTAGTCAAATGTATTTTTTGTAATCTTTTTATACTGTCAATACATATTATTATTATTATTATTATTACCTATTATGTATACCAACCTGTCATAGTAGAGTTGAATATTTTGTGATAGTAGGCAGGCATAATTAGGCATACCCACAGGGGAAGAGCATAACTTAGTAGGATCCTGTGGCATTGGAGCGGAGTGGGAGGGGTAATTCACGTGATGGCCAACACCCCCTCCTCCCGCATCACTCCTACTCAGTTTTTTTGTGACTTTCAATGACGAGACGGGCAGGTCGCTCGCCTGATGGTAAGCGTCACGCCTGTCCATAACAGTTGCAGTGCCACCCAGAACTTTGGTTGCATAGTCTTGCGCGTCACTGCACTGCGCTCGTCGCCCTGAGACATTGGTTGTCAAGTCTCATTGCCCAGTAATTTCACTGGAAACATTGCCCTTCAAACCGAAACACAGAAATGTTTACACATTACTGCTTGGCGGTTGAATATCTGTTATTCTGTACTATTATTTATTGTGGTTATGCGCTGCCCTTTGTATGACAGATTGGTAGGGTTGGTCAGATATCTATAGGTAGGTACTAATTATCTAAACAAAGTTAAAGGTAACGCTTGGACAATTAGCAGATAACTCTAATACCCTGTTTATTATAAAAAGTTATTTTAAGTTTGCTCTAATCAATCTAAACGTATAAGTAAAATATTAAAATTCTTAAATATCTATAAGTACTTACTTAAATTAATAATTATATCTAATATATCTTCATATCATTCACAACCCAAAAGATTATAACAAATAACAATTGCTATAAGTTACAATGGCAATGTAGCTTAATTATAAAAATATCGTATTTTACTATCTAAAAAGAAAATAACTTTTGAATAGATACCACTTCTACAATAAATGAGATCTTTTCTCACAGCGCACGTACATTTAATTTATAACGATTTAAATATTATTTACCTACCTTATAAATGGACTTACGTTATGACTATAATTTGAACAACAAAGTAAAAAAGTCTGTGTAAAGATTTTACAAAACGCACCTACACGTAAGGAAACTACAACACATGCAAATCTCACATGGCACCATGTACCACAACAGTTAGTTTATAGAAGGAAGACAGGTAACACAGCCATTTGTGTTGCAAGGAAGGCCTACATCGTACTTCCTACCCCTGTTTTATACCAGACTTTAAAACACACCACCGGGGGTTCTCTTAGATGCCTTGAGCGCCTCGATCAGAATTTAAGACACACGACTGGGGGTTAACTCTCAGACGCCTTGAGCGCCTCAATCAGAACACGACCTGGGGTTCACTCTCAGAGGTCTTGAGCGCCTTAATCAGACTAAGTCACACGACCGGGGGTTCACTCTCTAATGCATTGAGCGCCTTGATCAGACTTTAAGTCATACGATCGGGGGTTCACTCTCAGACGTCTTGAGCGCCTCGATCAAACAAAGTCACACGACCTGGGGTTCACTCTCAGAGGTCTTGAGCACCTCGATCAGACTAAGTTACACGACCGGGGGTTCACTCTCAGACGCCTTGAGCGCCTCGGTCAGAGACGCAGGAATTTCCGGAAGCTTGTAAATAGGATCCGTGACCGGCGGAAGCACTAGTGCGTCAATGGACTTCTCATAGCTCGTATACGCGAGGTACAGTTGAGACACTCGGTTGATTTCGTCCTCAGTCATGGCCACGGCCCGCAGCTGCTTCTTAAGGTCGGCGGTGCTGGATTCCCCGCACTTGGAGCAGACGTCGTCGAGAACGTACGATTTCGGCCGCCTCTTCGGCATGTGCTTGCACTGCAGCGGCTCGATGAACTTGTACTTCTTGGGCCTCATCCTAGGCGGGCGGTCGTCGTCTGACAGCACAACCACGAGGCGCTTGCCGGCGCGCGCGACCACCTCCCCGCCGCTGACCATCAGCGCCTTGCACAGCGCCTCTGGCGGATTCTCGAAGTCGTAGTACACGCACCGCGACTCCGAGCTGATCTTTGTGTTGTTTTCTATCTGGAGACTGTATCTTAGGCGAATCTTAGTCTGCCTGCTCGGGTATTTCAAGTAAACGTGGATCGGAATGTCTATCGACGCGCAACCGGACTCTTGGATTTCGTAAGGCGGCTCTTGGAGAACTGAAAACAATACGCAATTTGATTACATAAAAATATTGTAGCATTAATTATGTTCGACGCGCGGAGCGAAGTCGAGACGCGGAGATAAACTTGTTTGAGCTGCGCGCGCGCAGTTCGAAGTTGAACGTGGGCTATCGGTCGTGCAGATAATGGCGATTGAGAGTCTAAACATATCGATAATGCTGTAGATGGTGAACACTTGGAATTATGTAATTTCTTAAATCAATAACGCGTCGTTCAGTTCGTTAGGCACAAGAACACACTGTATAGTGTACCTACATAAAATAAACCTACCTATATTTTCTTGATCACAATGTTAGTAATTTACATTTGAATTACTCACATTGTTGTTGGAGCTATTAGACAATGGTAACAGAACATTGGACATGTCGTTCGCATTGTAGGTATAGAATCAGTTTACTTTCAGTCATGATTTCGAATCCAAGGCTGTCGGACAAGTTTAGTGACGGAGACAGGACAAAGAGCGTTTACTTTGATCTTGTTCCACGGTGGACATTGTATGTTATTCTATGTCAGCGCTAAATGGTATAGTTTAGGTACTATTTGTGAATGTCGTTTGACATGACATGCTATCTATACTATACCATAGTTAGTCTGTATACTATCTACTGATATATCGTTGTATACTAACGTATACTAACTATAGGCACTTAGATAGGTAGACAGATATTGGTATCATTCTTCGGGCCGTCCCACTTCTTTCACCATCATCAACCTGAATTCGAATAGCTTAGGCCTCTCCTAATGTACCTACTCGACTGAGCCCGATCTTGAACTCTTCTCACGTAACTGCTGCCAGCTGCTTAACGAAGGTCATTAAGGTCCATCACTTCATCTAGCCAGAGGGCATCCTTCACTAACGTTTGCCCACTCTCCACTCAAAAACTCGCCTACGGTTTAGTCGACATAGAACCTATTCGCAAAACGTCTTACCATTAAAAAGAACACCTATTCGCTGAATGACTTATTCTTAAAAAGCCCTGTTCGCCGAATGACTTATTCTTAAAAAGCCCTGTTCGCCGAATGACTTATTCTTAAAAAGACCTGTTCTCCGAATGAATTATTCTTTTCAAAGTAATTTGCTGAAGTACCAGCACATCAGCACTGCAGTCCATGATATATTTTTTTCACAACAGCTTCACAAAATTTTCGGACATTATTTTCATGGGAGTAAATTATTGTATTTATTTATTTTAGGACAACTCTGTGGGACTTAAGTTACTAAACAATAATATACTTAACAATTTTTTTAAATCGTTTCTGTCTGTTTGTCTGTTCGCGCATCACGTAAAAACTAGGTTTTTACTCAAATACTGATGTATTTGGTATCTTAATCCGGTGAATATAAGCCGAGTGCCTGTAATATGTACAAACAAATTTTTCATCCCCTAATATTTTTTTCATCAAATTTAAATGAGTACACCCTCGAGACATAACCTATTCAATAAATAAAATAATGAAAAAACGCGTAACATACACAAAAAAATAGTCGAATTAAGTACCTCCTTTTTGAAGTCGGTTAATAATGAGTCCATTCGCAAATTAGTCTTTTATGAATAAGTATTTTTTTGTATAAATCTCTTTAAGAACAAGTCGTTCTAAGAATGAGTCTTTATACGAAGAGGGTATTTAATGAATATGGCATTTTCAGTATAAGTCTTTTTAAGAATAAGGCTTTATACGAATAGGATATTTCTTGAATATGGCATTTTCAGAATAAGTCTTTGTACGAATAGGGTATTTCCCGAATATGTCATTTTGAGAATAAGGCATATTGCGAACAGGTCTCTACAACACTATTGGTCATTTTGCGAATAGGTCAAATGTCATTAAACCTCGCCTACCTCATCGGCTATCGGTTCTTCGATAAAATGAAACCAGCCCATTGTCTTGCCACTTCAGCCTGGTTATTCTCTGAGCTATGTCGGTAACTCTCGTTTTTTGCCGGATCACCTCGTTTCGGAATCGATCCCAAAGAAAAACCCCAAGCATAGCTCGTTCCATAGCACGCTGAGCGACCTTGCAGTTGTGGACCAGCCTCACAGTCAGTGACCAAGTTTCGCCTCCGTAACGATAGGGCGCATAGGTTGAAGACTTTTGTCTTCAGGCATATTACTTGACCGAAGTTTCCCAAATGCTGCCCAGCCCAGCCGAATTCGCCTGTCAGCTACCTTTTCGAAGTTGTATCTGGCTAACTGAAGAGTTTATCCAAGATAGACGTACTGTTCCACAACTTCAAGAGGCATGATGCTGACGACTATTGGTTCCGGTGTAATGTTCTGGCTGATCATCAATTTTGTTTTGTTAATGTTCATGCGGAGACCAATGCGTCGGGAGGCATCAGCTAAGCTTGTTAGCGTCTGTTGCAGCTCTTGCAGCGATTCCGCCATTAAGACGATATCATCAGCAAATCTCAAGTGTGAGATGTACTCGCCGTTTATGTTGATACCCATTTATTTCCAGTACAGGGTCTTGAACATATCCGCCAATGCGTTTGTAAACAGATTCAGGGATATTAGGTAAGTAAATCCCACTGTCTAATGCCCCTGAGCCACAGATTCTGATCTCCGGTCCTGGACTTGAACAGTCATCGTACCAGTGTCATACAGATATCTCAGCACTTGAATGTATCGCCAGTCCAACTGAGATCGCTAGAACAGACCCGATTGCGATGGAGTCAAAGGCCTTCTCGCTACCTATACTCTCCCAACTTCCGTATAATCTGGCGCACTATGTGTCCTACAATGCCATATCCTCCACGAAAACCAGTGCCATACCCTGCTCGGCTAGCTGGAATTTATCAGTCTACGCACAAGTTTGTTGATGATGTGATGACCCTAGAGAACAACTTGTAGACGTGGCTCAGGAGTGAGATGGGCCTATAATTCTTGAGCAAGGTCTTATTCCCTTTCTTGATGAAGCCGCTTGTCTAACGTTAATTAATATTTACATTTAAGTCGATATTAAATAGAAAATTATATCAGATGTTTTAATCATCGAAAATTCTTTGAATTAGGTAGGTACCTTTCTAGTATCACTGTGGCTAGCTACCGCTGCACCCTCAGGAAGTGGCTTACGACTGCTATAGGTATCTATACCTATAACCTACTTATAATATTGTAGTAAGTAACAAAGAGTCTTTACAATGAAGATAATTTAAAAAAAGGTTCAAGTTACTGAACAACAATACAACATATTTAAAAATGGTTGTCTGTCTGTTTGTCTTTCTGACTGTTGGCGCATCACGTAAAACTAATGGGCCTATTGAAACGCGGGTTCCACTGATGGATAGCTTAGTACTTTGTATCTTATAATCCGATGTGTAGAAGCCGACCAATTGATAAAAAATATTTGACCGCTGCCTGAACGAAATTTGGTATCATTGTACTTTATCTATACTTATAATAAAGCAATACGAACGAAAGAGTCTGTACAATGAAGATAATTAAGAAAGAATAGGTCAAGGGTACTTATAATAAGGTACTGAACTAGAATAGAACATTTTTTTAAATCGTGTCTGTCTGTTTGTTAGTTTGTCTATATGTTTGTTCACGCATCACGTAAAATCTACTGGACCGATTGCGAAGTGGTTTTCTTAGGGTTAGACTTAAAAACTGGTGTACTTGGGTATCTCAATCCGATCAGGAGAAGCCCAGAAATCGATTAAAAAAAGTCACTGCTGAAGGAATTTTGATAAATTGTTGGTAAGTATATTGGTATTTTAGGTCTTGCAATAGCACATAGAGTACTTTTAATCTAGAGAAATGAACACGCGTGCGAAGCCGCGGGCACAGCTAGTAGGTATACATATTACATTTTCCCCAGACAAAACACCACACGAAAATTTCCGCATAGCTATTTAATCAATAACAGATAGGAATCCGAAGCACAGAGCGATGGAAAACCGCACATAACTTAGAAATGTCATTGTTGGAGCCTAGGACCGAACCCGGTAGCGTTGGATTCTATGTCACTAGTATACCACCACTACCATCGCATCCAGCAGAGTTCTGAGTACATTATTTTGCCTCTAGAATTAACAAGAATTATGTGAAAAGGAACGTATTCATTGCTCGCTCGTGACTGCGGAGTACAAAGTCACAGAATCACATAGGTAGTGAAGGATTCTCACCATCACATAGTGAAGGATTCTCATTATCACATAGTGAAGGATTCTCACCATCACATAGTGAATTATTCGCACCATCACATAGTGAAGGATTCTCACCTCGTTTGGGGTAGACGAAAGCAGCCGAGGGTCGCAGGTAGAAGACCACCTTGTGCACGAAGGCCGAGATGTCTCGGCCGCTGACTCCTCTCACCCACACGCGCCAGTCGAGCGCTAGGGCTCGTCCGAGGGCGGAGCGCCGCGGTTCGCACGCGTGGCCCACCTCTAGCCATATGCGTACGCACATCTGCAAATATTATAGAGGTAAAGTGTAAGTAAGTAGGTAGTAATAGAAGGTCACCCATGCGATGGACCGACCAGATTAAATCAGTTATGGGCGGTCCCTTGCATGAGTGTACCAGAATGACTACAAATCGGGAAAGGTGGCGAGACATCGTGAGGCGAGCAATATCAGCCCCAGACAATACTACATGACGACCACGACCGCTCTGCCAAGAGCAAAACGACCAAGAAGAAGAAGTAGAACTTATTTGAAAAGAAAACATAACTTTGTTAGTTATTTCATGAGTTGAAATTGTTTTAAGTAGATTTAGGCGCTGCTGCTCTCAGGGAATAGCTCGAACATACCTACATAGGTACGCTGCTAAAATGTTAACCCTCCTTTTAGTAAAAAAAGGGAAGTAGAAAGCTGATGCAAAGTAGCAGACTTGGCCGTCCTAGGCCGTGTCGCACCAGTCCCTCAGCTCCAATAATCGAGCTTAATTGAGTTGATAAATTGGCATGTCGTCTAGACGTAGCAACATTAAGTGATTTGTGTCAGGACTTCACTTAGCTTGCCATTTTTAGCGTATCCGAATGATAGAAACGTTCGCTCACTCACTCAATGTATGAACGACACGAAACATTTTTGTTTTTTTCTCGTTTGGGCTGCCCATAAATCTAGTCGCCCCCGCTTTATCGCAGCTGGTAGCATAAGCGCCAAAACAGTACTGCAAAACAGGTTGTATCACGGTAGATTTCAAGCGAGTGGCGAGGCCTGGGCCTATTCGACCTATATACAAGGGTGTTTGAGGCGGGACAGTAATGGCAGGTACGTCACAGGAGAACGTTCCTAGGAGATCGTCCATAACTTTTTGAGATATTCTGAACAGCATTCTTAGGTTTTGGAAAAAAAATACAGTCAGCAAGATAATGGCCACTTTAAACAAAAAGTTTTTATGATGCCAATTCATTCTGTTTCATGGATCATTGTCAAACAAGCTCATTGTTGTAAAAAAAACATCAGATATGCATGCTAACATGAAGCGTGGCATGGTAAATTTAATGTTACTAATTGTCGCGAGTCATGTTATCGTGCAATATCTATTTTTTTGGTTGTGTTGATTGTTTTTGTTTGTTTGTTTGCAATAAATACATTTTATTATTATTATTATCAAACGTCTTTAATAGACTGACTGAGGTTTGAGTAATAGAAATGTCAGAAATTGCGAATAACTATTCCCATACAGTTGGTCCGATAGAGAATTTGATGTTTCTATGAACCAAGATCGATTGGAATTAAATAAAAGTTTTTGTGTAAATTGCCTATTTTTTCGATGACTGAACATTTTTTTACAAAATCTGTGAATGTAGGTCAAAACATCTCTAAAAGTTGAGGACAGTTTTTCAAAAACACTCCGCTAATACGGTTAAGGTTCCTACGAAATGTATGGAAAAAGTTTTTCGCAATTTCAGACATTTCTAGTACTCAAACCTCAGTCGGTCCGATAGAGACTTTTAATCCTCATAAGAAACTAGATCGATTGGCGTTAAAAAGGTTTTTGTGTAAAGTGACCATTACCTTGCTAATTGTACTTTAAAAAAAAATTGTAAATGCAGGTCAAAATAATTTTAAAGTTATGGATAGTCTCGTAGGAACATTTTTCCTGTAACTATAGCGGTTAAGGTTACCTAACCTACCCTTAATGTCCCGTCCTAAGAATCTACCCTGTAAGCAAATCTTCCTCTGGTCACAGAATAAATAATAGTCTGGTAGAGAGGTAATGTAAGGTAAGGTTTTACACAAATGACTTCAAACTAGAGGACACTTATTTAATGTCAAACTTTATAGATAAGTGCCTAATCTACTTAAATATTTTGATAAAATCTACTTACTTAAAAACTATTTAAAGCTCATTATCATTGAAATTTGATAAACAAAGGATTAAATACATGCTTGTATTTTTGATACGAAGACAACGAGTGATGCCTTCCTGAGAATTAACGAATTTTCTATTTCAATGTTATGGTGTTATAGAATGACTAGCTAGTCATTTTAGTTAAAAAAAAAACTTGGCGGCTGTGCCCGCTCTGTATTTGTTCCGGGAATAAACTATCCTGTTTGTTATTCCAGCTGAAGTAAGTATAAAGGGCTTGTTGTGAGGTTCCCAATATTTTTAATATTTTAAAATAAACGGTTGGTAAGTTTTTTGAGAAATAGATGAAAACATGGTATGTTTTCATCTATTTCTCAAAAAACTTACCCTTAACTTATCTCCTAAACTACTGAGCCAACAATTTTGAAAAAATACAGAATTATAGTTATTTATTTATAGATTACAGGAAAACCTATAATACGAGTATACGAGTAAGTCTGGTAAAAGTGGACACGACTGTGATCAAAATAAACATGGTAAATCGAGCTATTACTCGTGGACCCGGTGTTTCAGCCCGTTGACGGGTTTTTACCCGTCAACGGGCTGAAACACCGGGTAATTTTACCGGGTAAATTTACCGGGAAATTTTGCCGGGTAATTTTAACCGGGTAATTTTATTTACCTCTAGACCTATGATAGTAGAGATTTCTATATTAAGAAATAATATCGATAATTATATAGAACTACTACCCGCCCGCGACTTCGTCCACGCGGACTACATTTTATCGCGAAAAAAGCATCCTACTTACGTTCTTCTAGGATATTAAAAACCAATTCAAAAGTAGACTTAGACTTCTTGGTTATGGCCTCTGTGGCTTGTTGTTGGTAAAGCATCAACTACTTAATCTGTGGCACCAACGCTCTTGATGATTTTTGACAGACTTGTTCTTTCGTTTCCATGGCAACCGTTCCTTAAAGCGAGTATTCAACATGTTCCAGTTTTCCCGTGGAAACTTCCACGGAATTCGTGGAATTTTCCGGGATAAAAGTATTCTATGTTTTATTCTAGGGTATACGCTATTTCCATTCCAAATTTCATCAAAATCCGTCCAGCGATTATCGCGTGAAAGCTCCCCAAACAAACAAACAAATAAACAAACAGAGAACGTTTCACTTTAACTAACGTTTCACTATATTGGTATGGATATTTGGTTGGAACAGTTTATATATAGTTTATATGGCAATCAACACTTTACGGCTGCCATTTTTTTCCACCAATTTTTTTCCTCTGATGTCGTGCCAGGCTGCTACGACATTCCTGAGAACACATATGAACTAACTGGTATAGAGTCGCCAGGCCATTGACGTTCAGACTCAGACCCTCAGATAGGTGGAAGATCAGATCTTGTTTTTTTTTGTTTAAATTGCCTACCTCTACACAAATTTTAATGTCATTTTTTTTTAGTTTTTTTTCCATATCTTCCGTGCGTATGGACCACAGGTATGGAAATGGAGGGGACTTGCGTCGCTGATCTACTGTTTTTGGAATCACTCCACGCAAGGTCACTAAACTTTTATTTGCGTCATAACAATATTATTACTATTATGCTTGGTTTTTGGGGCCGATGTAACTAATGTCGCCCCATCTGTCGGTCGTTAGAGCCTCGTTTGTTGTTTGGCTGGATGTACCTCGGGAGGTGAGGTTGACTTGGAGCTTTTAATTTATTATATTTATTGTTTGCTCCCTTACATCCCCTCACACGAGTACATATTTGGGTGAAAACCGTTTTAGTTGTTTGGTTAGAAATTACCTACCTACTTAGTTTTGGTATATTATAGGTGACTTGTTTTGATACAATTGCTCTACAATAGCTACACCGAGCATTAACTAATTATGAACGCTTAAGGTATTAGGTGTCACAATTAGCACAGTACATAATGTAGGTCTTCCTTGACTATATATGTACTATTGGTCTTCTCTGATTGACTACTGAGTGAGGTAGGTACTATTTTTGATCAAAATCGAATAGAAGGAGTTTCTACATTCGATTGTATGTTCAGTTCAGTTCTATCTAGGATATTTCTGAATAGAATTCTATGATGCATTTTTTTATTTGAAGCTTTGTGTAGTACAATATAAATTTTATAAAAATTGATTCCGATTTTTTTTTTTAATAAATCGTTTTTCCATCGCTCCGTGCTTCGGAGGGTAACGTGCCCTCCGAAGCTGTCGGCACAGAGTACTATGTATATACGGAAAGCTGTCGGTACCGGCTGTTATTGATTAAAGCAGTAGTTAAGCCTTGTCAGAGGCCCTCGGGCGGCTTGACAAACTCTGACATCAGAGGCAAGCACTACCTCATACGACAAACAAACAAACAGTAAATTATTAGAAGCAGAATTTTTGGATTAATAGTTAAATGTAAAACTAAGTACCTATTATGTTGGTCCTCACGACGCGGGCGACTAAAATAGCTACTTAATTGGTCAGTAAGTTAGTTTGTAGTAGATAGTAAGATAGTAATGCTGAAGTGACGTCTTTGTAATTCTTCAATCCCCCGTCGCGCGTAATGTTTACGACGATCAATTGTCGTTTAATTCATAAAACGATCGCTTGACGCGCGAGTCTCAGAAGAATACAAGGTACATCATCACAACTGTTCATTAGCCCGAGGACTTCTACTGTTGAGGACTTTTCTAGGTAGACATAGGTGTTACTATGTAAACGTTTTGATAAGCATAAATCTACATTACAAGCATAACAATGTGGTAGGTATGTCACCACTATTCATATAACTTTATGTAAGCAGATGCACAAAAACCGTCACTTTACATATTATTAACAAGTTGAAAACAACAGATACTGTTTGGACCACGTAACCCGTGCGGTAAAGTTGTATCCATACGAAGTCTCGCATAATCAATTCAACACAGAATAAGTCATAGTAACAACGTACCACGGAATAAATAATAGTACTGATGATTGCCGAAAACAAGATAATCGGCGTCACGGAGGCGTCGGCGCGACCTTGGCAATGGATAGCGAAAACCACTCGTGTGGAGCAATCCAAGAGTCACCATCATTTCGAGGAAGACGGAGATATTCATAAGTGCTGCTAAGAGCACTATGAATATGCTTTAGAAACTAACGTGAGCGTGATTACACTAAATATTTAATTATTTAATTTTATATATTTTTAGCTATACACTATATACGTGCCATACCAATATATAAAAGTGAAACGTTGTCTGTTTGTTTATTTGTTTGTTTGGGGAGCTTTCACGCAATAACGGCTGGACGGATTTTGATGAAATTTGGAATTAAGATAGCTTATACATAGGAATAAAACATAGGATACTTTTTATCCCGGGAAATTGAAATTTTTCACGGGTAAACTGGAAAAATATTGATTACTCGCTGTAAAAAAACGGTTGCCATGGAAACAAAATAACAAGAATGTCAAAAAACATCAAGAGCATAAACTAACGTGAGCGTGATTCATTATCTTCTATACTCTATATACATATATGTAGGTATATACACATACCAATATATAAAACTGAAACGTTGTCTGTTTGTTTATTTGTTTGTTTGTTTGTTTGGGGAGCTTACACGCGATAATAGCTGGACGGATCTTGATTAAATTTAGAATGGAGATAGCTTATACCCTGGAATAAAACATAGGATACTTTTTATCACGGAAAGTTGTGAGTTTCCACGGGAGAACTGGAAAATGTTGATTACTCACTGTAAGGAACGGTTGCCATCACATAATGGTCTGTCTGTGTTTGCCATGGAAACGAAATAACAAGTCTGTCTGTCTGTGTGCTGTACCTACTTTTGCATTGGATTTTAATAACCTAGAACAAAATAGGATGCTTTTTTTCGCGATAAACAGTAGCCCGCGCGAACGAAGTCGCGGGCGGGAAAACTAGTAAGTAATAATTTCGAACGGAAAATAGTATAATATCGGTATTTCGTTTCACGTACCTCCAGAACACGCAGAAGAAAATATAGCATTATCCTACCAAAACAGAAAACATGGTGAGCCTACAGGCAAGTGGCAACTGCTGTTTAATCTGGGCCTGAAAAGGTTTCGATTTGGTGCCATATTTTTACTGGTATTAAGGCCCACTTGCACGAAAACAAAACAAAGTAGTTGGTCCAAAAATGATTGTTATCTCTTTCGCACTACTGTCTGCATATGTCTCTCTATCCTGCTTGTCTTAAATTTTTAGTCCAGACCACAGAATAAATTATAGTATCAGTACTACAGTGCCCAGACTACACTAGCCCGGGGCCAAGATATATGTGCAAGTGGGCCTAAGTTTGTTAGAGAAACAATAAGATTTATTCAGTCAGGATCAGTATTAAACTAGGATTTTCAGTGAACAAACGCAACTGAAGGCTGTACAATATGACTTATGTATGTAATGTAGACTATGAAAAGGAAAAATATTCTATACCTACTTATAGTAAAGCAGTAGTAAGTACCTACCAAAAAATTTGTACAAAGAAGATAATATAAAAGAAAATGGCTATGGTACTTAAAATAGGCTACTGAACAAGAACATACAATTTTTTTAAATAGTGTCTGTCAGTTTGTCTGTATGTGTGTTCACGCATCTCGTCAAAAATACTGGACCGATTGCGATGCGGGTTTTACTGTTGGATAGCTTAGGGGATGACTTAAAAACTGGATTAGGATGCAGTTGCACTGTAAAAAAGGTTAGGTGTTAATGAAATACTGGGGTACTTGGTATCTCAATCCGATGAGTAGAAGCCGAGCAATCGATAAAAATATTTTTGACGGCTGAGGAAATTTTGGTCAAATGTTGGTATATTGGTATTTTAGGTCTTGGAAAGCACAAAGAGTACTTTTAGCCTAGAGAAATGATCACGCGGGCAAAGCCGCGAGCACAGCTAGTTAATTACTACCAGGATTACTTCCAGGGTTTGTAATCTGTTGCCGGCTATTATTTATTTTCAAGATTGCACCTTTCAATTATAACTATTTCACCTTTCATTTATAACTATTTCACCTTTCATTTATAACTATTTCACCTTTCATTTATAACTATTTCACCTTTCATTTATAACCATTTCACCTTTCATTTATAACCATTTCACCTTTCATTTATAACCATTTCACCTTTCATTTATAACCATTTCACCTTTCATTTATAACTATTTCACCCTACAAATAAGAATTGTTTTTTTTATTGTGAAACCTCAAATTTTTAGAAATTCGTGCAATAAATAGTTCATTTGAGGTTTTTTAAATCAATTGAGTGAAGAAACGAGCAGGTCACTCGCCTGATGGTAAGCGTAACGCCTGCCAATAACAGTTGCAGTGCCACCCAGAACTTTTATTGCAAAATCTTGCGCATCACTGCCACTCACCCTGAGACAATTAGTAGTAATTTCTGTTAATGTTGCACGCTACTGCTTGGCAGTTGGACTCTTTACATAAGAGGTTACTACTAGGTACATAGGGAAACCTGCGGATGCCGCCCGCGCCATAGGGCGCACCTAGTTTGAAATAAACTATATATTAAACTTATAGGATATGAAATACCTTTGCCAAGTAGCACTATTTCTAATCACAAACTGTTATTTTAACATTCACTTGGTCACTTTTAAACCTACTATTATTAAATTAAATTAAAAGAAGCATTTAGAATTCGCTTTTCTTTTTTAAAACGTCAAAAATTTGCCAAAAGCTTGACAGAGTTATTCACGAAAAAGAGTTCTTACATGTAGGTATAAATTCTCTTTTCTTTTGAAACTGGCTGTTCACAGATCGTAACTTGTATCCGATTCAAATTGGATTTGCAATAAAACTATGTTGCTTGGATATAAAATTACACGTGGCTGTGGTTTCAAAGGTTGGAGTATTGAATATCGCAATGCAGCGAAGTTCAACATGATGACCACAGCAAGAAAGTCCGTCGCCCTTAAAATGGTTACCTGTGTTATTTATTTGCTTACCAGCTACGCCCCGCGGCTTTGCTCGTGGGGAAATTTATCCGGGTCGAACAATAATAAAAAAAAACCGATGGTTTAAAAAGTATATGATGTGTTATTTCAGTACCCTTTAATTCCATCAAAATCAGTTCAGCCTCAAATACAGTGGGCCGCAAAGAAAGAGGGTAAGCGGGTCAGTAACAAAAACCTCAATAGCTTCCAAAACATAGTGTCACGAGGCGGTCCAGAGCTTTGTGTTTGTTATTGGTATTTTATAACAATTTCGGTTTTGCTTAAAATCGATATATTGGAATGACAGGGGGCGATTCTCACGAAGTGATATAAATATCACAATAGATATATATCGGAAAATTGTATGGATTTTTCGACATTTATCTACTGTGATATTTATATCACTTCGTGAGAATCGCCGTCCAGGTTATTTGTATTTTGAATTAATAATGACAAACTATCAAATGGAATGAAATGGATTATGAAAGAATTAAGAGATCAAATGAGTATTATTATGAAAGAGGTTTGACCTCGTTACAATAGGATCTAGCTTTATAAAATAAAAACTATTATAGACAATTTTATAGTGTTTGTGTTGAAAACGACCGCTAGTGACCTTTATTTTTAAAATTTTAAAGTGCTGTTTTGAATAAAAATAGGTTATGTAAACATATCAATTTATCACTAGATTTCGAAAAATGTGCTATATATGTAATTTTCACATATTTAATTATTTTGTATTGCTACCATGAGCTGGTAATACAGCTGTTATACGGTTTGGCGTGCTTTCTACCAGATTTCTGAGCCGACGCAAAATTTAAAAATCGCCTTTTTTTTATTGGTTTTTAATGCAATCACCAAAGAAAAAAGTAAATGAATAGGTTTTCTTCTTCCTATAATTGTAATGAAATAACCTTTAATTTAGTTTAAATTTTAAAAGGATTGCTCAAATATTTTAAAAGCTATTTCATTTTTATAACCGACCGACTAGTTATCGTATTGAGATGTAAAGTACCTACTGATTTATTCAAATCTTAAGTAACTCAACAGTGAAAACCGCACTTAAATCATTACAGTATTTTTACGTGATGCAAAATCAAATAGACAGAAACCATTTAAGAATAGTAGTATATAAAACGGTTACATAAAAAGCGTTATTAAAACATGAGAGTGGGTTTAAAAAACGAGCCGTAGGCGAGCTTTTAAATAGTACCTATCACTCTCATGTTTTAATACCTAGTTATGTGCCGTTTCATACACTACTTTATCTACACTCATGCAATAGGAACTTTTAATGACAAAAAAAATGCCGTCATATTTTCTTGATTTTGCTGGTACAAGTTTGTTCATCATGTTCGTTCCTGTTACCGATTTCCATGATGTCAGGTGGAGTCAGATAACAATGCTGTTGGACATCTTTAATCAGAATAAAACTTTTGATCAACGAAACATCATAGGTAACACATCAAATTGGTTAAGTACTAATGTAAAGTAAATTATGGCGCCAAAATCGAGTTCACAGCGAGTATTATGCGCCACCATAGATAATAATGACGAAAACTCTCGTAGTGCGGAGCCAAACCGGTGCTTTATGGGAAAAAAGTTATATCATAACACTGGTTTTTTTTCTTATTAGTGACGTGCCTTGCGTAAAGTATGTCATTATGCCACAATTTTTGAGTTCATAACCCGGATTTTAGGATATGAGTGTAGATAAAATGTTATTTACTCGTACATGTTCAGTGGCTGGTCGCCTAGAGTTTTTTTTAATTGTCTACAACTATAATTGTAGCCCTCGGCTTCGGAAAACAAGGAAATATATATTGGTAGCCCATGCTACAAGTCGCATGTTACACAACATTTCACACAATTAATTGTTTTAAAAAAATATGTTTAACGATGTTTCAAAAACTTATTCTATTTCTCTCCATTACCTAAATAACATTTAAACGAAAAGAACATCAAATTAAAAATCATCCACCTTAACCAAATAAATTTGTCAATAAACTAAATCATATTAATTCGGTATAGTCATGGGTGTTCTAACAGCCACAATTTTAATGTTTGTTTGAAAATCGCTACGGAAGCTGCACTCACAATACTAATAATAATGAGGTATTTTGTTATATACTGAAGGAAGTGAAGGACATTACATGACATAAAAAGTCATTTCAAACCTTCTTAGTCTATGGGCTATGTGGCGCAGCGGAGAGGAACGGATGGCGCAGGTTCGAGCCCCGTCCATAATCTATAATTTACCTTTCGTTTTTAGATATCATCATTTTTGTTAGCTTTACTGTGAAAGGAAGTCATATCAGGGCCATTATTCTCTATGAACAGTCACACGCGTAACGCGTCTCGCTGTGGAATCGTTCGGAAAAGTACGGCAATTCTCGAACATGGCCGAGTGGCAATAGAGAATAATGGCCCAGATCAACTAAGGTAAGTCCTGGCTCATACTATTATTGATTCTGTGTTCATAGTAAAGAACCAAATAAAGTCATCAGCAGAAATAAACAGTAGCGTAAATTCGAACATGCTGTTTTCCTGTACGTGCTCTAGGTCAACAAGTTTGTGTATTGCTGAGAGGAAAATTAAAGTATTTATTCGCTTTGTTATTATACCTACTCGTGGGTAGGTGAATCTCTCATTCACGCTCCAGTGATCGTTAGTGGAAGATTTGATTGACGGTTTTAGGTCTTTCGCTTTGCGATCGCAGTTATCTCGTTTTCCCGCGGAAATTCTTTACTTTCCCGATACAAACTACAACCTTGGTTAAAATTAAAATTACATATGTACTTATGTATCATTTTGCTCATATCAAAGTTAAAAGTGACGTCGTTTCCAAGTCTCGTAAATCCATAAATCCACACCAATATATAAAAGTGTCTGTTTGTTTGTTTGTTTGGCGAGCTTTCACGCCAAAACAGCTAATCCGATTTTGATGTAAATAGGTACTGTACATATAGAGACCAACAAAGGATACTTTTTATCCCATATTTTAAGGGTAAGTTGCCACTGGAAAACTGGAAAATGATGATTACTCGCTGTAAGGAACGGAATGACATGAACGGTTGCCGTGGAAACGAAATAATAACAAGTCTACTAAAAATCATCAAGAGCGTTGTTGCTATAATTTTGCAATGGTTTTTATTATCTTAGATGAACATACGATGCTTTTTTTACACGCTTTATATTAGCTTCACTGGTATGTTTGTATGTTTGTAACCGACTCCTTTGGACGCTGTTTTGACCCACTTTAAACAGTCAGATTTCATTCAAATTTTGCACACCTGTCAAAGTCCGATGACAATGCAATAATATAGTTAAAATTTCTATAATAGCGTGTTTTTAAGTTTTTTAAACTATAATTATTTTTGCGATAAATTGTAGTCCGCTGGCGAAATCGCGGGCAAAAATTAGATAGTCTTTTTACCCGACTACAGCGAAGCAAGAGAAGGGTAATGAGTTTAACATTCTTTGTATGTATATGTATGTATGTATGTATGTATTATGTATGTATGTATGTATGTATGTACGTATCTATGTATGCATGTATGGTATGTATGTATGTATGTATGTATGTGGGTATGTGGATGTTCCACCATAGCCACCCACAGTGTCGCCCCTATTGTCATTTTGACAAATGAGGTATCATTCGATTCGCTTTCATCGCAAGAGTGTCATAGGCTATTTTTTTACCTAACCATATATAGTCGGGTTTTAGTTTTTGATCTTGTCTTGTTGAGACTATCGTCTTCGTAGAATTTTCAAGTACTTTGATCACATAGCCCGTAAATTAGGAAGACTTATCGTCATCGGGAAGGTAGAGGGCAAGAGACCAGGAGATGCCCCTGATCAGACTAAATCCATACCAAACTCAACATCATTTATTAGCAGAAATCATGCACGAAGCCACCTAGCCGGAGTGTATGACTAAGGGAAAAAAACCGGACAAGTGCGAGTAGGACTCGCGTACCGAGGGTTCCGAACAAACTTGTAGGTATGTAAATAGTTCGTCCATGACGGGAATCGAGAAAGTTTTTTTTTTTATAGTAACAACAATTTTGCGGTTTTCGGATTTTCCCTTTACTTATGCTATAAGACATTGCTTCTTGCCAAATTTCATGATTCTAGGCCAACGGGAAGTAGTACCCTAAAGGTTTTAATTCCCTTGCGAGTGTCGAAATATACGGCACATAAACGACCGTATCTTTTGATTGCGTCAACTTAGTAGTTTGTTTTTTTCTCAACATAAAAACAAATTATCAGGTCAGCAATGGATTGCAGATCTGAGTATTTGATATTAATTTAAACTTGATACCACCACGCGTAGGTACCTGAGAAAAAGGGTCTTGACATACAGAGAGACAGACGGACGGACGGACGACAAAGTGATCCTATAAGGGTTCCTTTTTCCTTTGGAGGTTTGGAACCCTAAATAAGTGTACCACAGCATGACCATGACCCCCAATATGCGGAAACGACGCAAAAAGGAAGGAGGTGAAGTCATTGATGGTTCACCTTCACATCTAGAATTGTTGTGTTTCTATTCTAATCCGGTGGTAGTTACAGCTAGATTTCATATGCAGCTCAACTATTATTTATTCTGTGGCTCAAGTGAATAACGGCGGAAGGTATTTGACATTATTATTATTATCAGCCTGAATCATCCCAGTGCTGGGCAAAGGCCTCGCGGAAACGTTGGAAACTCGCTTCCCTCTTTCCATGATATTAAATTATTGTTTAATAAGCATCAAAGTTCCAATAGGTTAAAAATTAAATTAAAATAAAAGATATAATGAGCATTATTTTTCTTTTTTTTTAAATCCGTCTGTCACTTTTAAGTTTAATAATTCCAGGACAGACAGACAGACATACAAGTGAAGTTAAATAAAAGCTTTTAATAAAAGCCATAGACTCTGCAAATCTTCCAGACAAATTGTAACTTTTAAACTTTCGCGATTCGAACACATAGTTATATATTTAAACGCGACTTAACGGGATGTCATTAGTGTCGTGTGTCGTGACTATTCTGAATTTTTACAAAACCAAATGCGGGTAGTCGGAGACAACGCTCGCCCTTCTCGACGCTGACACCCGCTACTTCAGTCTTCTCGTGACCACGATCAATGCAACTGGATCGAAACGTCGAGGTAAATAAATATTAAGTTTTCAGCGCGATTAAGTCCCGTTTAAATATATAACTATGTCTTTCAGACAAATACGGACTATAGTAACGGATGGTAACGGCTTCGAAAAAACTGTTCTCATAGGACGCTCTCAATTTGAAAACTACTATAAAATCGCAAAGGTCTTGTAATTTTTTAATTTTTTTTATCCCTGTCTATGCAGTCGTTTAACCACGATCTCACCTAGGCCCCAATTCTACTAAAACAATTGTAATTGCATTTTTGAGCAAATTTTCACTTTTCTAGTATTTTTTCTTTCGGTTATTTTGTTTTGAAAATTTCATATTTTTTAGCTTCTACCATATTTAAGATGTAAAAGCGAAAATTTTGCGAAAATTGATGATAATTGTCATTACAATTGTTTTAGTAGAATTGGGGCCATGATGGAAAGCGATGATATGGTCGAAGGTGTAGCACGTTTGTCTAGTAGACAAACGTGCTACACGATAGCTATTCACTCTTGACTTGAACACACCAGGATATAGATTATAGATAGGTACGTATATAGCATTCGTCCGTCGACTTGCGCGTCTGCTGTTACAGAGGTAATATGTAAGGCAATGGAATATTTCATTCCATTCAGTGACAAGACTCTTTCCAGCAAAGCTCAGCCTTGGTTTGGATCCAGCTGTGGTCATGCTGTGGCTCTAAAGCGTGCGGCATATCTAGACTGGACTGATGCTCGAAAGCGCAAGTCTTCTGATATTCGGGCTAAGAAGAGAAAATTTAACGTTGCCGCTAAGACCTGCAAGAAGATACTGAGGAAGGCCCATTTTAATCACGTAAGTCGAATTGGGGCCAAACTGGCTTCATACCCCGCGGGTAGCAAAGCTTTTTGGTCCCTGGCCAAGTCGGTCGAAATAAACTTCTGGCGCCCCTCACTGCCACCATTGCTGAAACCTGATGGATCACTAGCTCACACTGCTGGAGACAAAGCGAATTTATTTGCTTCTCTTTTTGCAGAAGCCTCGCATCTAGATGCTTCTGGCAAGACACCTTCCTGCCTTCCTCATTGCGGGATTTTTATGCCCGAAATTCGCATTCGCCAGAAGGAGGTTCTCAGAACGCTTCGAGCTCTAGATGTGAACAAGGCCAGTAGTCCTGATGGTATTCCAGCGATTGTGTTGAAAAACTGTGCGCCCGAATTGTCTCCCATCTTAACGCGTTTGTACCGCCTCTCTCTTCACTCAGGTAAAGTTCCGAAGAGCTGGAAGCTTGCCAATGTACAACCAGTACCAAAGAAGGGTAGTCGTGCTGATCCGGCCAATTATCGTCCGATCTCGATTACCTCCTTACTCTGTAAGTGTATGGAGCGTGTCATAAACATTAGGCTCTTGGCATACCTTGAAGACAATGATCTTCTCAGTGACCGACAATACGGATTTCGCCGAAACCGGTCTACTAGGGATCTTCTCGCGTATGCCACTCACGTACTGAGCGAAGCCATAGAGATGCATGGTGTGGCGCTTGCCGTCTCCCTTGACATATCGAAGGCATTTGATCGGGTCTGGCACGATGGCCTTTTAAACAAGCTTCCCTCATATGGTTTACCTGTTGGCTTATGCAATTGGATAGTTCATTTCTTGAGGGAACGATCTATTCGAGTAGTCTTAGAGGGCTGCTCGTCTAATGGCTATCAATGCCGGTGTACCTCAGGGATCGGTTCTCTCGGCTACACTGTTTTTACTGCACATTAATGACCTTCTGAAGCCCGGTACCTTTGGGTATGCTGATGACAGTACTGTAGTTGAGAGATTCACTTCCAATGCTCAAGCCAGCTGTGACGCTGTCCAGTTTCAGAGAGAGGCTATGGTAGACCGTTTAAATTTAGCCTTAGAAGCCGTGTCCGATTGGGGCGATGCTAACCTGGTTAAGTTTAATGCTACTAAAACGCAAGCGTGTTTGTTTTCTGCTAAAAAGAGTCCTCTACACCGATCTCCGTCTTTCCAAAGTGTAACAATACCAATAGGCGACCATTTGGAGCTTTTGGGTGTCGAACTCACATCAAACCTGAATTTTGGGTCTTATATTGAATCCAAAGCCAAGGTTGCTGCAAAAAACTTGGTATTTTGTCTAAGGTTAGGCGGTACTTCACACCGGGACAGCTTTTGAATCTTTATCAAGCACAGGTCCGATCTTGTATGGAGTACTGCTGCCACCTCTGGGACGGTTCTGCCAAGTATCAGCTCGAGTCTTTGGATTCAATTGAAAGACGTGCTATCAGGCTCATTGGGGATGACACACTGGTAAAGACTAAGCTTCAAAGTCTGGCGTATCGACGTGAGGTAGCAAGCCTGGCGGTATTCTACAGATTGCACTATGGAGAGTGTGCACAAGAACTGCACAACCTGATTCCCGCATCACCTTTCCATCACCGTACGACTAGACGATCAGCAAAGCGCCACCCTTTCATGGTTGAAATACCTCGCACAAGAACGAAGCGTTACGCTTCTTCATTTAATATAAGAACTGCAATGGAGTGGAATGCCCTGCCCTCGTCAGTGTTTCCGGTAAATTATAACTCCGGTGTGTTCAAGTCAAGAGTGAATAGATATCTACTAGGCAAGCGTGCAACACCTTCGACCACATCATCGGTTTCCATCAGGTGAGATCGTGGTCAAACGATTGCCTAGTCAAAAAAAAAAAAAGAAGTATAGTTTAACTATAAAGGGAGAACAATTCTGTTGCCCACTATATGTGTAGAGTAAAATCAAAAGCGGTCATGCCGCCATATATACTGAGGTAGGTATTTCGATAAGTGGCTGGTGGAAGTCGACTTGATTTCAATAGCGTTTGTCTATAGTCTTGCAGAAGTAATATTTCATCATCTCCAGGTCAAGGTATCATACAATTTAGGCAGAAGGAATGCCTACATCCAATTAGTTACAAAGTTACCATAAACGCGCAGTATCAAATCGACTTCATAAATTAATTATGTTCAGTTCTTACGAAACCTGTTTCCGATATTCGGCGGTCGACGGAGCTGGTTTTCAAATGAGTCGAGAGAAAAATTCACTTACTTTTAGTTGCCAGTTTTATGTCGAGTTCTTCCCGTATTTTCACCCGACCGCGGAAGGTTATGTTTTTGGGCTGTATGTATGTGGGTATGTATGTTTGTATGGTTCTTTTGACGCGGTCTAAGCGGCTTGATGGAATTTGATAAATGAGGTATCCATTGGATTCGTCTTAATTACTAGAGGATATATTATAATATATATATGTTTACGTTTCCCCGCCTAATATATAAATATATATTTACGTATATATTCCCCGTAAATATATATAGGATATATTATAATACTAGCTTTCCCGCCCGCGACTTCGTTCGCGCGGAAAAAAGAAAATAAAAAGAAATAAAAAATTCAATCACGAAAAAAGCATCCTATATTCTTCAAGGATATTAAAAACCAATGCAAAAGTAGGTATAGCACCAATGCTCTTGATGTTTATTGACAGACTCGTTAATATTATTTCGTCTTCATGGCAATTTAACCGTTCCTTACAGAGAGTAATCAAAATTTTCCAGTTTTCCCGTGAAAACTTTGAACTTTCCGGGATAAAAAGTATCCTATGTTTTATTCCAGGGTATAAGCAATCTCCATTCCAAATTTCATCAAAATCCGTCCACCCGTTATCGCATTAAAACTTCCCAAACAAACAAACAGACAACGTTTAACTTTTATACTTATACTCGTATTGGCATGGATATTATATGCAATTTTTTATTTTGGATATATCATAATAATCTTATTTTCACTATAATATATTCTATTAGTTTCCTTGACACTTCATTCACTTCATGTTATGAAGTGCAAGAAAACTAATATGGCGGCTTACAGCTGCCATATTGTATTTCCGAAGGAACAATAAATTACCGAAACCTATCGAGTGTGGTATCAAAATGTAGGTCTTTAAAAGACCATTCTAAAAAAATATACGAGAAATTAAATTGAGAGGCTCAGTATCTACTCCTCAGTAGACCGCCAGGTTCTAGCTGATCTTATATTTCAAAATCTAGAATCTAAAGTTGTTCGTTTTAGTTTTATTCGCAGTTAGTTTCTATTTATATATTTTTTTATATTCGTGATCAGTGTTTACATTTTGTCTTGGTAAACATACGATGTTAGGTCCTTACCACCAAGGGTGCTGCTCACACAATATTGGGTCAATGTGGTCCAATTTCCTGTTTAACCTAACATAACATCGATAATTTGCCCAAACATCAACCAATTTTTGACACAAAAAAAACCCACGGATCGGTGATAAATTATAATTGTAACGTTTCGTTGAACAGGATTCCCCAAACAGACAGACAGACAAAGACTTCAAACATATACCTCTTCTTTTTGGGTTGGCGGAGCGGAGGCCTACATGTTTAGATTATGAATATGTAGGTAGTTTCCATGATTTTCCTTGTGGAGTTTTAAATTGATTTATTTAATGCGTACCTACTTAAATATTTTAACGAGGTTATTATTGGCTATTGCTAAATGAGTTCCCTCATTATTTACCTCCATTTGTTAACTGATAGCACCAAATTTTATGTACCTACATGTGAGCATTAAGATAGTAGTGATAAGAAAATATGCCGATATAGGTATATTCGTTGTGTAAGACCACGTGTATAGTTTCTAAGTTATTCATCATCTTCATCATCAGCCTATATCTGTCCACTGCTGGACGTAGGCCTCTCCTAATGCACGCCACTGAGCTCGGACTTCAGCTCACCCCATCTATTTTCTACCGGCCGCCTTTCGCAGGCCACAGGCCGTCCTACTCTATGTTTGCCTCGAGAACTCGTCTACCCCAACGGTTATCGGTTCTTCGGGAATTGTGACCACTGCCCACTAAACCCACTCAAATACTAAGTTATTACGCACTTTTTACTAACTGCAGACAACCATCTACGAGTATGTGGTGGAATCATCCAATAACTAGAATGAAAATGGAATGGAATATGTTTATTGTCATAGAGAAAGCACAATACATCTATCAATAAATCCAGATGTGGACAAAAGAAGGGATATGACATAGTGATAGCCATTGCTATCATGCTCATAGCTCGCTTGGCTATAGCCAACTTATTCTAAAAATCTATAAGTAATATATAATCTATAGTTTATTTAAATATGTACTGTATTTGAGGAAATAACAAGTCGTTACGCTTCATTTGTGATTCATTTACTCAAGCTAAATGAATTCGCCTACATTTTTTCGCATAATAGGTATCGAAGTACCTCCTGGAGGCAGCATGTTTTTAATGGAGAAAAATAAGCAGTTTTTGATTATTTTGCATTCTGTGACTTGACATTCCTGTATTCAAGTCACAGAACGCCATAGAGCGGAGATATTTTGTATGCTGCGGAACAAGAACATAGACTACCAGTCATACCACCTAGATAAGATCCGCCAAGCAATTAACTACTTTACACCTATGCTATAGTGTTTACAATCGTATGAACACTTTTGTCAGATGATATAAATAGTGTTGGATGTTCACGTTCATTTTTTTAGTGCACTCACCGGCTTATCATGATGTAACAGGGGACCTTCAGTCATTTTCCAAAATATGATAAAGCCGCCGTAGTGCGTGCGGCGGCGGCTGACATCTGCAACAATAGGCCACCGAGGTCATGTGAGCAGAGTTTGCAAAGAACTCGAGAAGAGAGCAGTGTGGGAGCGCGGCTCACTTGTGCTGCGTCGGTGGACACTGAGGCATGAATACAGCTCTTGGTTTCCTTGCGAGGAATCAAGCGTGCGGCATGTCCGGCGGCGAGGTTTGTTTATCACTGAGTTGTACGCGGCTGAGCGGACGCGGGGGCGGCCGGTGACGGCGCTCTGACGCGACTGCGGCCCCCGCCAGCTGCCGTTCGTTCCCGCCAACCGCACTGCTGACGTCAATCAGCTGATCGGCTCCTGACGTCGACAGCGGCCTCGTTACGCTCCTTTACACGCAGCAGCTGTTCAAACTTACAAATGAATTCATTGACGTATTACCGTAGTACTAATATTATTTATTACTAGCTGTGCCCGCGGCTTTGCCCGCATGGTCATTTCATTTAAAAGTAGCCCATACGTATTATTCCACGACCAAAAGTACCTTTAAAGTACAATTTACTTAATTTCTTCAAAATTCGTTCAGCTGTCATATAGTTTTTAACCCCCGAACAAAGAGACGGGTGTTATAAGTTTAGGGTGTGTATCACTGTGTGTGTAGGTTTGTGTGTTTCTGCTGTGGCATCATAGCTTCCAAACGAATGGAACGATGTTGATGCGGTTTTATGTTTGAAAACTGATGTGATCGAGATGCTTCTTAACTATAATAGGGGTATGCGTAGTGGGGTTCGGGGGTATTATAAATTTGATTTGTGCTTGTTTAACGATTGCTCGGCATCTAATCATCGGATTAAGATACCAAGTATACCCTAGATTTAAATCAAACCAAAAGCTAACCAACAATGAAAACCGCATCGCAATGGTCTAGTAGTTTTAACGTGATGCGCGAATAAACATACATACAAACAGACAGACACGATTTAAATAAATATATCTTATATTCTCTTTCAGTAGCCTATTTTAAGTAACCTAGACCATTTGTTTTTAATTATCTTCCTTGTACAGATGTTTTGGTACTTACTGCTTTATTACAAGACTAAGGCTGGATTCGACCAAACAAGAGTAAATTTTATTCTAATAGTGGCATAGAAACGACGGAATAACCGACATTTGACTATAGATAGATAGATAGATAGATAGATAACTCTATAGTGCACAAGAAATGAAATTGATGATACAATAAACAAGTTTTAACATAGAACAATCGGCGGCCTCATCACTAAGCAGCGATCTCTTCTGCTCTCGGCAACCGTAGGCTGAATAGAGACACATAGGCTGTTACAAAGGATGGTAGTGTGCAGAATTATAAAATATGCCTACATATATAATGAATAATACAAATTACATAAATATTGATTACCATATAATAATACATACAAAATATTAATAATACACCTACTTATACACTTACTGTTAACATAAAATAATTATAAATATTATATTACATCCAACAGATTAACAACTTGACAATTACAGATTCTTGACACGGTCTTTAAAAATGTGCAGTGATGTAGCTTTCCTAATAGAGACTGATAAAGAATTCCAAAGCCGGACTGCTTGTGTACTATACTACTATTCTAAGAATAATATTTACTCTCGTTTGGTCGAATCCAGCTTAAGTATAGATAGATAGTAATAGAATAGACATAGATTCTATGGTATTAATGGCGTCACAGACGATTAAGATACTATAATATTTGATGTTACGATATCTACATATAAAATATTATAGCATCTTAGGGCATCACACTCGGCTAAGATACGATAATATATTGAAATTAATCATTCGCTCGCAGGCCGTCCTAGGTTCCGCACGTATTTCTTCACCGCTTTCTATATACAGAATGATAAAATACGAGTACTACGGTTTCACTATTAGATTTATTAGATAGCTCATCAGACAACGATTCTGATTTTGAATTTGATGTGCAAATTGCATTAGCGCACTGTAAAAGGTGATCAATTTTAATAGAAAATCACATTAAACAAAATAAAACAAACTTATTTTAATAAGTCGAAGGAAACTTTTCTCGAAATTCATAATTTGATTAAAGGAAGATTTAGTAAAACAAAATACGAACATGCGCGAGAGCATTTGTACAGAACAACGACTTGCAGTATTCTAAGAACCATCTCGTTTACCTCAGCTTTCAAACATAAAAAACCAAAACTAAATCGGTCCATTCGTTTGAAAGCTACGATTCACACCACTCCCCCCCCCCCCTCCCCCTCCATCCTCAAATTATAGCTATGAATCATCTTGTTTACCCCAGCTTTCAAACATAAAAAAACCACAGCTAAATAGGTCCATTTGTTTGGTAGCTACAATTTTCACCACCCCCCTTCTTTCTACCTCCCCCCTCCCTCTCCCTATACATCTAAGAACCATCTCGATCATATCAGCTATCGAACAGAATAAACCGCATTCGTGGAGCCACGATGCCACAGACACACACACACACACACCCCCTCACACACTGATACACACCCTAAACCTATAACACCCATCTCTTTGTTCAGGGGTTAAAAAAACCGTCACGAATACAAAACAGAGCAACCTGTAGAACATATACGATATATTTTGTATCTTAAGATAGTATATTAATATATATTTTGTATCTTTTACGATATATTTCGTATCTTAAGATGACATCTTTTAATAAATTCCATATCGCTCGATATCTTAAGATACTGTGAGATGCAAATATATATTATCTTCGCCGTTTGCGACGGTTCATATAAATTGTATAGCGAGCGATATTTAAAATATTATCGTATCTTAGTCGCCTGTGACGCGCTTTACATAAGTAGTACGTCCAAGCAAGAATTTTATGGTTGACTATACCGAAGTACTATTATTTATTCTTTGACAATACTACTGGCTGTAACCTACTCCAGCTACGCAACTACAATTTATTGGCTTCATTTCAAGTGGGCAGTGGTCACAAAATAAATTGATTATACCCAGTCATAGATATCAAACGATGATGTGATGGTTGCAATGACTTAATGCGGGAGAATCCCAGCCCATATTAGTCATCACCATGCACAGCATCTCCCCACTGCTGAGTAGAGGCCTCTCTTTTAACATGCCATTCGCCCTTACTAGTAGGTACTATTATATATTCTGTTTCCATATATATTCTTCTTTTTCTTATAATGAAGCAGTGAGTAAAAATCTGTACCTAAAAAGGAGGTAATTTAAAAAAAAACTGGTTTTGGGTACTTAAAACAGACTACTGAACAAGAATATAACATTTAAAAATATCGTGTCTATTTGCCTGCATCGCGCATCACGTATAAACACACGTAAAAACTACTGAACCGATTGCGTTACGGATTTCACTGTTGGACACCTTAGGGCTAGATTTAAAAACTGGGATACTTGGTATCTTAATCAATCGATATAAAACTATTTCACAAATAGTACGAATTTAGAATAAATGTAGTATATTGTACTTTATAAGTAGGTACTTTTGGTCCTGGAATAACGGCGACTACAGTAACTACTACGCGTCGTAGTAGTTACTGTACACTAGTTTTCTGAGTTTTATTGGTTTGGTACACAATATTTTTTACCCGAGCTGAGATGCCCGAGACATCGAACTATTAGTTGCCAGCATTTTTTTCTCAGGCGTCATGAAATCGATGAATGATTTTCTTTTTGTTTTCGGAAGTCTACTTCCACCAGCGAACTAAGATAATATACCTGGTAAAGTAGATGAGGATCTTTTTCATTTAACACCCGTATTCACAAACGTTACTATGAGGTCTCACAGTGCTCACGAACGCACAGGGTCCTACAATCCTATTCTTAAACGACACTTGAGTGCCGAACACTGCCGAATCTGTGCCTTCACTTGAAGCAGCGCATTCGTAAAGTAGCTGTTTTAAGCAAAGCATAGTGCCGAGCTGCCAAAAAAGAATGAACATAACACGGACCAATCAGAGCGCAGTATCGGACGCACTGCGTTCTCATAGTAGAGTCGACTAAGTATCGTTTGTGAATTAGAAGGCTCGCAATGACGAACGCATAGTGAAATGGCTTATTTCGCATAGTGTCGCTGCTTTACTTATGCAAGTATTGTTTGTGAATACGGCCAAAACTTGGCATGATTTGAGTTCATACTACGAGGTATGACACTGAATACTTTTCATATTGGTAAATTAAAGGGTATCCGCAGGATAGGGGTATTTTATTTGGAGTTGGTATTCATGTTTTACGGATTATGGTTACTTCCGTAGTTCATCTCTATGATACTCAAGGAATATTCTTACAAATTTCAAATACCTAAGTCCACCGATTTAGGTTGAGCGTTATCTATCAGTCAGTCAGTCAGTCAGTCAGTCAGTCGCTATGTCACGATACTGTTTTATAGGCATGATTAAAATAATGTCATCACCATCATCATCATGTCAGCCATTAGAAGTCCACTGCTGAACATCGGTCTTCCCCAAAGAACGCCATGATGAGCGATCTTGTGCCATCTCCATCCACCGACTTCCTGCGATGACTACAATGTCGCCGGTCCATCGTGTGGGGGGTCTCCTCACACTTCGCTTGCTTGTTCGTGGTCGCCATTCAAGAACCTTTATTCCCCAGCGGTTGTCGGTTCTGCGAACTTTATGGCCTGCCCATTGCCACTTCAACTTGCAAACTCTGAGAGCTGAGTCCCAGTCTGAGTCCCAGTCTTGAGGCTCTGCGGTATCTGCGACGAGAAGATATGGTGTATTTTCCCGAACGCTGCTAATCCGAGTTGGATTCGTCGGTTGACCTCTTTGTCGAAGTTGGATCGACTGACCTAAGTAGACATAGTGATCAACAGCTTCGATAATATCGTTCCCAACATAAACTGGCGTGGGTACGGCATGGGCATTTGACATGATGTTTGTCTTACCCATGTTTATTTTAAGATCCACCTGTTGGGAAACAATATTGAGGTCACTGAGCATTGTGCTTAGGTCTTCCAGGGTTTCTGCCATGATGACTATATCATCAGCAAATTGAAGGTGAGTCATGTATTCGCCATTGATGTTAACACCAAATCCGTTCCAGTTCAGAAGTTAGAATATATTTTCCAGTGCAGATGTAAACAGTTTCAGAGAAATTATGTCTCCCTGTCTAACCCCTTTTTGCAACTGGATAGAATTCGTGCTCTGATCCTGAAGACGGACTGTCATGGTGGCTTTGCTGTACAAATACTTTAACACTTCAATGTATCGGTAATCAATCTGGCACCGCTGTAATGACTGTAGCACTGCCCAGGTGCATTACTCTTGACACTCGATTTCAATCGTTATTTGGGATTGGGATCGAAATCATGCCATTTGGTACTCTTGAATTTTTAACTAGCGCACGATTGGAATCGATAATGGTGGAATTTTATGGAACTAAATGAAATCGACATATCTCGACGCTATTCTCGTTTTCGGTACTCTTGACGCGATTTTGACAATAACAGATTGAACTGGAATAGAGTTTGTGATAGAATCTAAACAGTTTTTAGAAGTTAACTTTTTTGCGATCGACTGTGTTGTTTTTAGCGATTATCAAAGAAAAAATGGGACGTTTAGCTCTCATCTTTAGTATTTTGGGCAATTCTAATAAAGTAGTACCGTTTTATGTTTGAAATCTATAGAGAAGACTTAGCAAAGGCGAATAATGAGAAGAATGGCACGCTAGTCAGAAAGCTTTTGCCATGAACGACGTCGAGTTCAAAAAATGCTATAGAGTCGATAAAGATCTTTTTGAGGTCATATATAGCTACTTGGAGCCTTTAATGGCAAAGCCTACTCGTCGTAGTGATATATCCACGAGATGCAAGGTTTGTACCTAAACTTATATTTCATATTTTGAAAAGAGTTTTACTTATCCAGTTCCTTGCCACGCGCGCACGCGCATGTATGCGCTCAGTACTGCGCAATGTTAGAAATAGCGCCACCCGATGATCATTTATTTACGAAATTAATATCATCGACGATACCTTTGCCCAATCTTTTCTATCTTTTTGTGCACGCATAGATATTTCTTGCTATTTCGTCCCATTTCTTATTCGTTTCTTGCAAGGTCTCTTATGCTCTGCCCACGGAAAGGGCAGAGACCTTTGGCAATTCCTGGGTTTTCCATCAGGAAATCAGCAAGAGCCACAAGTTGTTGGAATGTTGGCCGACTGACCCACGCTTCAGACCCACGCCAAACCACTACAAAGTTTGTTTGAAAAATTGAGACATCTGAGCATAAAAGCGGGTTTTTTTTCAGTCCTTTTTTCTAAGACACATTCAGCCATTGTTACTGTATATTCGTAGGCAAACTAACTCATTTACTTTTTTATAATGACTAAAAATTATAAAACATGATAGTTTTTGCGATATAATTATTATTAGTTGAAAATGTTGAAATATTAGGGACATTGCAAGGTAATTTCAAATTATACCTTTTGTTGCGTTGTGTATGTCCACACCTATTTAGTGGTGTTCTTCTATGAGTCACAATGTGAAGTCGATCGCGTTCCCAATATCAATTTCAATCTCGATTTTGTTCGAGAGTGCCAAATAACTGTTTATTGAGATTGAAACTGATTCGGATTAGAATTTGATTGCGATTGGAACTGTATTCAAGAGTAAGCACCCAGGTCTCGACTGAATCAAAGGCTTTCTCGTAATCCACAAAAGCTAGACATAGTGTCCGATTATACTCTTCGGTCTTCTGTATAATATGCCGGAGCGTATGGATGTGGTCTACGGTGCTAAAGCCTTTCCGGAATCCAGCTTGTTCGGGAAGCTGAAAGTCGTCAAACCTACGATCGAGACGGTTTGTAACTACGCTCGAAAACAGCTTATAGACGTGGCAAAATGGGCCTATAATTCTTCAGGAGGGTTTTATCACCTTTCTTAAAGAACAACACCACTACGCTACTGTGCCACGCCTCTGGCGTAGTACCCTCGACGATGACGAAGTTAAACAGCTTCTGAAAGACTTGAAGAACTGGTGTTGCAACCGCTTTCAATAGCTTTGTCGTTATTCCATCCTACCCTGGTGCTTTATTGCTCTTAAGCTGTTTGAGAGCCATTCTGATCTCGTATAGGCTGACGTCCAGGATATCTTCGGTATAATGTCGGGTCAAACGGGCTCTTTCATCGCTAGTCGTGCTAGGAGGACTTCGCGATGAGGTGTATAATTGCCCATAGAACTTCTCGAGCTCACTCAAAATCTCTGGCTTCGACGAAACGATGCTGCCACTATCGGTTTTCAGCTTCGTCAACAGGCTTTACCCAAAAGACAGATGAATAAATAAACTAAAAAAGCAAGCTGTAACTCGACATATCCACTGAAGCCTCATCTCGCCTCGTTCTGCCATAAGTTTGAGTGTATGCTCAGAGAGTTTCTGTGTTCTATTTTTGCGGTGGGTCATAACGAACTCCGACCCGACCGCGTGAACAACCGACCGCGTGGAGTCTCTTCACCCAAGTCCTGCCCAAATCCAAAAGGATTTGGGCAGGACTTGGGTGAAGAGTAGATCTCATCAAACAAGACGTCTCCAGCTTTACGTTGATATTCAATGAGCCTCTTACCATGCGGTGATCACTGCTGGTCTTAACCCTGTTGATCATAGAGACATCATTAAATATATGCTCATTGGTCGTTAAAATGAAATCTATCTCGCGCTTATTATGACCGCCGGGGTGTATCCACGTCCATTTCCTGGTGGGGCGCTTCTTGAAAAAGATGTTCATCAAATAGAGTCCTTCGCCGTGAAGTCGAATCGCTGACCCCTTTGGTTCCACTGTCCAAATCCAAACTGCCCCACCTCATCTGAACTAGCTATTCCTCATGCCCAGCCGTGCGTTGAAGTCCCCCATCACCACTGTGAAGTGTTTTCAGGGCATCTATAGTATTAGAAATGTCGTTTTACATAGCCTTCACTTCATCATCTGGGCGCTTCGAGTGTGGGGCGTACACCTATATGACCTTCAACGAATACCGTTCGGTAATTTTGAGAATAAGGTATGCCACCCTGCTCGAAACGCTTTTAGTCTTTACAATGTTGTTGACGAGGGACTTGTGGACGAGAAACCCGATACCGTGTTGGGACTGCTGGTTGCCCTCCCGGTAATAGAGTTAGTTGCCGGAATTGAGGGTCATTAGTAGTGAGGATTCACCGGTTCCCGACCATGGGTGTCTAGACCAACCTTTTCAAAAAATTATGTTAAGAAAACTAAAAAAAAAAAAAAAGTTTGGTATGAAAATATGGGTTTTCGGCTACGCCCGATCGATCTACGCAACCCGTTTTTCGATATCTATTACGGATCACGAGATAGGTTTTTACGATTAGGCGCCTCCATTACACCTAATTAAGCTAATGTTAATTGGTTCTATTGTTCCTAACTGCTCGAGTTCGATGCGTTGTCGAAGCTAATTGCAAATCCAATCAGCTAATGTCGCTTATTCTGACTCACTGTGGGCGCCGGGGAGTATTTACTATGTATGTTCAATACCTGCTCCTTATCAAAAAAACATTGGTGTCTTTTTATAGGTTTTCAAGCACGCCCCCCGATTGATCTGTGCTATCCCCCCGTCTTGATATCTCTAACGAATCACGAGATTAAAATATTGAACAACATCGTTTCTGTATATATGTAGGTACTTATGGCTACCCCCCCGTGGGGCCCTGGTTTTGTGTTAGGGTCCAACTTACTGATTAAATAATATGAAGGCGCTTCGATACGGCTGGCGTTTTGTGTAGGTTAGATACGTACGCACGTCCAATAATAAAACTTTGCTTTTTTATATGTCTTTATTAATCAATAAAACAGGATTTAAACATTCTATAAAGTATTATATCATTGTAAAGTGTGTTCGCATCGAATATTCTTATAAAATCAGACATTGTATTGCCATTAAATTTGTAGTACAAATACATTAAGCAGTACTCGCCACATACCGAAGTCCAATCATTTTGTATCCTATACATATTGAAATCCCATTGCCTGGAATTCCTGTTTAAAAAAGTTTTATGGTAACCGGTTGGTGCTCGGCCATATGAATCAAAGTATTGTCCAAGACCGTTTCCGTCAATGTGCACAGCGATCCAGTGAGATCCTGACTGTGTCTGGGTCTAAATTGCTTATTATGTATGTTGGAGCTTGAACGTATATAGGCAATCGGTTTATAGCGTATACATTATATTGTAAGCTTGGATGAATTTTACATAAATGTTTCTGTATCTCTATTGTATTCATAATGCACACAAAATCGCTGCCAGCTCTTCTCTGATCAATTGATTAGATGCAAGTGTGAAATTGAAGGTAATAACTTGATATTTCAAGTCTGATGAGGTCGTGAAAAATAATACAAGGTAAGTACATGCTGAAAACTATGTTTTATTTAAATAACATAAGTACTTAAAACTATTACAATGATACTTAACTACTATAGTCTACGAATACATAACGGTTTTTATCAATTTCAATAACATTATCGAACTCGGCATAAACAATACAATTTATTGCTTGTAAAAGTGTTGATTCAAAACGAACTTCCAATCTTACGCTACCATGTTTTATAAGGTTTCAATGGCCTGAAGAGTTAGCTGATAAATCAGGTGTTAAGTCGAAAGCTAATAGACAATTACCGTGAGCATATTGTTCCCTACATATACCGTTACCTTCGTTAAGAAAATGGATACCCGTTCCAGAGAATAATGTATGATAGGCTGAAGTGAAAATGTTATTCTCGAATGATGGCTGTAAAGCTTTGGACGGTATTTGTTGACCATCAATATATAAACAAAATGTATTAATATTGTAATTTTCAAAATTAAATGGATTTTTAGTGAGTTTACCATTAAAAGCTGCGTTATTAACAAATCCAATTATGCATCTTTTAGGTACTTGCCCCAGAAAAATGTTATCAAGTGTTTTTCCTTGAACCCCTGATGGTATTGTTAAAACTTTAACTTCAGCGCGCGTAATAGGATATTTAGCTGTAGTAGAGGCTAACACTTTTTGATGTGCAAGCAAAACTGTTGGATTGATTCGCGCTCTACGAACAATAAGCGTTGCATCAGTAATACAAACTTTTAATTTTAAATCATTTGAAGAAGCCATTAGGTTGAATGTTTCTCTGGACCGAACTAATTTAACAAACATTTCAACACCATTAATCAGAAACTTTTCTTGGTTGAATATGGCACCGTGTAGATGTCCCATCATTTCAATTTCTTTACTTTCAGATGTTAATTCTTTTCTTTTAGTAGAACCTTCATTTTTCTCGTCAGTTGAATCCATTTTCCCCGCTTTATCTTCATACCAAAGACCACACGTTAGGTGAGATTCTTTTGATGCAGGAGCATAATTCAACAAAGTTTCCATGTAAGCACGATAGGCGTATGTATTATTTGGTGGTGATATAAGTTTCTGATTCAAATAAACATCAAGTTGACTAAATAATGAATGTAGCCAATTGTTTACTGGTGCCACTGTTGTCGTTGCTATCAGTTTTGTTGAGTCTTGGTTTAGTATCTTAGCTTTAATATGAGTCAGAGTATGTGACAAATCTATGTAGTCATCACCAGTTCCTGGTACTTGAAATTCGATGGGACCATCGTCAGCAAGAGATGAAATAGGTTTGTAATGTATCCACATTCCATTTTCTATACTTGTTTGTGTTGACGGTAAAGCAAATAAATCTAACTCTGACTTTATACACTCACAAGAATGACTGTGTAGAAAAGACATTTTAGTAATATTATTTAAGAAAATATGTCTTTGATATTATTACGCTTTAATTTTATTTTTTTATTTGTACCTTTCGCTTTAGCACGTAGCCGTGGAATGAATGAAGACAGCTGTTTCTTCTTAGTTATATATCCTGATCCAGACATATTAATTGGATCAATTTTGTCATCGGCTTTTCTTTTTAAGTTTGACCCAACTTCCTTCAATCGGGCCTTAATAGAATCTTCCATAGGGCGTGCACTAACCATATCTGATAAAAGCCCTACACCTGCATTTAAAGCCTCTTTACCAATCACTCGAGCTCCACTAGAGAGCAAGGGTAAAACAGATCTGAATAAACCTCCTAGAAAGCTACTGATTCCATGACCACGTTGATATGGTGCTCCTCTGTAAATTACTCCAATACCTGATCCAGCTTGATGTGAGTAATAATGTTCGTAGGGACAAGTTATGCTATTACGTTGAGGATACATTATAATTTTCTAAAATGTAGTTTAATAGCCACGGTTCCGAACTGGAATGGTATTTTTTGACCTCTGCTTGATCTTATATCTATTTCAATGGTATCAAACTCTCTACGCATGACAGGCAGGTAGTGAGGTGGTGAGAACACATGCATTTTATTGGCTCCGTAAATATATTTTGAAGGGTCTAAAGGTATTATTCTAAGAAGTGCAGTCATTACATCTCCGACGATCTGTGGTTCGATTATATCACAATAAACAAATAATTGAGATGGTAAACCTAAATGTAAATTCCATGGTCACTTTCCAAGACCCTTAGAGACAAGGTTTCTATTGGGTTCAAATCCAAGTTGAAGACACAATATAGGTGATAACGTTACTGATGTTATTGAATCATCCATTACCGAAACAGATACAAATTTCGAAATTTCATCATAACGAAACTTAACTTGCTCTTTTATATTGTTTAACGCTGATAATATATGGCTGATGTCATCATAGTTTGTGGCCGGTATATGAGTTTTGTAGTACACTAGCGAGCGTTTTTTATCTTGAGGCATTACTATCCATTTAGTAATGTAAACGATATTTTCTTGATCTTGAACAGTGAACATTGTACATGGATATTGGAATTCAACAACACCAACAGACCACGATCCTTCCAATATGATGGATTTTGGCACAAACACTATAAGTATAAACATTAGAACCGGGATATTTATGCAACAGTGCCGAAATATCGGGAACTCAATACAAATCTAATTGTTCTAAGTTTGTTATTATTTTTTCATTTTTCTATAAGTGTATAAAATGATTGTATTCTTGTTTTGTATAATGTCAATTATGTAAATAATTTTATCATTAGTATTTTTTATCACTATGTAATAATTTTATATATGACTTAATGGATGCCTATATTACTGGTTTCAAGCCTAGCTTAGGCATCTGCGGCTCAATAATATTTATTGTGAATATATAGTAGTATTACCTATTATATTGTTTTTTTTTTGTAAAAATATATTTTGTTTCAGTAAATTAAATTATTATTATTATCAAAATCGTTTATGATTCTCTCGTTGCCGAGGTTTAATCAATAATCGCGGGCTTTTTTTTTGAGCGATAAAAACTGTGCGTTCAATTCTGCACGTATTTAAAATAACGGCTTTCTGGAGCAGAATGAAGGTTAGTTGGTGTATATCCAGTGCTCGCAGGCTAGTGTGTAGTGTGTTTGTATTACACCTGTGGATGACAAAACTATGGGAATTGTTTTGACTGTCTGAACACTCCATTGTGTATTTAATTCTATTGCTAAGTCTGTGTATTTATTTAGTTTGTCTGTGCATGTGGATGATATACTCGTATTGAGTGTATTGGGAATGACAATGTCAATTAGGAAGACAGATCTTTTATTTTTGTCGTAGACTGTGATGTCGGGCCTATTGTGATGAATCGTCTTGTCTGTGATAATTGATCTGTCCCAGTATAATTTATAATCATCTGATTCTAATATTGTTTCGGGCGTGTATTTATAGTAAGCGGTTTTATTCTTTAATAAGGTTATGTTTATAAGCGAGGTATTGATGTATGATTGCTGCGACTTGATCGATTTACATAACGAAACGTTACATTACTACCAAAAATGTAACATTACTTCCAAAAATGTTACATTTCTTCAAAAAATGTTACATTACTTCCAAAAATGTTACATTACTTCCAAAAATGTTACATCACTTCAAAAAAAAATATTAAAATACTTACTTTTCGTTACATTCTTTCCAATCGTTATATTATTTCCAAAACGTTTCAATATTTTCTAAATAATTCTGAATAATCACAATTTTTCAAATGCATAATTTATTGAACCTAATTGTATTAATATTTCGTAATTTCAACATTAATTCCATTATATCCACAAATCTAACAGTATTTCCAAAATAATTACACCATTTTTGTAATATTATATTTCCAAAAACTTTTCATAAATAAGCAAATAATCATTAAAGCAATTTACATTAAAAGCATGCATGTGTGAGATTGATATACATATGTATAGATAATTATACGTACTGTTAAGATTATCAAAACCTAAGTTTTGTAATGTTAGCCTTCGGTTGGTCAGGTTTGTCGAATAGGAAATAAAACTTATCTGCACCTAACAATAAAGCAAGTTGCTTAAATCCTATAGCTGGTATCTATAGTACCTAGTAGCTACAGCTACAGAATAAATAACCTAAGGAATATTAAATAAAAGCTTGAAAATTACTGAGCAGTTTAGTACCTACCTAAAGGATAACTGCAGTATTAAGCATTTTATACAACATTATATAAATCTATAATTATCAATTGTAAGCTATTACTTAATAAGTTGTGGAACAGATTCCAGATCAGTTTTTGTTCATAAACATAATTTGTTATTATCACAGATTACAAACTCGCCATAGATCTAAGAAATTACATAATTATTTACAAAAAGATTCAATCGGTAGTCACTTTTGTCTTGAAGTGCAATATTTTATAAATACATTATAATATCGTCAGTGGTGAGGTGATTCAGTGAGAATATTCATTACATTGTTAAATACGTAAAACGTAAGTACCAAGTTGTATTATCTCGTCCAGTACCGCAACTGAATATCGTCAGCTCTTACATTGTTATAAAAATGGCTGGTACTAGATAGATTACACATATCAATAATTTATAACCTAACACATGCATCATAAGCATTTTAAGCAATATTCAAAAGCATTTTTAAGTAATATTATTTCCAAACTTTAATAATTGTTTATTCAACTCCAATATAATTATTTATTCATATTTTCATACCTCCAAAATATTTATTTTCATACTACTATCATACCAATAAGGTATGTCTGTCGAATTACGCCTACTTAAGGTTGAAGCAAAATTTCTGTGATATTTTAAATGAGGGGAAAGAAAATAGTGTGCACATCGAAGGGTTGTTTAATAATAAATCAAATAAATCACAAAATGTATTGCGCTACTTAGAAAATAAAGAGTGAATATAAATTTTCAAACACTGTAGTTTTGGCGGAATTAAACTACTTAGTTTTAATTCCGCAAACGATCATTTACTTAAAATAACTTTATACTCGAGCGGTAATATAGTATTATTTTGTTAGGAACATAATCAGTATTAGAAGTAATATCATAATCATCAGTTCTTTTATTTTTTTAAATATATTTTCACGTTTATAAAAAATACTAATGATAAAATTATTTACATAATTGACATTATACAAAACAAGAATACAATCATTTTATACACTTATAGAAAAATGAAAAAATAATAACAAACTTAGAACAATTAGATTTGTATTGAGTTCCCGATATTTCGGCACTGTTGCAAGCGCCATGATCACGGATAACTGAAGTAACTGCGGGTGGATTGCCATTTTGTCTGCTCGTAAAAATTTATCCACATGCAGTTACTTCAGTTATCCGTGATCATGGCGCTTGCAGCAGTGCCGAAATATCGGGAACTCAATACAAATAGTATCCATGGTAAATATCCCGGTTCTAATGTTTATACTTAGTGTTTGTGACCATGTTAGTTTTAAAACATATAAAGTGCTATGAGGCCGAAATTCGATCCCATAATAAGGGGTCCATAAGACCATAGGTGTCCCTTAGATGTAGATGAAAACGAAACTATCGATAGGTCACTTAAAATTTCCTAGAGACTACCTAAAATTTTCTAGGGACTACCTAAAATTTTGAAAATGATGGTGAAAACAAGCATGTGATATGTAATTTACGGGGGCTAGGTGTACCTTTGCGCAACATTGTGTATTGTTGCGTTAACATTTTGTATCCATGCTGTTAACTGTTGAAGAGTTCCCTAGTCAGGTAAGTTATTGATAAATTAATAAATATAGCCGTACGGACCAAGTGCAGATTTTGCGGTTTTGAATCATTTATTCTGTGACAATAATGCAGTTTTTTTACGGGACTGCTGACGTTTTTTTTGTATATGTATGTAGGTATGTTTTGTATGTTCCTTTGACGCGTCCTATAGCCTAAACGGCTTGATAGATTTTGGTAAATGAGGTATCATTGGATTCGTTTTAATCACGAGAGTGACATAAGATATTATTAAGTGTCAAAAAACGAATATGGAGACTTACAGCTACTATATTGTATTTCCGATGAAACAAAAAAATACCAATATCTATCAAGTCAGGTATCAAAACTAAGGTCTTGGAAGTAAAAAAAATATATATTTATTTTACTTAAACAGAACATCTTTTAGATTATTGTCTATGGTCTTTGAAGCTTATTACAAACTTTTCAATTTAATTTTGTTTAAGTTAATGTAGTACGCGTCAAGTGTTGCAATTGCAATCTATTAAAAAGCATGTTTAAGTCTTTTTACCCGAGTACGGTGAAGCAAGGGAAGGGTAATGAGTTTAACAATCTATGTATGTATGTATATTTATTCGTTTTGTTAGCAGTCGGGATATTTTTTATATTATTTACACTGCATCCCGGATATCAACAGTTCTGTATCATGTATGATAATATAAAAGTAATATAAATATGTTCCTTTAACCTTGCTTTTTTAATTTAATATCCGGTTTGTTGGTTATTATTATTAATTAGGTAAAATGTATTTACTTACTTACGCATGCATATGATACGCAGATATGTACTTAATGTCTGTACTACGGCTATACATACTAAAAATAGTGACTTATTTAGTTGCAGGAATTCTAGATAACTGTAAATGACGTTATATTAATCGTTATCTTTGTTATTAATCAGACAATTGGAATAATTTGGGCACACAATTGAGCCAATGCCTGCGCGCCATTTCGCACTTGTTGATGTATTCTGTACTAGCTGTGCCCGCAACTTTGCCCGCGTGGTCATTTCGCTGGGTTAAAAGATACTTGAGTGTTATTCCAGGACCAAAAGTACAATAAATTACTTAAAAAAAAACATTTAAATAAAAAATTCAATTGAAAAACGATACGAAAAAATATATTTTATGCAGTAGCCATGTCGTTGTGAAACTGGGAACGGGCTATCTTAATTAAATGTGTATACAATATTTCGTATCTGTGCTGTAACCGTTGAGGAGTTACCTAGTCAGGAGCCAGCCCGGAGTGCAGCAACCATATCATGGTAAAACTTCTAACCGGCTAGCATAATAAAATGCGTACACAACATTTCGTGACCGTTGAAGAGATCTTTATCTGGAGCTGATTCTGAATGTCGATTCAGGTCATGTTTACCATAAACATGCACTGTCATTGGAACTGAACTAACATGCAAAAATTCAACACCGTAGGATAAGAGGAAGTGGTTCTAATTCAGCTTGCAAGATTTTTGTACAGACATACATACAGACATAATTACAGACATACATACAGACATACATACATACATACAGACATACATATAGACATACGTACAGAAATACAGACATACAAACATCGCAAGTTAAATAAAAGCTTTTATAAAAACCCGTCTTGCTGCGTCGCCGCGACGTGCCCGTGTGGCGCGTCCGTAAGCTCCTCGACAGCTCAGAATCGGTGGCGGAAGTCCCGATTGGTGGGGATACAGTGTCCATTCTATACGTAGTATTAATATATGTTCTGTGCCTAAACATGATTTTGAAAGACTTATCTATTGAATGATGCCCCACATAGATCATCGTTTTTTTTTTCATTAAAATTCAATATGGCGGCAACCAGATTGTCGCTATATCGAATTTGTCTAATGTCATGTCTTTAGTAGCACTCGCAAGATTAAATCGATTGACGTAAGAATCATAAAAATCGGTCCATACGTTTGGTCTATATAGTGCCACAATGGAACAGACAGGCTGATAAACACAATTACCATCCTTTGCGTTTCGCAGTTTGGTAAAAATAATCCTATTTATGAGGTAGCTAGGTATTTTATACTTGTTCCTAACCTATTACATTACTACAACATTAATAGTTACTTTTATAAAACAACTTATCTCTCAATATTTTTTGATGGCTATCGTTTCCTATAACAGTGAAATTGTTGCGCAAGCATTAAAATTAATGACTTTACAAAATCAAATCAATCAATCGGATGAATAATAATTGAAATGTGCTATCGAAATGTGATCATTTACGTCGCTAACATCGGTTTGCGTAACGTCGACTGTTAGCAGCACCGGACGAAAAAAAAACTTAAATTAGAAAAATAGGCGGCCTTATCGCTAAGCCACGATCACTTCTAGGAGTCCTAGGCAACCATAGGTTGAACAAATAGGCTTACAATATCTACACTTTTATGTAAAAACTAGCTGTACCCGCGGCTTCGCACGCGTTGCAATTTCTTTAGATTAAAAGTACCATAATGTGCTATTCCAGGACCTAAAATACCAATATACCGACATTGGATCAAAATTTCTTCAGACGTCAAAAATATTTTTATCAATTGCTCGGCTTCTAATCGCCAAATTAAGATACCAATTACATCAGTTTTTAAGTCAAACCCTAAGCTATCCTACATCGAAACCGCAAAGCAATCGATCCAGTAGTTTTTACGAATGCACAAAAATACAGACAGACAGAAAGACGCGAATTAACACAAAAAATATGTTCTGTAGCTTATTTTAGGGTACCCTAGACCTTTTTTTTTAATTTGACTTCTTTGTACAGTATTTTTCGTACATATTGCTTTATTATAAGTATATATAGATGACTGTGCCAAGTTGCATCAAAATCCGTCCAGTAGTTACAGCGTGATACGTGTTTTTTCAAATAAATTTCAACTCCTATCCTACGGGACCACTTTAAGTTTTCGGGATGATAAGTATCCGATGTCCTATCTCGTAGTAGGAACTCATATCATACCAAGTTTCATTTGAATTTATTCAGCAGTTTCGACGTGATGCGCTGCCAAAATACAGACAGACAGACGGACACACTGACAGAAAGTCAAAAATGAAAAAATCAGATAGACAGACAAAAAAAAATAAAAATGGCTTGAATATAGAATACAGAGAAACATAAAAAAAAGTCTTCAATGTACAGAATTTGAACCCATATCCCGAAGGAATCCCAATGTTTTTCGGATTAAAATGTATTCTTTATTTTTACCCATCATATAAACTATGACTGTGCCAAGTTGCATCAAAATTCATCCAGTAGTTTCAGCGTGATACGTTTTCTTTTAAATAACTTACAACTCCTATCCTGCGGGATCCTTTTAATTTTTCGGGATTAAAAGTATCCAATGTCTTACCTCAAAGTATGAACTCAAATTATACCTAGTTTCATTTGAATTCATAGTGTAGTTTCGGCATGATGCGCTGCCAAAATACAGACAGACAGAAAGTCAAAAATGAAAAAAACAGTTTTGGCTTCAGTACCGAATACAAAACTACTCCAAAAAAAAAAAAAAACATAATTTCTTCAATGTACAGAATTTTGAAGATCCTCTATCCCGCAAGAACTCTTTATATTTTCGGGATAAAAAGTATCCTTAATTTTCAATCATCATATAGACTATAACTGTATCAAGTTGCATCAAAATCCGTCCATTAGTTTCAGCGTGATACGTGTTCTTATAAAAATCTTTCAACCCCTTTCCTGCGGGAACCCTTTAACTTTTCGGGATGAAAGTATCCTATGTCCTACCTCGTAGTATGAACTCAAATCATACCAAGTTTCATTTAAATTTATTCAGTAGTTTCGGCGTGATGCCTAGCCAAGATACAGACAGACAGACAGACAAAAATGAAAAAAAATACAGTTTTGGCTTCAGTATCAAATATAGAACAGCCCCCAATTTTTTTTTACTAAATATCTTCAATGTACAGAATTGGACCTGTTACAGTTTTATTATAAGTATATATAGATAGATAATCATCGAAATCTTTTCAGTAAAACCGAAGGCGTGAACAAACATACATATTATATGTATATGTATATGTTGTGGCTAGAGAATTCAATCCCTGCCTTTATTTCTGATCCCGGGATTTCGGGATTATACTTAGTCAATCCAGAAATCCCAGGATAATATACCTAGCTAATATAATCACTTTACTAAACAGACTAACTAGATTATAATATGTTAAAGTTATTCTTTTTCAAAAATCTGTGAGATATCTATAACTTGATGTTAACTGTATTATGTACAAACTAGGGCATGCAAAACTCGGGTTGTTTAATAAACCCGAGTTTTTCGAGTTTTCAATTTTAAAACCCGTTTTTTTTTCGAGTTTTACGGGTTTTTCGAGTTTTCTTTATTTGGGCCTTAAAAGAATTAATATTAGTGTGTATAAGTAAAGAAAAGGCTGAAATGTAATTAAAATATATATTTACTTTCGTATTCTTATTTTTTAGCTTTACCAAGAGATCAATCTAGGAACATTTGGTAGATGTACTATTAATAATCAAAGTAACATTTCGTACTAGTAATAATAAAAAACTGACTGTCTGTCTCCAAGATTGGAGCATGAATTCTATCGATTTGCAAAAAAGAGGTGAGACAGGGAGTCTTTATTTCTCCGAAACTGTTCACCTCTGCACTGGAAGATATATTCAAGCTTCTGAACTGGCACGGATATGGTGTTAACATCAATGACGAATACATCACTCACCTTCGATTTGCTGATGATGTAGTCATCATGGCTGAAACCCTGGAAGACCTAAGCACAATGCTCAGTGAATATTCTCAATATTGTTTCCCAACAGGTGGGTCTTAAAATTAACATAGGTAAGTTGAACATCAGTTCAAATGCCCATGTCACACCAGTGCCGGTTTATTTTGGAAACGGTATTATCGAAACTGTTGATCACTATGCCTACTTAGGTCAGACAATCCAACTAAGTAGATCCAACTTCGACAAAGAGATCAACCTACGAATCCAAATCGGATGGGCAGCGTTCGGGAAATTTCACTATATCTTCTCGTCGCAGATACCGCAAAGCCTCAAGACGAAAGTTTATAATCAGTGCGTGTTGCCAGCGATGACATACGGTACTCAGACGTGGTCACTAACTTTTGGTGTCATACACAAGCTCAAAGTCGCGCAGCGTGCAATGGAGAGAGCTATGCTCGGCGTTTCACTATGTGATAGAATCCGAAATAAGGAAATCCGTAGAAGAACCAAGACTACCGACATAGCTCTCAGACTTTGCAAGTAGAAGTGGCAATGGGCAGGCCATATATTTCGCAGAACGGACAACCGCTGGGGAATCAAGGTTTTTCGAATGGCGACCACGAACAAGTAAGAACAGTGTAAGGAGACTCCCCACACTACGGACCGACGACATTGTGCCCATCGCAGGAAGTCGGTGGATGGAGGTAGCACAAGATTACTCTCCTTTGGGGCGGCTTATGTTCAGCAGTGGTTGACATGATGATGATGATGATAAATAAACATTTTTCTTCCCTTTTCATAGATAACACATTTAGATAAAGAGCAGGAACACTACATTCACACATTCTCACACACACACATACACACACACGCACACACACACACACACACACACACACACACACACACACACACACACGAGATAATCTAAGCAACACCTTATCTATAATTAACTATTAAGCAGCATTTAAAAACAAAATCAACAATATAAAATGTTTTTAAATAATTATGTGTGTGTTTTCTAACTGGTAATTACAATAAAGTGTTTCGTATCGTACCGTGAATCACAATAAAATAAGTCATATTTATTGCTTATATAGTAACTTAAAATAAAGAGTTTTTTTTTAACAAGATTAATCTTAAAAAAAAACTAAGACGATTCCTAATCAAATCAAAGTAGAAATGGTGCAAATTTATTATTAAGCTCCACCATTTCTACTATTTTATTGAACATTTTGTGACCCTAGACAAGTTTTTACTTTGACAGTAAAAACTAACTAGGTTTACAAAATGTTCAATAAAATCCGCTGTTACCAGATGACTCCCGTAGTCTCGTGCTTGCAGTGCCTCACTCATTCAACGTCAGACCAAAGCCTAACAAGTAACAATATATTACTCCCTAATACCTAATAATTATTGTAGATTGTGTTCAGCCTGTTCACTTTATTCAGTAAATAGAGTAGAAATAGGGAAACAGTAAGTTTTTGAGAAGTTTGATTCTTTATGAATGTTCTAGTGGTAGTATTTTACATAAAACATAGTAAATGAAAAAACTCGAAAAACCCGGGTTTTCAATCTTAAAACCCCGAGTTTCAAATCAGTCGGTTATTCGGGATTTTCGGTTATTCGGGTATCCGGTTTGTATGCCCTAGTACAAACTATACACAAATCTTTCTTGACATCGACAAAATGACAGACGTAAGACTAAATATATGGCTAAATAGATCTATAACAACTTAGTAGGAAGATAGCAAGTTTCATATCAAAAAGTTATTAAAAATAAATATCAAAAAGTCACGTTTCTAATAGATATAAAGAAAAGAGAGGAGAACTGAAGATCAGGCTCAGTAGTGTTCACAAGGAAAGGCCTACTACGTCCAGCAGTGGATGAATACGGGCTGATGATGATGATGATGATAAAGAAAACTAATATAAAGGAACGTTTTAATTTTAATTGGGAAATTGAACGCGTCCAGTATCTCATCATCAAACCTGCTTCTCGCTTTGTTGCAGCAGCTGGTTTGATGCATACTTGCATAAAACCAGCTGAAAACAAGATGGCTAATGTCAGTGACCAATTGTCGGATAAAAGAGATGGCTGACATATTGACAGGTAAAACGCACTGAGCGTTTCACTTCCCTTTTCTTTTTCACTTTTTATTATGTCACCCCGAAAATCTCGGGATCAGAAAAAACTTAATCCCGAAAATTTCGGGAGTGTTTAGTCGATAGAGGTTGAAACAACGATAATTTTAATATATAACACTTGTAATCACATAAGCTTACGGAATATCTGCAGAATTTTCAAAATATTTCAAAGTTAACTTTTTTTGCTTCCGAGTCGTGCGTCACAGTATTTTTTTAAATTGGAATTAATCTGTTTGTTAGACTGTGTTTTTTTGTAGTTTATTGTATTGCTACATGATATAACTAGTACCGTAGATTACCTAAAGCAAAGACAATCGAAAGGATAAAGGGCCCTAAATATTAACAAATTTGAATGAAAAGAAAACAAAAGTGTCAAGTGCGTCAAGCTCATATTGTTGCCAAACCCACTGAGTGAGCGGATAACGATTGCTCTGCTTCTTCTCATTGGATTAAGATACAAAGTACACCAGCTTTAAAGTCTAAACTTACGCTATCTAAAAGTGAAAACTACATCACACTTGGTCCAGTTGTTTTTACGTGATGCGCGAACAAACAACCAAACATACAGACAAACAAACAGACACGATATTTCAAAATATTATTTTCTTGTTCAGTATCTTGTTTTAAGTACCCTAGGCCATATTTTTTTAATTATCTATAGTATTTAAAAAATATAGTATTGCTTTATTATAAGTATAGATAGAAGATGGTTCAAAGCATCTGAATTCAATACAAGTAATCGTTTTTTTTTAATTTCTACAGTGGTGTTAATCTAATACGTCTAAAAACGGATCATTCTCGTTAGATCCAGTGCTAAGATCCATAATGGATCTATCGAGATTTTATTTTCTCATAAGATCCATATATATGCACCACCGTCTTTGCCGTATATTAATTCCTTTCCATCCAAAGGTTGTCTGGAAGAGATCGCTTTTTAGCGATAAGACCGCCCATTGTCCCATTTATTTTGTATAAATGTTTTAGTTATTATTGTATTTTTTGTTCTATGTGGTGTACAATAAAGAGTTATCTATCTATCTATCTATCTATATGTAAAATGGATGATAGTATTCGATTTGTCTGTAAACTATATTCCGAATATCAGACGGGAGGCCGAACCGAGGGTGTTTTTTTTACCTTTTTGAATGTGCGCTCAGAACAGCCCTTGCCCCAAAATGTGTCTAAAAACGTTTTTTTTTGAGTTCAGGGTCCAATGCAATATATCCAATATATCGATCTTATATGCGGTTTAATCCGGGAAGCGATGACCGTGAAATCTTGGTCATGGGCTCTAGTACTACTTATTTCAAGTACCCCAGACCATTTTTTTTTAACTAACTTCATTGCACAGACTATTTGGTACTTGCTGCTTTATTGTAATTATAGATAGAAGATAATATCAAAGACGCCGCTAAATGATGTTTTTTTAAAAATACTGCGCACAGACGGGTTTAATTTATAATCAGATATGTATCTATGAGTTTCATCGATTCTTGATTTAGAGCAATGATTTAAAAACTGTGCTAAATAAAGGCTAGTATTTTAGCTTCAATTATATCAACCGACTTGATCCTACTAACATTATAATACACAGGCCTTTAAAACTTAGTACGTACCATACTTTTAATGTAAAAACTACAAAATCGATTGCCATGCGAGTTTCACTGTTGGATAGCTTAGGTTTTGACTTAAAAACTCGTGAACTTGGTATCTCACTCTGATGAGCAGGAGTCAAGCAATTTAATAAAATACCTATTAATTTTAAAAGTGTGGTTCTAGGCACGTAAGTTGAACCAAAATGGCGGCCATCCGCGCAGGTACAATCATGGACAAATGTGTTAGACCCGTGGTCCGTGGTTGCTCGGGTAATTCAAAAATCTTTATGGTAAACCGTGAATTCGTTGTATTTAAATATTTTTGTAGTGTAAGTGTGATAATGAAGTTAAGTCATTTAATTCAACGCAAGTTAGCGGAAAATCAAATTTCATAAAAATAATGTCGGATATTCTTTAAAATTATTATATATTTTCGAACAACAGTGGCGTGTCGTTAGGTGTTATTAAATAGGGGCAGTCACAGAAATATTAATAATAAAAAAAAACATAAAACAAAATAAAAAAATATTAATATAAATAATTATAAAAAAAATAAAAAATATTTGTTAAAATTATTATATTCGACAAAGACAAATGAACAAGTGAATTAACAAATAATAATAAAAAATAAATAAAAAAAATGTTAATTTATTAATGAATGAGTGATAGTGATTAAACATGTAGGTACATGAAGTTTTGTTGTATATTTTTTTCAAGTGGTACTGTGGTGGTATACCAGAACTTGGACTAGGAGTCGCGATTTCATCTTCTATGTCAGTTGAGGGATCCAATTCAGAATCACTGCTGTCAGAATCTCCAACTCTTAATATAAATTCTTCCGTCATTCTATGGATGACGTGTCACTTTTGGTGTAAGCTTCTTCGATTGTCTTGACTTTGTCGCATAGCTTTTCCAATCACATGGTCCCATTGCATTAACTTTTTCGTTCACTAACTCTTTAACACGGGGCACATTCCATCGTACATTGTTGCTACTAGCATAACCTTTTATAGCTGCCCATGCCATTTCTATAGGGTTCAGATCTAGATGGTAGGGCAGGCTAAGTACGTCATGACCAAGTTCGTTGAAAATCTTGTCTTATTACCCCCTTGTCAAAATCGTCTATGCCTGTGACTGGTTTTATTCGTTGTCTCTTTTTACCAGGGCTTCTAAATGTAACCATAAATTCTGAACTTTCACTTTCTTTTACAGTCCTTTTAGTTGTGGATACAGACTTTTTCGTAGCTTCCGCAGCTTTATTCAGAGAATCAGTTATATTACTTCCTTTTAAAAAATAATCATAAACGTCAAATACCATTCTTCTCCCCTGTCTCCTTAAAGTTGCTTGTGGTCGAGTCTGTTTCTTAAAACTAAATTAAATTATCACACATTTGATAGAAATATAAGTGTCAAAGAACTGAAAACTTCGTGCGCGATTGTTCTCCATGGCAACGCGGAGCGTGCGTGCGTTGGCCATCATACAATGACGATAGAGCGTGGTAATCTAAACTTATAATAAAACAATAAGAACGAAAAAGTCTGTACAAAGAAGATAATTTAAAAAAAATGCTCTAGGGTACTTAAAATAAGCTACTGAACAAGAATATATAAATAAATAATAAAATAATATATAGAAGTGTTTTTCTGTTTGTCTGTATGCTAGTTCCCGCATCACGTGAAAACTACTGGCCGATTGCGATGCTTTTTCACTGTTGTATAGCTTAGAGTTTAACTTAAAAACTGGGTACTTGGTATCTTAATCCACGCGGGCAAAGTTACGGTCACTGCTAACTTATACTAAAGTAGTAAGTAACAAAAAGTCTGTCAATGGAGATAATTAAAAGAAAATGGTCTAAGTAATTAAAAATAAGCTACTGAACAAGTAAATAACATTAAAAAAAAGTGTTTGTTAATCTGTCTGCTTGTCTGTGTGTTCGTAAAAACTACGCTAGATTGGGGCTTGACTTAAAAACTGTTGTACTTGGTATTTCAACTCGAACAATCAATAAAAAACAATTTGACGTCTAAATGAAGTTTGATGATATTGATACATTTGGTTCTGGAATAACACAGGATCCCTATATCCCAGAAATTACCACGCGGGCAAAGCCGCGGCCACAGCTAGTAAATAATATATGCGTAAACACTGCGCACTCTACCTCGTTATCTATCTTCTATCTACATTTATAATAAAGCAATAAGAACGAAAAAGTCTGTACAAAGAAGATAATTTAAAAAAAATGTGAAGTGTACCTAAAATAAGCTACTGAACAAGAATGTAACATTTATTTAAAACGTGTATGTCTGTTTGTTAGTTTGTAAGTTTGTAAGTTTGTAAGTTTGTAAGTTTGTAAGTTTGTAAGTTTGTTAGTTTGTTAGTTTGTTAGTTTGTTCGTTTTTTAGTTTGTTAGTTTATTTATCTGTATGTTTGTTCGCGCATCACGTTAAAACTACTGGACCGATTGCGATGTGGTTTTCATTTGTAGGATAGCTTAGGGTTTGACTAAAAAAACTAGGGTACTTGGTATTATAATCCGATGAGTAGAAGCCGAGCAATCGATAAAAATATTTTTGACGGCTGAAGGAATTTTGGTCAAATGTTGGTATATTGGTATTTTAGGTCTTGGAATAGCACATAGAGTACTTTTAAACCACGCGTGCGAAGCCGCGGGCATCAGCTAGTAACATAAATATATGCGTAAACAGGTACACTGCGTACCCTACCTCGTTATCATTCATAGTTCATTGTCAGACCCTTATCTAGTATTTGCTAAAGTTTTAATGGAAGATTTACTTCAATCGGCGGCTTAATGCGATCAAAAGTCAATACAAACAGCTAATAACAATAATATACGATAAAGTATGTACCTACCTATTTGATATTACATAGAAATTCAATTAGTTGACATGAATGGTTTACGGTTCGTTTCCGGTCGTATATCCACAGAATAAATAATAGTACTCCGTACTATCGCCTATCGAACTATATAAAATACCTTATTTTTCATCAGACATCATCAAACTAATTAAATTAAGATAAGACGTGGTTTTAATTCAACGTATTATTATTAGTTTTTGTTGAAAAACAATGATAAATGCAAATTCTAATTGTACTGGGTTTGGGTACTTTTCTGCAGTATTTTTATATTTGGCCAGTGTTAATTGAAGCGAAGATATTTTAAGAACCAAGATAATATTTTATCCACACTAATATACATATAGCTAGCAACACCAAGACAGGAGGCGGAGCAGGTGGTGGTGCGATGACGTGACAAGGTGATGTGAGCCGCTGGGCAGACATTTCGTTGGCGAGGCGCCGGGAGCGGCGTGCCACTTATTCGTCGGCAGTCAAAGGAGGCAGACGTTCCATATTGTGTTGTACAGACGTGTCTGCTGTGTAGATCGTGTCATTTTAGTTTGTAACTGTTCAAACTAGTGTGATTGTTAAATGTGATTTGATGATCGAGGAATAGAATTAAAGTGTGTGTCACCAGACATGTTATTTTAATGAAACCGCTTCTGGTTCCTAATATCAGAAGTGGGATCAGAGCTTAATTCCCACATTGGAAAAAGACACAGTACACGTCCATAAAGCAAGTGCTCGTGCAAAATGAGGTTAACAGCAAAAGTGCTGTTTACTTTTGTGTTTTGTGTGTTTTTTGTGTATAATCTTTGGTGCGTGTATACGCAACACGTTTTTTTGATTACAAGTGCAACAATGCCTAAGTGGGCAGCATCCACGCAGTCTGTGGATACGACGTTCACGCAGCGGACTCCAATGAGGTTGGCGCTCGTGCAACTTGTCGAGGGGGCATACTCCACGTCCACAACCGTCAAGCTGCTGCCACCCTCGGGCAGCATGGCGTAATATGTAGTCTCCGCAGCAGCGCGATACGCGTTGCGCAGTCGCTGTAGCCACGTGGCACGCACGTTTGTCGGTGGATCGTCGCCTTTGGCTCGTGTAGACCAATTCATGTATTTATTGCGCGAAGGTTAATCGATACCGTTGAATCTGCTTACATAACCTAAGATCAGGCGTGGCCGCATCAGAAAATAAAGAAAGAAAGAAAGAAAGAAAGAAAATACATTTATACAACACACACAAAAATAAACGATACAAATAATTAGAAAAATTAAGTAGGAACAATAGAAAAGGAAAACAAAGAAAAGGTAAAAGTAGGTAATTAAAGTGGTGATGAATGGGCCTTAACTCAGTGTTCACAGGTCATGAACAAGGAAGCTATCATTGCTCATGCACTGGGCGACTTTGTTTGTTTTGAAGTGTTCACAGTTGCCAGAGCAGCGCTATGCGCGCTGCGAAGTTGCATCGTGCATCGCATTAGTGCGATGCACGTTGCGCATTCTCCGCATCTTTGGCAATGACTTTGACTGTGAGTCCTACGGTGCGGTCCAGAGTCAGCAGTGCTATGCACTCATGCACTCAGTTGGAACGCATCTATGGGCGGTGGCCCTATAGTGGTCTGGTCTGTAGTCAGCAGTGCCACGCACTGGCGGACCGCACCCGGGAGCGGTGGCCCTATGGTGATCTGGTCCGTAGTCAGCAGTGTCACGCATTGGCGGACCGCACCTGGAAGCGGTGGCTCTATGGTGGTCTGGTCCGTAGTCAGAAGTGGGGCGGCACCCTGTCAGGATGGAAGCGATTCGTTTTCATTGTAAACATTATTTAGTAAATACTTTACTTTACTTTCTCTCTTAATAAAATCACAAAACCAAATAAAAAGAATAGAATTTATATGTCATTTCCTTTTTACATATATTATTTTTATTTTTAACTTTATAGTAAAAATTCTGTTTAAATCGAGTTCCAGTTGTTCCGTGTATAAAACGGTGGGTGCAACAAGGAGGTTGGATAATTTGAGCATATATTTTTTGTCTGAGCACATTTCAAATTATGAAGCAGGTTCTTGGCAGTTTTTGATGCGAGTGATACCTGAGAGATTATGCAAAAATGTAGCACATTTTACAGTTTGGGAGTCTAAAAAATATTAAATGAAATTACAATATTATATTTCTCTTTGATAGTGATATTTGATTATGTGCTTTATTTTAATTTATATAATTTGTATTTTTTTGTCAATTTGTACGCCTCTTTAGGCAAAACATGTAGCTCATCTTCTTTTTTAATACCTTGCATGCTTAATTTGTAAGTAAACGCATGTTTTCACAAATAAATCATCTTTATCTTTATCTATATCTTTACAACATAAATAGATCTAAGGGACAAGTAATTGTGTATTAAGTACTACAAAATACAACGCCACAGAATAAATAATAGTACAAGATACTGGTTATGCACGACTGGACTTTCCCTTTGATATTTTCTATTTTTACGGGAAAGAAAAAAAACACGTTGCTTGATAAAATTCTATTGACATAGAAATATATAGTTGGCCACACTGGTACTAAACATGAAACAGTGGAACAACCCGCTTTCCATGGAAGTCCATTGTCCAGTATCGGTTGGCAGCGTACCCAACCATGCTGGTGGCATTGCCCCGTTGAACTGCAATGCTAATTTGGGGCATGCCCCGTCCACCCACTGGCTTCACCCACTAGTGGCTGCACCCACTGCACTAGAGTTGGTTTGATGAGACAATTTTGATTTCTCAGGGTGCTTAAAAATATCTATTTTTCCAATCCAAGATGGCGGACATGTCTTTTCAGTAAAATGATGTGGTTGTGGTTTTGAAGTTTCTCGGGGTGCTTATAACGAAAATTACATATATTTTCAAATCCAAGATGGCAGACATGTTTTTTTTTAGTAAAGTTATATGGGAAGATCATCACACAATGGAAACCTACAGACGGTCGGCGACGTCGTGGCCGGTCGCGAAAGAGGTGGCGTGATGATCTATTCTTATTATTATTATTTCAATCTGATTGGCCTGAAGTAGCCGAAGTTAGAATGTGTGGAAAGAAATGTGGCAGACCTTTGCCCAGGAGCGGACACATCAGGTTGACAAAAAAAATGGGTGTAATTTTCAAGGTTTCTCATGGTGCCCATACGAAAGTGACATCCATTTTCAAATTGAAGAAGGATATAATTTTCAATAGTAATAATATATTGTTTAATTTAATATCTCAAAAGCTTTTTCGATTCAATAACTATAAGTCATCAATACGTTTAGTTGGCCTGAAATTATGGCAACATAGCAAAAAGTGACTTCAAAAGCGGAAAGGCCATTTTTGTTTGAGGTAAAATTTCAATTGTTAAGTTTTTTCAAAAAATCATAAAATTATAACAAAGAGTTATTTATTTACTTTAAAAGACCCATTATTATACTACCTACATGAAGAAGAAACCACGTTAGTGCTCTTAGTTTGGTCACAATTATTAAATTTGTAATGAAATCTGGTGATGGGCTAAAAAAAAACCGTAACTCCTAAACTATTACAAATCGCTGAACAATACGTAGGGATCACATCAGTAAGTCTGGGTGCTCTAGCTTACCCTACTTTTTGATCCATAAGTGGTAAGACACTATCTATAATATAATATAATATTACTACCTGCGCCCCACAGTTTTACCTGCGTGGACAATGACGATGATGAAAATATACTATGTGATATTCTAGGATCTAAAGTATCTCTGTAAAAATTTTCATCAAATTCCGTTTAGCCGATAATATTTAAATATTGTTCTAACGGGTTTCGAGCCTAGTTTAGGAACCAGGTGCTCCACTCTATTTTTTTGTTGTTCATGCCTTGTTTCAATAAATTATTATTATTATTCTTACATTTCGTTTATTTTTCTCTCATTTCCGAGGTGGTTAAACCGAACTCGCGGGCTTTTGGCCAAACGAAAACAGTATGGCGTAAAAATGTATCATTCCGTTGATAAAAACTTGCGGACTATCCTACATGTATTCAATATGGCTGCTTTCTGCAACAGTATAAATGTTAGTTTGTGGATGTCTAAAACATCTAGGCTCGTGAAGAGTGAATAGGGAATGACGCCTGTCGATGAAATTACTATGGGTACTGTTCTAACCGTTTTAACTTTCCATTGCGATTTCATTTCGATACATAAATCAGTATACTTGGCTATTTTTTCGGTGTAGGTGGAGGCAAGATTATGGGTATTCGGTACAGCAACGTCAACAAGGTATACAGTCTCATTTTTCTTGTCATGTAACGTGATGTCCGGTCTATTGTAGTGTACTGTCTTGTCTGTTATTATGGTCCTATCCCAGTACAGCTTAAAATCACGAGAATCGAGGATTATTTCTGGTGTGTATTTGTAATAAGCTATTTTCTCGCCTATAAGTTTATATTTAAATGCAAGGTACTGATGGATGATATTATTATTATTATTATGTATTTTCAAATCATCTTTGGACCACTCTAATCCATCACTGTCGAAAAAACTTATTATGGTATTTATTTAATTTAGATTGTTAACCTAAATACCAAATTTCATGCATCTAAGAGCAAACACATTGAACTTTCATATAAACTTTCAATCACCATTAGACCCTGTAATTCGTCCCTGTCGCAAAATCCTTTCTTGGCTGACGTATACTCCCTATAAACTACCTACGTTGTACCTACCTGCCTAATTTAAATTTCATAGGTTAAGTAGTTTTTAGGGGGCTTTTTTTTTGCAAAAATTCAAAATGTTGTGTTGTAAAGTTTGATTTTATTCTCAATCTTGTGTTTCTTCGAGTATTGATGTGTAATATTGGTGGAATATTAACCATTATGTGTTCGTTAACATGCACGAGTGTAGGCAAAATAATCAAACGCAGATATAAATGGCATTATGTGATTTTTCCAAATCTCCTACGGAAGTTTTAGTAAATTTTTACTTAATTTCTTTTACTGATTCGTGACTTTGACTTGACAATTAATGACTGTGACGTGACATTAATATAAACTATTAAACTTGACATTGGCGAAATTGCTAGTAGGCTAGTGCCTCCGCAGAAGCCATCAAATAAATAAAAAAAAAAAAGAAGTAATTTTTAAGATTTCGTGTACTTCGGTTTTATATTGTACTATCTGCGCCCCGCGGCTTTGCCCGCAAGTACAATATTCGGGGACAAAAAGGATCCTATGTTGGTCTCTATGGTTTACAGCTACACAGAAATTCTCATTAAATTCGGCCAAGACGTTGTCGAGTGAAAGCTCCCCGAACAAACAAACAAACCAACAAACAGACAAAAAAAATACGTTTATTTTTTATATTAGTGGGGGTAGAACATTATATTAATTAATTAATGGAAAGACGTTACTTTGTAGAAATCTAAGTTAGTGAAACACTTTTTTATCAACCCTCATTTTTTGTAGCTAAAAACATGGGTATAATAGCAATAAATAGCATTCATGACCCTGGCAAACCCGAAACAGCCGGAAAGGCGCCGCAAAAATTTCGTTTTTTAACTTTTTGCCAAGAAATGTACGAGAAAGTAGAATACTTTTTTAGGAAATGTGTTTTTGGTACACTTATCTTTTTTTCTAATTCCGTTTTAGGACCCAACCCTGAGTGCAGCAACCATATTGTAAAAATTAAATGCGGCTAACGTAATAAAATGCGCACAATTTTTTTTGTGCCTGTTCTGTTGACCGTCGAAGAGTTCCTTTATCTAGAGACCATGTCTTGGTAAAATTTAAAACCAGCTAAATTTCGTGCCGCTGACCGTTTAAGAGTTCCTTTATCTGGAATCCATCCCTGAGGGCAGTAGCCATTTCATGGTGAAAGTTAGAACGGGCAATCACAATTAAATGCGTAGGTATACAACATTTTATGTACACTCATATTGTAAAATCTGGATTATGAACTCAAATATGGTGTCATAAAGGCGAACACATTTCATTCAAACCCAAAAATTCAACTCAAAATACATTTCATGAGTGTAGTAGAATAAAAAATACATCCATTAATTATTACATTTAGTATAATTAGGTCAGCTATACTTATAATAAAGCAGTAAGTACCAAAAAGTCTGCACAATTTAAATTAAAAAAAATGGTCTGCGGTAAGTACTTAAAATAAGCTACTGAACATGAATATAACATTTTTAAATCAAGTCTGTCTGTTTGTCTGTTGTATGTTTGTTCACGCATCACGTAAAAACTATGCAATGCAGTTTTCACTGTTGGATAGCTTAGAGTTTGACTTAAAAACTGGAAGACTTGGTATTTTAATCCGATGATTAGAAGCCGAGCAATCAACAAAAACCGATGAAAAAACTATCTGATGGCTGAACAAAATTTGGTATTTTATACTATACAGGCACTTTTGGCATAACACATAGGTAACTTTAATTCAGATAAATTACCACGCGGGCAAAGCCGCGGGCACAGCTAGTAATATTATATATGCGAAAGTATGTGAATTACCATCATCGTCGTCATTGTCCACGTGGGTAAGACCGCGGGGTGCAGGTAGTATGTACTATTTTAATAGCTTGCTGTAATTCCAACGACAGTAAGAAATATATATATACGTATGTTTCATATTCGGGAACACCAAAAGAAAGATCGCGGGAGGTTGATTACACTGAAAAATGATTAAATCTGTACCTACGTGTGATTACACTTTCTAATAATAAGTTTATTTATATCTACGCAACAACAATATCAAAATGACAACACTTCTGAACTGATTCATAAGCATGATTGATTACAGATATTTATTTAGAAATTTTAGGAAAACTTTCAGCCATAATAACAGAGAATAAAGTAAGAGAACATGTGCAGAAGGCCAATTAAAAGTTTCCATAAACCTATACTTATAATAAAGCAATAAGAACGAAATAGTTTGTACAAAGAATATAATTTTATTAAAAACTAGCTGTGCCCGCAGCTTCGCACGCGTGTTCATTTCTCGAAGTTTAAAGTACTCTATGTGCTATTCGAGGACCTAAAATACCAATATACCAACATATAATTAAAAATTCCTTCAGCCTTTAAAAAGTTTTTTATCGATTGCTCGGCTTCTACACATTATTTTAAGATACCAAGTAAACCAGTTTTAAGTCAAACCTTAAGCTATCCAATAGTGAAAACTGCTTCACAATCGGTGTAGTAGTTTTTACGTGATGCAAGAACAAACAAACAGCGACTTTTGTGTCGAAATAATAATCATTATCATTATCAGCCTACCAGTCCACTGTTGGACGTAGGCCTCTCAACGCAACTGAACGCCACTGAGCCCGATCTTCCACTCTTGTCATCCAGTCGCTGCCAGCCGTCTTTCACAAGTTTTCATCCCCTCTCCCAAGGGAACCATGCTTAATATCGGGATGAAACGTATCCAATGTCATACCTCGTAGTATGATCTCAAATCAAACCAAGTTTTATTTGAATTCATTCGGTTTTGGCGTGATGTGCAGTCAAGATACAGACAGACAGACAAAAATTCAAATATATGTATATATATATACATATATATATATAGTCTCCAGAATCGAATATGGAGTACCCTCTGAAAAAAAAACATAACTTCATACTTAATATAACTTTTAACCCGTATCCCGCAGGAACCCTTTATTTTTTCGGGATAGTATCCTCAATTAAACCCATCATATAAACTATGACTGTGCCAAGTTGCATTAAAATCCGTCCAGTAGTAAAAGAGTGGTAAGTGTTTTTTTAAATAACTTTCAACCCCTATCCTGCGGGAACCCTTAAATTTTTCAGGATAAAAAATATCTTATGTCCTACCTCGCAGTATGAACTCAAATCATACCTAGTTTCATTTAAATTCATTCAGTAGTTTCGGCGTGATGCCTAGCCAAGATACAGACAGACAGACAGACAGACAAAAATAAAAAAAATAGTTTTTGCTTCAGTATCGAATATCCTCCAATAAAAAAAATTAAAAAATATCTTCAATGTACAGAATTGGACCTGCTACAGTTTTATTATAAGTATATATATAGATGGTCTAGAGTACTTAAAATAAGCTACTGAACAAGAATATAACATTTTTTAATTCTTTAATCACATGTTAAAACTACTGGACCGATTGCGATGCGGTTTTCACTGTGGATAGCTTAGCTTAGTTTGACTTAAAAACTAGTTTGCTTGGTATCTGAATCGAATAAGTAGAAGCCGAGCTACTCGTATCGATAAAAACTTTTTGCCGGCTGAACAAACTTTGATCAAATGTTTTGATATTGGTATTTTGAACTTGGAATAGCACATAGAGTACTTTTAACCTAGAGAAAAGACCACGCGAGCGAAGCCGCGGGTACAGCTTATTAGCTGTACCTATTGGTAGGTATATAAAATAGAATAAATACACAGTAACGGACACACAAGATATCGTTATACAGTTTGAATTTTTGAGACGGGACAGTAAGGGCAGGTACCATAACCGTTATAGTAAAACGTTCCTAGGAAACCATCCATATGTCTTTATAATTTTTTCAAATGTCATAGCTTATATAATAAAACATAATGTAAATTAAAATCAAAATTCATTCACTAACGTTACACATCTCAGATATTCCTATACAGTATGGCTTTTTGAGATGGGGCAGTAAGGGCAGGTACCTTAGCCGTTATAGTTACAGGAAAACGTACCTAGGAGACCATAACTTTTCCATAGTTTTTTGAGATATTCTGAACTGCATTCACAGATTTTGGAAAAAATGAACAATCAGCAAGAGAATAGTATTTTACACAAAAACTTTTTTTGACGCGAATTGATCCTTTTTTTTAATAAGGATCAAAGTATCTATTGGACCGACTGAGGTTTGAGTACTAAAAATGACAGAAATTGCGAAAAACTTTTTCCATGCATTTTGTACGAAATTACCTTAACCGTTGTAGCTACAGGAAATCTTAGGAGACTCTCCTTAATTTAACAAGATATTTTGACCTGCTTTCACAGATTTGTTAAAAATATTCAGTTATCGAGAAAATAGACAATTTACGCAAACCAGCAGTGCGAGCATGGATCTTATCGATCGATAAATTTACCGATATTTTTTTATCAAGTTTGACGTTAATATTCGATGATAATAAGAGTTCGGTAGCACGGAACGTACTTTATCGACAACGACAAATTCAAAAAAACATATTGAATATATCGATTTATATCGACAAAAGAAAGCATGAATCTTATTTTTGACAATTGATGTCGATGTGATGTCGTTAATTTTACCGAATTTATCGAATTTTATTGGCTTTCCAAAGTTACACCACAAACTTTTTTTTTTGTAAATTCATTTTCGGATTATAAGCCAAAAGGTGGAGGTGTCAGATGTTCATTCAAGATGTTGAGGATTTTTGAGAAGGAATCGATCTAATGGACTGCCTGTGCATGTTGTAGTATCTTTTTTACATAATAATACAAAAATACTTAGTTACGTTTTTCCTATTTCCAGAAATTATCTTTTGTTGTGATTGTGTCTAATGCTCTAATTATTATGGTACCTAGTAGGTACTCAGTCTAAAAAACTACATGTATAATCATTGTTGTAGGTTCTAACTAAAGATGATTAGTCGTCTATATGGTCAGTGGTATAGGTAGTCCAAGTTGCCATTTTGTAGAATAGTTAGGTAGAATTACCTTGCCAGTACCTTGCCGCGTGCGCACGCGCAGTATGCGCGCAATGAGGTGTGTTGGCGATATGTCGCCACCCGATGTTAGTCGACTGGATAACTCGAAATAATAAAAGTCTGCCAAATTGTGTCAAAAAATATTTTTTTGTCCTTTAGTCGTCTATCTGATATATGGTATAGTCCATTTTTAAGTCAATAAACTCACGACGTGTTATCGAATAAATAAAATTTACCGAGAGACTTGATTTATGTTACCGCATTTTGATAAAATCTATAAAAAAGAACTGTTTACCGATCGATAAATTTATCGATCTTTATCGATCGATAAGATCCATGCTCGCACTGCTGTTTCCCATAAAGATCAAAAGTCTCTACTGAATTGACTGAGGTTAGAGTATTAGAAAAGTCAGATATTACAAAAAATACCTTTTCCATACTTTTTGTACGAAATTAATAAAATAAAATTCCTACATAGTCCAAAAATACTGGCTGCTCTAACCTCAATTGGTTCGGTAGAGATTTTTGATCCTTATATGAAACATGATCGATTGGCATTTTTTCTTGTGATTTTCCCTTTTACTTGATGAATGTACATTTTTTCCAAAATCTGGGAATGCAGGTCAAAATATCTCCAATATGTAAGGAGAGTCTCCTAAGAACGTTTTCCTGTAGCTACAACGGTTAAGGTAATTTCGTACAAAATGTATGGGAAAAGTTTTTTGCAATTGCTGACATTTCTGGTACTCAACCTCAGTTGGTCCAATACTTTTGACCATTTAATTTTTTTTGAGTGTCGCGTCATCGGGGTAGTTGTACCCTACTACACTGATGATAACGACGATGCGATAGGTCGCTTCGTGAGGAGGGCGATGGCAGCGTCAACCAACACCATCTTTGATTATAACTTAAAGATGGCAATTAAAAACCACGACAACGCGGTGGCGGGGCCCTTGCAGACCTCAGACGGAGAAAGGAGGAATAGAAAAAATAAACACTTATGTTTAATTTTGTAAGGATCTTTGCAGGTATTAAGATAAGTCATGCTCACTAAAAAGCCTCTTCTTGCGGCGGCGACATGTGGTGGGTCGCCCTCTTCCCTAAATTATGGTTGAGGAAAGCGATGCTTGGGCTTGCTTGCTCGTGAACGGGTGCTGCTTGCGGGGGCTGGATTTCTCTTGTAGCTGCAGGATCCCATTTATCATAACTTTGTAATTGCATGTAAACTGTCATAATATAATATGTAGTAATTAGAAGTAGTACATATATATATATATATATATATACATATATTTAAGAAAAAAAATAAATAAAATAACTAAGAAAATGTAACATAATAAATTAAGCAACAAAAAAGTGTAATTGTACAATAAAAAAAAAACTTTTGATCATTATAAGAAACAAGATCGATTGGTATCAAAAAAGTTTTTGTGTAAAATTACCATTTTCTTACTGACTGTACGATTTTTTCCAAAATCTGTGAGTGCTGTTCAAAATATCTCAAAAAGTTATGGAAAAGTTAAGGTCTCCTAGGTACGTTTTCCTGTAACTATAACGGCTAAGGTACCTGCCCTTACTGCCCCATCTCAAAAAGCCATCCTGTATAGGAATATCTGAGATGTGTAACGTTAGTGAATGAATTTTGATTTTAATTTACATTATGTTTTATTATATATGCTATGACATTTGAAAAAATTATAAAGACATATATGGAAAAAATGAAATCCCCGTAGGGTTTCTTGGTGCTCTCTTCTCTAACGGGCGTATTTCCGAAGCACCGGTAGAGTTAGAAGGGTGGTTCCTTTTTCAGTGAGAGATTTAACTCTGTTGGCACATGAAAGGGAAATTTCCTTTTCAAACTCAAAGCATACTTAGTTTACCTAATTTTTATTGATGTGATTTTTTTATAATATTTATGTATTTCTCCTGTATTTATGAGATGTTAATTTTGACTTGTAAAAGTGCTATTATTTTTGCCAATTTACAATAAGTTCTTCGAATTATATAACTTTTACATGAATAGTTTTAGAGTTATTTAAGAAAATATATGAATTTTGACCATTTACGTTTCAAAGGCAGTGAGGAGCCGATACCTCCTAAATCACAGACTAAAATATTTAAAAATGTACAAAATATGATTCTTTATTTACATACTAGCTTACCCGCCCGTGACTTCGTCCACGTGGACTACAGTTTATCGCAAAAAAAGGATCCTACTTACGTTCATCTAGGATATTAAAAACCAATGCAAAAGTAGACTTAGACTTCTTGGTTATGGCCTCCGTGGCTTGTTGGCTTAATCTGTGGCACCAACGCTCTTGATGATTTTTGACAGAATTGTTATTTCGTTTCCATGGCAACCGTTCCTTATAGCGAGTATTCAACATGTTCTAGTTTTCCGAGTATTCAACATGTTTTGTATAAGCTATCTCCATTCCAAATTTCATCGAAATCCCTCCAGCGGCTATCGCGTGAAAGCTCCCCAAACAAACAAACAAACAGACAACGTTTCACTTTTATATATTGGTATGGATTACTATCTGCTCTGCTCTATACGGCTCCACCCGTAGTTTTCACGTTATCCCACTAAAAAGTAAAACAAGCGTTATAAAAATAATAATAAATATTAGCCTATTATGTCAATCTGGAATAGTGTAGCTTTCAATAAGAGAAATAATTTTTAAAATTAAGCCGGTTAAGCCGTTTTCGAGTTTATCCATTATTATCTTCTATTCTCATTTTTTTTGTTAACCTTTTGTTTCCCACTGCTGGGCAAAGGTCTCCCCCATTGTCTTGCACGCGTCTCTATCGAAAGCGAAATCCAGCCAGTTAGGTTGTTCTCATTATTATATTAGTAATAATGAGAACATATTAGTATTATTATTATATTAGTATTCTTTATTTTGAACTAGCTTTCCCGCCCGCGACTTTGTCTAAGTGGACTAATGTTTATCGCGAAAAAAGCATCCTATGTTCTTCTAGGATATTAAAAACCAATGCGAAAGTAGGTATAAATAGCACCAATGCTCTTGAAGTTTTTTGACAGACTTGTTATTTCGTTTCCATGGCAACCGTTCCTTACAGCGAGTAATCAACATTTTCCAGTTTTCCCGTGGAAACTTAAATTTTCCGAGATAAAAAGTATTCTGTTTTATTCTAGGGTATAAGCTATCTGCAATTCAAATTTCATCAAAATCCGTCAAGCCGTTATCGCGTGAAAGCTCCCCAAACAATCAAACAAATAGACAACTATTCACTTTTATATATTGGTATGGATATGGGTCAACGTAGTTTTTTTTTAAAAGCGTCTATATCAGGGCGAACTGCCGTTTGTTTGTCGTAAAACGTCTATGTATTTTGACTCTTTAAACAAGTAAAGAAAAAACATATTCCAAGTTAACAAACACAAGCTCTGTCTACTTCTACACTAATATTTTAAAGAGGAAAGATTTGATTGTTCGTATGTTGGTATGTTTGATTATTTGTTTGTAATGGATAAACCAAATAAACTGATTTGATGTTTAAAATTCTTTCACCTATTATAGAAAGCTACATTATCAGCAAGTAACATAGGCAGAGGTCCCTACTAAAATTGCAATAATGTAACCCAAGATATCAAAAATACCGTGTCACCAACTTATCTGTGAACTGAATGGTGGCGTGAGTGTTCCAGTCAATCGATAAGTACACCAATCGATAAACAGAAAAATACAGAAAATGTTAAACTTATTCTGTACATTATTTTTTTGCCAATTCACAGATAAATTGGTTGCACTCTACAAAACTGAATGATATGTTGCCATAGAAACGAATTAATAACAAATCTTTCAAGTACGTGAGCATTAATGAAGTTTTCTATGGTTAAAAAGCACTGCTGCCATTGATTTTGAATTATGCAAACGGGCATATTTTTTATATGTTACGACGGGTAAAAAAATGCTTAAAGTAAGAAAATTGCCGTGAATGCTACACGGTAACTACGATCGTAGCATCTAACGTAGCCATTGATGGTGGTTTGTCGTAGCCTTGGCTCGAATTCGTAGACGCAGGACGCTACGTTTAGTAGCACAAATTCATATCCCCGCCAGGCCGGTCGCACTCCGCAACAAAAACAAATATTATACCTACACTTTGAGACCGCAATATTCGGGTTAATTCAGTGGAGTGTCAAGCGTACGCTCGATGCGCGCCGTGTGCTTAGCAATAAAGTACCTACTTACGTAAAGTTTTTGTCAAATTTTATTCTTTTTTTTAATTATGAGTACCTACCAAAAAGAAACCTAGCAGGTACTGCATAGCATTGGGCTGTTTAAATAATGATATAAATGACGACTTGTCATTCTTTACGCTTCCAAAGGATATCGAAAGGTAATAATTGTAATAAGTAACTATAATAGGTCCTAGTTATGTAGTTGCCTATTGATATTTTTTTATTACGTAGGTACCTATAGTTTATTACGTAGGTACAAATTATTTTTTACTCATTATCATGCAAGGAATTCAGACAGGCACCTTTATTCATCAAAGTGCTATAGGTAACTATTAGGATATAATCATAATCAAACAACGACACATAATACGTAGGTAAGTATCTCACTAAACTTATCGGCGTTCTGAAAACGGGATATTAAAAATGAGGGACTAGTACCTAGGTCTATACTTATCATAATGTCCTTGTATGTAATAGAACTATCAAAATTAATAGTAAAAAGTAATAACATAATATATTAATACTTATTTATTCTGTTACAATATCTAACTAAGTCATATCATATCACAGAATAATTAATAGTACAAGAACCTATTCATATCGTAATACAACCCTACCGATCGAAAAAGTGACAGAGCGATTCTGAAACTATTAGAGCAATGGAAGCTCTCGCGCGTAGTGATACGATACATTTCACGCGATGTGCGAGCGCCTTCGAGCGTAAATATAATTGAAAGCTCGCAGCGCTGTGCGAGTTACATTGCACTTTATTGCGTTGTAGCGAGGGTCGCTATGTATTTATATGACTTCACTCAGTTATCCTTCTGTACAAGTACTATTATTTATTCTGTGTCCCTGCAACGAAGTATTACACCGTTTCGTAGACGTGCGCTACGGTATCATAGGGTACCTACCCTATGGGCCTGGTACTAACCTTCTCGAACGATTTTAATAATCATTTTATTTAAATTAGTAAAAAATATTGAGCTCACGTAGGTAATTCCAAAGATACTGTACACTGCAACACATAAATCAAGAAAGCAACTTAACTAAAAACAAGCAACTAAGCACCTGCGTTCAAAGATCGCTGCCATGTACAGTGTTGTCAGAAAGGGACTGAGCTCAGCGCAAAGCTATGAAGAAAATCCACAGCGTTGATTTCCAGCTCAGACCATTGGTGAAATTGTGACGCACGGACATAAATACGTTTAAAAAATATAATAAAAAAGTAGGTACACAAAAAATGTAGGAGATATCTCTAAGTACACAAGTAATTATCACAATAATTCACGCAAAGTATTAATTAAAGTAAACATGATTTAATATTTTTGTAATTATAATTGATATACTAAATGATTAATAGAAGCTAAAAGATAACATCACATCCTTATATTTTGCTAAGAGGGTAGGCATAACAAGAAAGAAAAGACTACGTGCGGCACGGCCAAGCTGAAAAATTACAATATTAATTACCTGTGAAACTAGGCTGGAAAGTGAGTTTTTTATAGAAGTTATTAAAAACTAGCTGCTCTGCCCTACGGTTCCGCCCGTAGTTTTCTCGTCATCCCACTTTGCATTTTTCAGGGGGAAAAAGTAGCCCATGTCCATCTGGAATAGTGTTATGTACCTTTCTATCAGTGAAAGAATAGCTGCTCTGTCTTACGGCTGCGCCCCTTAGTTTTACCGCTACACCACAAAATAAAATATAAGTTAAAAATTAACAAGTAGCCTATGTCCATCTGGAATAGTGTAGATTTATATTACAGAAATATTTTTAAAATCGAAATATGTAGTATTTTTAAAAGAGTTAATAAATTTAAAAGACATTTGAGCATTTCTACGGAGCAAAGTTTTGAATTTCTAAAAGGTGATTTATATACTTTAATCTGAAATTACTTTTACATTGAATCTTATTTACGCAATGGAGGAGGGAGAAAATTCCAGCACTGAGTGCCTTAACGCGGGGCAGGTACGTACATAATTATACTATAGTCCAAGCAGCTCACCCACTCAAGTTATCAATAATTCTATACCGAGAACAGCATTACCTCCAGACTCGGGTGCCTTAGTGGCACCTGTTCTGGCCAACATCTGGATGAAGCATTTTGAGGAGGCCATAGATCTACAATCGTTTGCGATGAAGATATGGAAGCGTTATATAGATGATGTTTTCTGTATCATGAAAGGCAATGAACAGACAGCGGAACAATTCTTGGGCCATCTAAACTCGATCCATGGCAACATCAAGTTTACATATGAACTGGAGATGGAGAAAACGTTAGCTTTCCTGGATGTCAGAGTGTCGGCGAACCTAAAGGCTCGTCATCTCATTCTGTTTATAGGAAGCCAACACACACTGAAAGATACCTCAACGCCTTGTCATATCACTACCCGCGTCATTTACAATCAGTAGACAGATCACTCTTAGACAGAGCTCATGCCCTCTGTGACCCTGAACATTTGGATGCCGAAGTGTCGCATATTCAGGAAGTACTCAAGTGAAACGTATATGAGTTGACCAGACGTTGGCGTCCTAGAAGCTGATATAAAAAGAGAAGGACTGATGTCGATAGACAGCCAGCATTCATGTCGTATGTAAAAGGAGTGACGGATAAAGTCGGTGTATTATTAAAGGACTTTTCTATCAATACCGTTTATACTTTATCCAAGTTAGCAAGGCATGTCAGAAGACCGAAAGATGTCATTCCTTTTCAAACTCCTGGCGTATATAAGACAGATTGCAGCTGCGGTAGTTGCTACATTGGACAAACCAAGCGTAATATAGCGGAAAGGGTCAAAGAACACATTGCAGCTGTAAAGAACCGCCAGATAAATAAATCTGCAGTCGCTGAGCATTTGCTCGAATGGGCCCTAATCACTGGATTGAACTCCACGACCCGAAGATGCTCTCCACGGAACGTCACTGCTGTGGTAGCCAATTGGCATAAAATGGTGTGTGTGTGCGAGGCTTGTGCGTACGAGCGGATCGGCATATCTTGGGTGCTACACTTTGGATTTAGCGGTGTAGACTCCGTCTTTTTGTATAAATTCTAGTTAAAACAATGATTTAACAATAGCCATCCATCAACGCTCAGATTTCATGATTATTATCATGGCATCGGGAAGTAATCACGCGTATGGAAATAATCAGAAAAAGTAATAATTATTGTTCTGAGATTGATCGATTAGCGAAACGCACGTTGAACCGTGCTCTGATATGGACATTAGTTCACTGGAATTTTGTTTGATATTTATAACTACCCGGATTCGATCTGCTAATAATTATCTACTTTGTTAACATATTTTAATAGCAATGATTAAATAGTGAATTGCAAAAAGTTTTATTGTTCACAAAACGGTTTATTTTAATATACATTCACAGATGTATAATTGTTATGCGGTAGACATTTTACACATAATCCTTATGAATGTGAACCTAACATGCTTGATAAAATTCCACAATTGCTAAACTACTAGACGTGTTACTAGCCATAAGCACAAATTTTAAAAAAAATATAACCCCTGATCCCCCACCCCCCATTATAGCTAAGAAGCATCTCGATCACATCAGTTTTCAAATATAAAAACCGCATCAAAATCGGTCCATTCGTTTGGGAGGTACCATCCTCACCCCCATTCGCCCCCCATTATAATTAAGAACCAACTCGTTTACCTCAGCTTTCAAACAAAAAACCGCAGCTAAATCGGCCCATTTCTTTGGGAGCTCCGATACCATAGACAGACGCACAAACACATAAAACACACACACACACACATACACACACACACACACACACACACACCCACACACACACACACACACACACACACAGTGAGACAGTGATACATACCCTAAACTTATAACACCCGTCTCTTTGTTCGGGGTTTAAGGTGGTAACATTTGCCAATGACCTTCACGATTCTACCTCTAATACTAGTACTGGTGCTCCAGTGATATATAACTGCAGATGGCAGTATAACAGCGATTACAGTGTTGGCAGTTTTTTCTCTTATCGTTTGTAAAGATCAGGAAGAGAAGAGGACCCAGTTGTGACCCTTGATGTACACCAGAAAGTATTCCAGTAACAACAAACCTAAAACCCTTGACAACTACTACTACTACTACTACTACTACTACTAGATGTTCACATCATCGGTTTCCATCAGGTGAGATCGTGGTCAAACGATTGCCTAGTCCGTAATAAAAAAAAAAAAAAAAAAAAAAAAAAAAACTACTAATGGAGACCTGTTATCCAGATTGGATTAAAATCGTGGTTAACCAAGTCAAAAGCTGAACGAATGTTCTATGAAATTACAGTGACTGAAATAAACTTTTGTATCGCTGACTGACTGACAGACTATCAACGCTCAGCCTAGGTGATAAAGATAAGAAACTTTCAGGGTAGTTTACTTTGGTAGTGTAGGGAGCACTAAGAAAGGAATTTTGAAAACTCGCACTATAAAGGAAGTGGTTTATGATTATATCCAAACCAATACATTAAAGTGAAACGTTGTCTGTCTGTCTGTTTGTTTGTTTGTTTGTTTGTTTGTTTGTTTGGAGAGCTTTCACGTGATAACAGCTTGACGGATTTTGATGAAATTTGGAATGGAGATAGCTTACCCTGGAATAAAACATAGGATACTTTTTATCCCAGAAAGTTGTAAGTTTCCACGGGAAAACTGGAAAAAAGGTTAATTACTCGCTGTAAGGAACGGTTGCCATGGAAACAAAATAACAAGTCTGTCAAAAAACATCAAGAGCATTGTTTCTATACCTACTTTTGCATTGGTTTTTCATATCCTAGAAGAACATAGTAGATGCTTTTTTTTTTCGCGGAAGACAGTAGTCCGCGCGGGTTAAGTCGCGGGCGGGAAAGCTAGTAGTAAATATATATAACTAGATATTATATTTAATAGGATCATAGAAATTCTATTAGAAATATTAGATTTTTCTTTAATTCGCTGATTTTAACGGATTAGGATTTACGGTCTCGTTGTTGGTGTCCGCCATGTTGTTTTCTTATCAATCAGTGTGCACACCCGGCGCAGGCGCTGTCTCAAGAACAAGTGAATGAACCTCGATCAAACGCATTACTGACAGATACAACTTTGACACTGACAAATGACAGCCTTAGTTTTGACTTATGCCACCAACTGTCTACAACTTGTTATGTCTATGACGTTTGCGTTGTGTTCCAGTTCGAATAAAGTAATAATCTACCGGAAAATAATATTACGTCGTACATTCATATTCATTATTATCTGGACAACAGATGTTTATCTGTTGTCCAGATAATAAAAATGTGTAAATAATAATTAATAATAATAAATAATAATTAATAATTTTATTTTTTCTAATGTGTTTGTCTAATTTTATAATTTGATTTTTATGTCTACTACCATTTATAATTATTACAATTTAGAAATACTATTTACTATTAATGAAAATGGATCATTGTGTCTTATAAATAATAAATGATTTGATTTGATTTGATTTGATTTAAACACACATACATCTATGACTCGGAAACAAACATTACCTCCAGAGATTCGAGCCCGCGACCGGTGACTTCGCAGTAAGGATCACTAGCCACTCGGCGAACCGGATGTCAAATCATTGTCATTGCTCAGTGATTTCATGCTTATTTGCCTAAAAACTAGAGCACAACTATTTTTTGTTTCCACACACCACTTCTTTTACAGTAGAATATTATATAAATGCTATCTATAATTTATAATTAATCATCATCATCCTATATGTATACTTGTCCACTGCTGGACGTAGGCCTCTCCCAATTCTCGCTAATGAGCTCAGTCTCTGAGCATCCAGTTTCTGCAAGCCGCTTCTCGCAGGTCGTCACTCCACTTGGCCACAGGGCGTCCTACACTATGATTGCTAAAGCGTAGTCTCCACTCGAGAACTCGTCTACCTCAACGGTTATTGATATTGTTTTTTCGGGAAATGTGACCAGCTCACTGCTACTTCAGCTCGCTTGTCTGTATTTAAAAAACCTTAATAATAAAATTAAATAAATAATTATTTATTGCCCCTCATAAATCAGTAAATTTATACACCTGCCTCAATTAGGTACATAATAGATTTAAAAAAACACCAACAAAAAAAGGCCTTAAAGGTTATGTAAGACATATAATGATTAACATCTAGCTGTCCGTCCCGGCTTCGCACGGGTAAACATTTTGCCTGTCCTCCTGATTTTACTTCTTGGCGTGCGCCCAGATTTGACTCGCCAGGCCTAAGTTCCATACTGCAGTAGAGCTGACCAGCGCTGTTATATGTGTAATTGTAGGAGGGCTTGGGTCGAGCTTTACGGTTTAGGCACCTTACGTCGAGATCTTCTAGACGCAAATCCTCAAAAACCTTAACGCTCTAGTTAATGCTAGAACGCCACTTAGCTTTATTAGCTGCAAGCGCCTCCCAACAATCAGAGTCAATTAAGCACGTCTTTGTAGCGGAGGTGCTGTCCACCTGATCTACGTTTACCATCTCAATTGGGCTTTCATTAAGAGCGCCTCCACACCAACCATACCTGGGCGACGAAGAACCTCTGAGTTAGTCACGCGCTCCTGCCAACCAACCCTCAGTATAGAGCGAAGACATCTCATGTGGAATGTACCTGGTAGTACGCATATGAAAGGATGAACTGTAAATTAGTTAGAATTGAATTGAACAACTTCCGAGTTTTTCAGGCCGCCCGAGCGGCTCTGATCAATAATAACAGGGACCGAGCCCTCCGAAGCACGGATTGATGAAACACCGCACATAAGTTCGAAAAATCTTTGGCGGAACCAGGAATGAAACCGGAATCGTTGGATTTTATCTAGAATATCTAGATGCACAGCTGAACAAAGGTTAGTTATTCATTAATCATATCTGTCGATCTAAAAAAACAGCATTTCTTATATGTTTTGTATTAGTAAGTAAGAAAATAATATAATATGATACTAGCTTCGCACGCGTGGTCATTTGTCTAGGTTAAAATATTAACAGTTCCCAGCCTATACATCATGGTGCTTCTCATCGATGTTGTGGAAAAAGGCATAAATATGAAACCGTTGAGCAGAAATTAAGTAGATTAGACACGCGAAGAAAAGATATGGAAATTGCTCTTATTCCGAAGTTAAATATCACAAAACACTGCACGGGCTATCAAGCAAAAAAACTGTTTAATAGTCTTCCTATTGAATTAAAAATTGTAGAAAGTCCAAATATTTTTAGGGTTAAGTTAAGGCAACTCCTGCTTAAAGGGTGTTTCTACTCAATGGATGAATATCTAAGAGGTAATAAGATCCTGACTTGACTTTTTTATTATATTCTTTATGTTTTTAATTTGTTTGACTATCTGCTGACTATTGCTATTATTTGCTATTTATTTGTATTGTTTTTTTTTTTTTTTTTTTTTTTTTTTTTAATTATTGTAATTATTATTGTTGTATAATAATAATTATTATTGTATAAATTCAGACATGATGTAATAATCATTATTGAATAAATTGAAATTGAATTGAATATCCTACCTCGTAGTATGAACTCAAATCATACCAAGTTTCATTTGAATTAATTCATTAGTTTCGGCATGATGCGCGGCCAAGATACAGACAGACAAGACAGAAAGAAAAAAAAACAGTTTTGGCTTCAGTATCGAATATAGAGTACCCGCCAAAAAAATCTATTTATCTTGAAATGTACAGGGCGCTTATTCACTATGCCGCATGAAATTCCTTGCCGAAAACGTGTGACGTGAGTACGGCAATTGCTGTACGATTCCACGCAGATATCTTAACGCGGCGCGTAACGTGTCTTATTGGCAATAGAGAATAATGGCCCAGAATTGGACCTGTTACAGTTTTATTATATGTATAGATAACATATATTCAGCCCGTTATTTTTTAATTTTATTATATATATAATAATCTATGTAACGTCTCACTTCACCTCACGTTTGTTTTAATTTCGTTAGTAGGGTTTTCATGTATATCAACACAATGAGTCCACACGATAAAATATCTAATAAAATAAACATTCAATAATAAACAAAGAACTACGCAACTTTAAAATGTCTATGCCTTGAAAAGATTTTAAATATTTAATGTCTTTGAATTAGTATGTTCATTCTACACGTTAAGTAATTTAAAATCTTAAAACTAAATAGTGGTAAATACCATAGGCAATTTCTCTTACATAGATATAACAAGCAGTCACAGAAAGCCTATCCAATAGAACCCCAACAGTAGCAATTTTTTTAGATATGAGTAAGGCGTTTGATTTTGTGGAACATTATAAATTATTGGCTAAGCTCGATAGTTACGGGTTGAGAGGAAAAGCTCATAACTGGTTGTATAGCTACTTAGAAGGGCGAGAACGATTTTGGGTCATTCTATTGTTTTGTTGCTACTGTAATGATTTTCATGGTCATGACTAGGAATTACGTGTTTTTAGAAAGCTAACAGTGTGTACTTTAATTAAATTTAAGTTATATTTGCAACCAACATTTAATTTAAAAAATATTTAGGGTTTAAGTGAAAATGTAGGTAGTGTGCGATTTCTATGCTCTCGAGTGTATATGTTATCATATATACCTTCGTTAGTGGTTGTTTTGATCCATATTGTTGAAGCACGAAAAGTCGGTGATAATCACAATACTAGAGCCCCAAGGATACACTCTTACCAAATATATTAAATTGAGAGAAGACTGAATAGAATAGTCGAGTGCAAGATCTCCTCCTGTTCCTGTGCTCCTAATTGTTCCTGTACTTTCGTGTCCACTGAGGTTTGGTCCCTGGGCTAGGTTGTAGTGGAACAAACCCAAACTCAAGGATCGCCTCGTGACAAGCTTTCTCCCCAAAACGGCTGATCCAATTTTGATAAAACTTTGTAAATAGATACTGTACAATATAGAGACCAACATAGGATACTTTTTATCCCGGAAAATGGGAAGTTGCCACGCGAAAACTGGAAAATTATGGATATTAGTCGATTACTCGCTGGAGGAACGGAATGACACGTTGCCATGGAAACGAAATAATAACAAGTCTGTCAAAAAGCATCAAGAGCGTTGGTGCTATACTTTCGCATTGGTTTTTAATATCCTAGACTGTGATCCTAGATAAACATTTATGATGCTTTTTTTAAAAGCTTTTATTTAACTTGCAATGTTTGTATGGATGTCATTCTGTATGTTGTTTGTTTAGGTTAAATCTTGTAAGCTGAATTAGAACCACTTCCTCTTATTGAAAGTTGAATTTTGGCGTGTTGGTTCAGTTCCGAAGACAATGCATGTTTATGGTAAGCATGACCTAAATCGACATCCAGGAACAGTTTCGAATAAAGGAACTCTTCAACGGTCAACAGCAGTCTTGAAATTTTGTGTACGCATTATATTGTGAAAGCCGGTTTGAAGTTTTAACATAACATGGCTGCTGCTCTCTGGGTTGGCTCCTAACTAGGGATCTTCTCAATGGTCAACAGCACAGACACGAAATGTTATGTACGCATTATATTGTGCTAGCCGATTTGCAGTTTCAATATAACATGGTTGCTGCTCTCCGGGTTGGCTCCTAACTAGGGAACTTCTCAATGGTCAACAGCACAGACACGAAATTTTGTGTACGCATTAAATTGTGATAGCCCGTTCTAAGTTTCATCATGACATGGCTACTGCATAAAAGCTTTTTTTTTAAATGTTTTAAAGTAACTTATTTCGCGATAAACTGTAGTCCGCGTAGACAAAGTCAAAAATGAGGTGAAAGCTAGGTTTGAATAAAATAGGTACTTATGATAATAATATACTGTGTGCCACTGCGTGCGACAAGATACCTAATATGCTTATATGTTTATTTTGTTCTACTGCTACTGTGGCTGTCTCGTTGAAAACTCACATAGGTAACAACTATTAAGTTAATAAAACAGTTTGCTATCACAAAAAGAATTCCATTACAATTTTTGATAACTTTAATAGCTGTTTATCATATCTTTCCAGCCCCTGTGCTGAACTGAAAACATTACAGTTTTATTGGTACTGAAGAAGCCGCCTTTATTTCGGCAGTTGCTTGATAACCTAATAGATATTGTTCACTGACTGGGTTAATTTATACTTGTACATGACTTTATAGCAGTTTTTTTTTGTTTTTTAGGGCGGGCTCAGTCTCGAAATCTGCAAAAAGACGAATAGCAAAACGTCGAGAACAACGTAAGGAAACAACTTTATGCGAACCAAAAAATACTGTGGATAGAAAAGACTACTGCCTAAAAAAACGAACAGAACTTTCAGAACTGGCGGTATCCTACTACTGGAAAAAAAACATGAACTACCTGAAAATAGCTTGTTGCATCGCTGTTCTCGTTATTTTCGGCGACATTTTTTTTATACATATTGAGATATCAATAGAAAAGTACAAAATGTATCTAAAAATCGTCTCCCGAGCTGCATCACCTCTCCCGCTCTCACACCTGCACCTTTGAAAGCGTACCCCGCTTTAATTTTATGAGTGGGCAGTGCCGCCAGCTAGCCACCCAAAACTTGAACTACCTATATGGCATGGGGGTTGCCCCACTGTTTCCTATAGTAGATAGCTAGTTTTATTTTGAAGTAGTTGTTAGTTAATAAGTATAATATTAAAAAAAAATGCGTCGTTCAGTTTTTTTCCAAACTGATCCTCCTCAATGGTAAATTATACCGTATAATCCATAGGAACGTTAAAATTAATTAATATCATTGACTCTCCTTTTACACATATTGCAATTTCTAAGAAAATATAAATTAATTAATATTACAATCGGCAAGTGGATCCTTTGTGGGCAGTATTTATCAAAAATTAAACGACTTCTTAGTAATCACTGTAAATCAGTGTTCCATTTTTATCGGGAAGATAATCACATTATGAATGTATTCAAAAACAGCGCTAAAAGTATAAATAATGTGCAATCAGTGGTCTTCCTATCAGTATTAGTGCAATTTTACGAGAATACAAACAAGAAGTGCCATTTAATGAAAGGTAAGTGGACTTGCTAATCCTTTGTATAGTGTCACAGTGTTCAGTGATATTCTTTTGTTTCTGGATAGGTTATTTTTCTGGAAACTATAAGCTGTTTTAAGTTTTTGACCTTGTAACGTTCCGGGAACAATTTGGAATGTCACTACATCGCATAGAACCTACGTGGTCGCGGGTTCGAATCCCGTCCGTAGATTTTATTTTCCTTTAGATATATTACACGAATTTATTGTACGAAAAAGCAAGCGAAGTGTAGGGAGATCCCCCACACGATGGAATGATGGATGGATGTTGGATGGAGGTGGCACAAGATCACTCGTCATGGCGCTCTTTGGGGAGGCCTATGTTCAGCAGTGGACTTCTAAATGCTGAAATGATGATGATGATGAATATTTAATACTCTGACTGAATGTTTAAGTGCTATTGAGGTGTTGGTATCTCTAAATGGTACAATATGAAACTGAAGGAGTTTGGAGTTCGATGAAGAGTGACTTAATTGGCTAAGAGCATGGTGCTGCGTAGATACACGGATGATTCCGGTTCAAGTCCCGTCTGTAATCCAAATCATTCCTTTAGAAAAATATGAAATTGTAAGCTATGGTATATTATGACTTTAGTAATCTAAATATTAAAAAAACAGGAACAGTTAGTCACCTGAAGGGATAAATAAGTAGATTTTTCAAGCATTTTAAAAACTTTTCTTGATCATCACTATTATGTATGTATGTCCTGGAATTTTGAAATCAATATTTGACCCACTTCCACTAAAGCTATCGGGTTGAAATTTCGCACACATTTTGGTTCTCGTGACATTAAATTGGCTACTGCATGAAAGCATATATTTTCTCCTTATTTCATTCGTTTATCGCGTTTATTATATATATTATCTTTGATGTTTATTATATTATAATGATTGATAAGGAACGAAAGTGCATAAAACAATAAATGTGTAATATAGATTTGTGTTTAGGTCATTGCTACTCGTATAATTTTCATTTTATTGCTCAAAGTAAAAATAAGGTTATCATCTTACTAATCACTTGTTGTTTTTCGTTTTTGAGACACATTTTCACAAAATACGCTAAAAATATGTACCCAAACAATGAAATTTAAATCCATTAATACCTAGAGCAGCTTTAACTAAAAAATTTTTTTATAAAATATATCTTTACGCTAAGCAGGCGTTAACTGCTATAAAAAAACATAAAATACTATTTTTGTTGGTATCACTTTATGAAAACTTTTTATTTCACTTCACTTGTATGTATGTATGTCCTGGAATTATGCAATCAATATTTGACCCACTTTCACTGAAGCTATCGAGCTGAAATTTGGGACACACGTTTGTTTCTCGTGACATTACACGGCTTCGGCATAGAAGTTTTTTTTTTTATATGTGCTTGTTGCTTTCGAAACTGAGAAAGATATGCCTATGCTCTGCTAACTTAGAAGTTGTTATCATCTTACTGCATTAAGCTAACTTGATATGTTGGTTCAAAAGTCTAATATGCCGAGGAAAATTCAAAGAAGATAGAAGCTTTGCGTTTCGTGTTTGCATCGTCGTAGCGAATAAAGACCTATATATTTATTGTTTACATCATTTTAAACAGAATTTCGTTGAGTTATTTATGCATTACGATAATATTTCCATACTAGAAAAGCTGTAGGTACGTTCACATTGAACTAAAACAAGCCCGGCCTGCCAAAAAAAGAACTTCTGCCAATAAATTATATACTGTTGGAATGTGCTTATCAAGGCCTTCAATTTGATACCCATATTGTAAAATTCGAAGTTGTTTTTTTTCGCATTGGTAATGGAGCTGCTGCCATTTTTTTAAAATATTATTTTACTTGGAGCATGTAAGGATTCTAACGATACCCCATACCTATAGCTAAATCTGTTCAGAAATTTAAAAGTTATGGTGGAATAAAGAAACTCACATACTTATACGTACAAACAAACATGACATGAATCCTAAAAACGTTACACTCCTATTTTTGGGCAGTCGTGTAAATAGTAGCTTCATAAATTTCCTATGGATTGCTTCCTCCATCCCTTGGTCCTTTTGCACCTTTATTGGTCCAGTATGTTTTTTCCTTTATTAAATGGTAAGGATTTATCGTTTTTCTTAGTTATGAAGTATTATCTAAGATAACTGAATTATTTATCGTTTTTATCTACGATGCATTGAATCACATACGAAAGATAAAAACATATTTTGCACGGTATCAAAAAAGTAATCATTAAAAGATGGTAATCTCGATATTGTTTTTTTATAACTTATTGATTATTCATGTTATCTGAAATATTGACATGTAGTTTTCCTACACGTAATCAAGAACCATTTAGAGATAAAAAAATAAAAAATAAAAAATAAAAAAAAGCGAATAAAACTAAACATAGGCAAACAAGCTTTAGATTGTCGATTTTGAAATATAAGATGCAGACGGAGGCATGAGGCTTGTCAGGTTCTAGCTAATCCCGTGAAAGGAGAAATGAAATGCATGATGCGTTCGACTGCACCTTATATACATACAACCCAAGCACATATCGTCGTTGGCGAGCAAGAAGTCATTAAGTGCAAAAAGCTAGTTTGTAGATAATCGCATTTTAAAGTTTTTATGTTCTTATAATCGGCATAACTGATCAACGCTTATGGTTACAAAAATGGTTTCTATGAACAAAATATTGATATTTTTTACCCTGCAGCCTAATAATAAATAAATTATTTAAATATTTGTAACGTTACTGAGATATATAATAATAAAGTATGATAGTTAAATCTAGCATTTTCAAAAAAACAAAAACTTGAGTTGGTTTTGCTTTAATTAATAAACTTTAGTTAGATTTCGGAGAAGGTAAAGACCGAAAAACGTGCGATTACCTTCATATAAATTACTTAAGATCTGTTTGTGACTTTTACCGAACCACAGAATTGCATTTTATTCAAAGTTTTTCCTCTGCCAGAAATAACTAAGAGCGGTTAATAGCGCAGTGCTGCCCAGTATTTGATTAAACGTTAGTAAATAACGATTGTCATAAATTACTCAAGTACCGTTAGTTAATTTTGACAGACTGATTTTTTGCTTGACAAGTAGTTATGTACTTCTGACATTGTTGTATTATCGTAAATACTAAAATAACAACTCTTATTATCATTCCTTAAGGTAGATAATGGGCTTAAAACACTTTGACATCATTAACTCTTTTTGCCTAAAAATGTCACTTAGTGACTTCTTGCTCTCCAACGACAATATACCCTCCGCAGTCGGATAAAAAAATAAGTCCTACGTACAAGATACTAGTTTATACTAGTTTAAACTACAGAGAAACAATGCTAAGACTAATTATATCAATAAAGCATAAACATTTGTATTTTTTCAGGTACAGCGCTATTACTGCTCTGTGCGGTCACACTAGCTCAGGCTGAACAGCCCCAGCTCACCTTGAGTGGTAAGGTGTGTAATTGCAACCCTGGAGAAGCTACAAATGTATGCTCACAATATGGGGCAGAAGGTCAGCTAGTAGCCCACGAAAATTGCAACCAATTCTACAAATGCTCCGATGGCTCCGCGATTGCGTACCACTGCCCTGCTAATCTTCTGTATAGCCCGTTAGCTGAAATATGCGATTGGCCAGAAAACGTTGAATGCGGTGATAAGCCTATAGTCGCTCCCGGCTCAGAAAACGAGGACTGCAGTCAAGAGAATTCCAACACTGGCAATGAAGGTAACGGAGGATCTGACGACAGTAACAACGCAGGCACGTGCAATTGCAACCCTGAAGATGCGCCCAAACTTTGCGCAGCTGAAGGTTCTAGCGGTGTCCTAGTTGCTCATCAGCACTGTAACCAATTTTACAAATGTGATCACGGCGTACCTGCAGTCCTGAACTGCCCCTCTGGACTATTATACAATCCTTACACTGAACAATGCGATTGGGCAGAAAACGTTGAATGCGGAGATAGACCCATCGTGGAAATCGAAGGCGGTGGTAACAACGGTGGAGATGAGGACTGCGAAGATGGTGGCAATGGAAACGGTGAAAGCGGTGTTGGTGGAGAAAATGGTGACAACGGCGGTAGTGACAATGGTGGTACCTGCAACTGCAATCCTGCTGAAGCTCCCGGCATCTGCGCTGCTGATGGGTCTAATGGGGTTTTGGTAGCGCATGAATACTGCAATCGATTCTACAAATGCGCTTTTGGTGTGCCAGTATCATTCTTTTGCCCACCTGGACTTCTTTACAATCCCTACATTGAATGCTGTGATTGGCCTGCCAATGTTGACTGCGGAGACAAGCCTATTTTAGAAATAGGGGGCGGTGATAATGGAGGAGGTGGCGGTGATAATGGAGGTGGAGGTGGAAACGGTGACAATGGCACGGGTGGTGGAAATGGTGGAAACAGCAATGAAGACAACGGTGGTACTTGTAACTGCAATCCCGAAGATGCTCCAGGAATTTGTTCTTCAGACGGTTCTGATGGTACTCTTGTAGCTCATGAATACTGCAACCAATTCTATAAATGTGCTCATGGCAAGCCCGTGATATTTACTTGTCCACCCGGCCTTGTTTACAATCCCTACATTGAGTGCTGCGACTGGCCCGCCAACGTCGACTGCGGAGACAAACCCATTGTGGAAGTGGGGGGTGGTGGTAATGGAGAAGGTGGCGGTGATAATGGAGGTGGAGATGGAAACGGTGACAATGGCACGGGTGGTGGAAACGGTGACAATGGCACGGGTGGTGGAAACGGTGGAAACAGCAACGAAGACAATGGCGGTACTTGTAACTGCAACCCCGAAGATGCTCCAGCAATTTGTTCTTCAGACGGTTCCGACGGTACTCTTGTAGCTCATGAATACTGCAACCAGTTCTATAAATGTGATCATGGCAAGCCCGTGACATTTACTTGTCCATCCGGCACTGTTTACAATCCCTACATTGAGAGCTGCGACTGGCCTACCAACGTTGACTGCGGAGACAAACCCATTGTAGAAGTAGGGGGTGGCGGTAATGGAGAAGGTGGCGGCGATAATGGAGATGGAGGTGGACACGGTGACAATGGCACGGGTGGTGGAAACGGTGGAAACAGCAACGAAGAGAATGGCGGTACTTGTAACTGCAACCCTGAAGATGCTCCAGAAATTTGTTCTTCTGACGGTTCTGACGGTACATTTATAGCTCATGAATACTGCAACCAGTTCTATAAATGTGATCATGGCAAACCCGTGACATTTACTTGTCCTTCCGGCACTGTTTACAATCCTTACATTGAGAGCTGCGACTGGCCTGCTAATGTTGACTGCGGAGACAAACCCATTGTAGAAGTAGGGGGTGGTGGTAATGGCGATAACGACAGTGGAGGCAATGGAAATGGCGATAACGACAGTGGAGGCAATGGAAATGGCGATAACGACAGTGGAGGCAATGGAAATGGTGACAGCAGCGGTGGTGGGGGAAATGGTGACAACGGCGATGGTGACAATGGTGGTACCTGCAATTGCAATCCCGGTGAAGCTCCCGGCATCTGCGCTGCTGATGGGTCTGATGGGATTTTGGTAGCGCATGAATACTGCAATCAATTCTACAAATGCGCTCATGGTGTGCCAGTAACATTCAATTGCCCACCTGGACTTCTTTACAATCCCTACATTGAATGCTGTGATTGGCCTGCCAATGTTGACTGCGGAGACAAGCCCATTGTTGAAGTAGGGGGTGGTGGTGATGGAGAAGGTGGCGGTGATAATGGAGGTGGAGGTGGAAACGGTGACAATGGCACGGGTGGTGGAAACGGTGACAATGGCACGGGTGGTGAAAACGGCGGAAACAGCAACGAAGACAATGGCGGTACTTGTAACTGCAACCCCGAAGATGCTCCAGGAATTTGTTCTTCTGACGGTTCTGACGGTACCCTTGTAGCTCATGAATACTGCAATAAATTCTATAAATGTGCTCATGGCAAGCCCGTGACATTAACTTGTCCACCCGGCCTTGTTTACAATCCCTACATTGAGTGCTGCGACTGGCCTGCCAACGTTGACTGCGGAGACAAACCTATTGTAGAAGTAGGGGGTGGTGGTAATGGCGATAACGACAGTGGAGGCGGCAACGGTGACAACAGTGGCGGTGACAATGATGGCGGTGACAACGGTGACAACAGTGGCGGTGACAATGATGGCGGTGACAACGGCGGTGGTGACAACGGCGGTGGTGACAACGGTGGTGGAGACAATGGTGGTACCTGCAACTGTAACCCCGGTGAAGCTCCAGGCATCTGCGATACAGCTGGTTCCGAAGGAGTTCTTGTAGCCCATGAAAACTGCAACTGGTTCTACAAGTGCTCTCATGGTCTGCCTGTTGCCTTATTGTGCCCAGAGGGTCTACTTTACAACCCTTACATTGAACGCTGCGACTGGCCCGCTCTCGTTGAATGTGGAGATAGACCCATTGTTGAAGGAGGAGGCAGTGGAGACAATAGCGGTGGTGACAATGGCAGCGGTGACAATGGCAGTGGTGACAATGGCAGTGGTGACAATGGAGGTGGTGACAACGGCGGCGGTGACAACGGTGGTGGTGACAACGGCGGCGGAGACAACGGTGGTACCTGCAACTGTAACCCCGGTGAAGCTCCAGGCATCTGCGGTGCAGCTGGCTCTGAAGGAGTTCTTGTAGCCCATGACAACTGCAACCAGTTCTTTAAATGCTCTCATGGTCTGCCTGTTGCCCTATTCTGCCCAGAGGGTCTACTGTACAACCCTTACATCGAACGCTGTGACTGGCCCGCTCTCGTTGAATGCGGAGACAGACCCATTGTTGAAGGAGGAGGCAGTGGAGACAATGGTAGCGGTGACAATGGCAGCGGTGACAACGGAGGTGGTGACAACGGCAGCGGTGACAACGGCGGCGGTGACAACGGTGGTGGTGACAACGGCGGCGGAGACAACGGTGGTACCTGCAACTGTAACCCCGGTGAAGCTCCAGGCATCTGCGGTGCAGCTGGCTCAGAAGGAGTTCTTGTAGCCCATGACAACTGCAACCAGTTCTTTAAATGCTCTCATGGTCTGCCTGTTGCCCTATTCTGTCCAGAGGGTCTACTGTACAACCCTTACATCGAACGCTGTGACTGGCCCGCTCTCGTTGAATGCGGAGACAGACCCATTGTTGAAGGAGGAGGCAGTGGAGACAATGGTGGCGGTGACAATGGCAGCGGTGACAACGGAGGTGGTGATAACGGCGGCGGTGACAACGGCGGCGGTGACAACGGCAGCGGTGACAATGGTAGTGGTGACAACGGTGGTACCTGCAACTGTAACCCCGGGGAGGCTCCAGGCATCTGCGGTGCAGCTGGCTCCGAAGGAGTTCTTGTAGCCCATGATAACTGCAACCAGTTCTTTAAATGCTCTCATGGTCTGCCTGTTGCTCTATTCTGCCCAGAGGGTCTACTTTACAACCCTTACATCGAACGCTGCGACTGGCCCGCCCTCGTTGAATGCGGAGACAGGCCCATTGTTGAAGGAGGAGGCAGTGGAGACAATGGTGGTGGTGATAATGGCAGCGGTGACAATGGAGGTAGTGACAATGGAGGTAGTGACAATGGAGGTAGTGACAACGGCGGCGGTGACAATGGTGGTGGTGACAACGGTGGTATCTGCAACTGTAACCCCGGTGAAGCTCCAGGCATCTGCGGTGCAGCTGGCTCAGAAGGAGTTCTTGTAGCCCATGACAACTGCAACCAGTTCTTTAAATGCTCTCATGGTCTGCCTGTTGCTCTATTCTGCCCAGAGGGTCTACTTTACAACCCTTACATCGAACGCTGCGACTGGCCCGCTCTCGTTGAATGCGGAGACAGGCCTATTGTTGAAGGAGGAGGCAGTGGAGACAATGGTGGTGGTGACAATGGCAGCGGTGACAATGGAGGTAGTGACAACGGCGGCGGTGGCAATGGTGGTGGTGACAACGGTGGTACCTGCAACTGTAACCCCAGTGAAGCTCCAGGCATCTGCGGTGCAGCTGGCTCCGAAGGAGTTCTTGTAGCCCATGATAACTGCAACCAGTTCTTTAAATGCTCTCATGGTCTGCCTGTTGCTTTATTCTGCCCAGAGGGTCTACTTTACAACCCTTACATCGAACGCTGCGACTGGCCCGCCCTCGTTGAATGCGGAGACAGGCCCATTGTTGAAGGAGGAGGCAGTGGAGACAATGGTGGTGGTGACAATGGCAGCGGTGACAATGGAGGTAGTGACAACGGCGGCGGTGGCAATGGTGGTGGTGACAACGGTGGTACCTGCAACTGTAACCCCAGTGAAGCTCCAGGCATCTGCGGTACAGCTGGCTCCGAAGGAGTTCTTGTAGCCCATGACAACTGCAACCAGTTCTTTAAATGCTCTCATGGTCTGCCTGTTGCTCTATTCTGCCCAGAGGGTCTACTGTATAACCCTTACATCGAACGCTGCGACTGGCCCGCCCTCGTTGAATGCGGAGACAGGCCCATTGTTGAAGGAGGAGGCAGTGGAGACAATGGTAGCGGTGATAATGGAGGTAGTGACAACGGCGGCGGTGACAACGGTAGTGGTGATAACGGAAATGGAGACAATGGAGGCAATGGTGGCGGAGACAATGGAGGTAACAATAATAGCGATAACTGTGATCCTAGCCTGGCCCCTACAATCTGTGCTGCTTCAGGCTCCGATGGTGTTCTGGTAGCACATGAAATCTGCAATAAATTCTATAAATGTTCCGAAGGCATGCCAGTCGCACTTGATTGCCCGTTGAACTTGTTATATAACTCAGTTCTTCAAGTATGTGACTGGCCAGAGAATGTTGTCTGCGGTGATAGAACTATTCCCGACCCACAAGACAACAACAATGGTGGTGGAGACAACGGTGGCAACGACGGAGACAATGGAGGTAACAACAACGGCGATAACTGTGATCCTAGCCAAGCCCCCACACTTTGTGCTGCTTCAGACTCTGATGGTGTGCTGGTAGCACATGAAATCTGCAACAAGTTCTACAAGTGTGCCGAAGGCGCACCGGTAGCACTTGATTGCCCATCAAACTTGTTATATAACTCTGTTCTCCAAGTTTGTGATTGGCCGCAGAACGTAGAATGTGGTGATAGAGTCATCCGCAACCCCGAAGATAACAACAACGGTGGTGGAGTTAATGGAGGCGACAACAACGAAGGTAACGGAGGATACAGTGATCCTAGTGAGGCTCCCACCATCTGTTCCAATGCCGGTTCCAACGGCTTCTTGGTTGCCCACGAAAAATGCGACCAATTCTATGTTTGCTCCTACGGTAAACCAGTAGCCCTAAATTGCCCCGTCAACCTTCTGTACAATCCCGCTATCGAACAGTGCGACTGGCCCAGGAACGTCGACTGTGGCAATAGGCTCATCACGGAACCTGAGAGCGGCGGCAATGACGGTACCTGCTCTTGCAACGCCAGAGAAGCGCCTTCCATTTGCGCCAGAACCGAATCCAACGGCAAGTTGATTGCTCACGAGAGCTGCAATCAGTACTACGTTTGCTTCGAGGGTGCACCGGTAGCTCGCAGCTGTCCATTGAACTTATTCTACGATCCACACACGGAGCAGTGCCTCTGGCCTGCGACCGTCAGCTGCGAGGGAAGGTCTGTAACCACTACCTACGCCTCCCTCAACAAGCACTTACAAGCAAGACGTGGATTTTTCTAGTAATTAAATAGCAAATATGTACCTAGTTTATTGACATTGTGACTGAGTTGCCTATTATTTTTCGTATCTATTCGTACGTTACCTGATTAATTATGTTAGAGGAAAGCTTTAATAATAATGTTTAATTTATGAAAAATAGTAAACTATTGTATTTATCGAATTGTTATTATCTCGGCTAAGCTGCCTCTGATGTTATAGTATAATAATAATAATTAAAGTACGTAAATATATAATTATACCAAATGTGCATTTTTTTTTGTTTTTCCTCTCTTTGCCATGTACGGTTCCTTTGTCCGGCCAACCGGACTACGGAAAAAAAACTCAGAGAAATTATAACAATTTCTCTGAGAAAAAAAAACATTGTTAATAACAAAAATATTACAGTCTAGTGTTACTGTTTAAAATGTATTGTATATTGTGTTGTATTTATATATTGTATTTGACATACTCAGGTAAACTTTTGTGTATATTTATATATAACAAACTCAAAGAAGACTCAAAATTACAATGTTAGGGGTTTTTAAAGTTAAATTACTTATTTATTAGCCAAGATACTTAATAATTAATTATTTAATTTTCGCCACACCTCAACTAATGACCTAAAAAGAGCCTAAAAAAGCAAATGCATGCCTGAAAAACAAATCAATAACGAATTCCATTACGAACATCTCCTAAATGCATATGGTTGTTTGTTAGTCTACTAATCTCCTAAATACAAATATTTGTTTGTTAACCTACTAATCTCCTAACTACAAATAGTTGTTTGTTAGTGTACTAATCCCCTAAATACAAATAGTTGTTTTGTAGTCTACTAATATCCTAAATACAAATAGTTGTTTTGTAGTCTACTAATATCCTAAATGCAAATAGTTGTTTTTGATAGTCTAGTAATCTCCTTTATTCAAATAGTTTTTTGTTAGTCTACCACAACTAGTTACCTACTAGATACCTAATAAATGCCCCACGCGCATGCGTAAACCAGTTTTTGTACAGAGTTTTGGCTGCCGCCGCAGCCGCGGGTCATTTAGCCTTTAATCTCCTAAATACAAACAGTTTTTAGTTAGTCTACTAATCTCCTAAATGCAAATAGATGACCGAGCGAGCGCGAAGCACGAGCAAAGCGTCCCGTTTCAGGTTGGGCAAAAATGCTTTCGTATGTCCGGATGTCCGGATCTCTGTTCTCCTCTACAGGTCGCATTTCTCAACTGATCTAGACGAAACTTGGTACTTGGTAGGTTATACGAATTTTTAAATTTTTTGCTGTTGGGATTTTTCGATTGGAGGGATACTTCCCCCAAAAGGGGGCCAAAAGGGAGCTACTGAATATCTCCGCCTTATTAGATCAGATTTCGATGGTTATTTTTTTATTTGAAATGTAGTAACTTTAAATTGGTCTCATAAAAATGTGGTGAAGTTTTGATGAGATTCTTCGGAATAATGAGCAGAATAGCTCCTCAAAATGCAGTAAATTTCTCACTTTTAGGTTTCTACCAGTGGCATCGGCCCTTTACCTACTAGGTAGGGATTGATGGAGCACCTTGTTATTAATGTTAGTTTTACAATAAGGTAACTTAATGGCGCTACTGTGCACTGCTACATTGATTGCAAAAAAGTTTGTACGCTCGAGGTCTACAGCTCACAGAGCCACAGTTATTCGTTAGTCTATTAACCTCCTAAATACAAATACTTGTTTTTTAGTCTACTATTATCCTAAATGCAAATAGTTGTTTGTTAGTCTATTAATCTCCTAAATATAAAAAGTTGTTTGTGAGTCTACTAATCTTCTAGAGCAAATAGTTGTTTTTTAGTCTACTAATCTCCTAAATACTAATAGTTGTTTGTTAGTCTACTATTTTCCTAAATGCAAATTATTGTTTGTTAGTCTACTAATCTCCCAAACTTTAGGTACTCTAGAGATAGTGCTGTCCATGATGTCATTTGCATAGGCACCATTGAATACAAACTTAATAAGGCTGGATTCAACCAAACGAGTGTAAATTTAATTTTAGAATAGTGGCATAGAACTTACGGAATAACCGTCAGCTTTCTATGCTACTATTCTTAGAATAAAATTTACTCTCGTTTGGTCGAATCCAGCCTTAGTGGCATAAGCATCATCATCTATGTATACTCTACTTATAATAAAGTAGTAGGTAACAAAAAATATTTATCGATACCTAAAATAAAGCAGTACTTAAGCAGTAGTACCAACAAAACTGTACAATGAAGATAATAAAAAAAAAACTCTAGGGTACTTAAAATAGGCTACTGAACTGTTAACATTAGATATATTTTTTTATCGTGTATGTCTGTTTGTCTGTATGTATGTTCATCGCGAAAAAACAACTGGACCGATTGCGATGCTGTTTTCACTGTTTGATAGCTTAGGGTTTGACTTAAAAACTGGATACTTGGAATCTTAATCCGATGATTAGATGTCGAGCAAATGATAAAAACGCTATTGAATTTTGAAGAAATGTAGTACCTATATTGTACTTTATTAACACTCGTATCGTAAAATCCAGATTATGAACTCCAAAAAGGTGGCATACTTTACGCACGGCACGTCTCTAATAATAAAAAATATATTATAACACTGTTTTTTGAACTAAATAATGTTTTAATATATATTTTTTCCATTAAAGCACCGGTTTGGCTCCGCTAACGAGGGCGAATTCTCATCTCGAAGGCTCATTTTGATCACGTAAGTCGAATTGGGGCCAAACTGGATTCATACCCCTCGGGTAGCAAAGTTTTTTGGTCCCTGGCCAAGTCGGTCGAAGTGAACTTCTGCCGCCCCTCACTGCCACCACTGCTGAAACCTAATGGATCACTGGCTCACACTGCTGGAGACGAAGCGAATTTATTTGCTTCTCTTTTTGCAGAAGCTTCGCATCTAATAGACGCTTCTGGCAAGATACCTTCCTGCCTTCCTTTTTAATGCCCGAAATTCGCATTCGCCAGGAGGAGGTTCTCAGAACGCTTCGAGCTCTAGATGTGTTCAGTCCAGCGATTGTGTTGAAAAACTGTGCGCCTGAATTGTCTCCCATCTTAACGCGTTTGTACCGCCTCTCTCGTCATTCAGGTAAAGTCCTGGAAAAGAAGAGCTGGCAGCTTTCCAATGTACAACCAGTACCAAAAAAGAGTAGTCGTGATGATCTGGCCAATTATCATCCCATCTCGATAACCTCCTTTTTTGTATGTGTATGGAGCGTGTCATAAACATTAGGCTCTTGGCATACCTTGAGGACAATGATCTCCTCAGTGACCGGCAATACGGATTTCGCCGAAACCGGTCTACTGGGAATCTTCTTGCGTATGCCACTCAAGTACTGAGCGAAGCCATCGAGATGCCTGGTGAAGCACTTGCCGTCTCCCTTGACATATTGAAGGCATTTGATTGGGTTTGGCACGATGGCCTTTTAAACAAACTTCCCTCATATGGTTTACCTGTTGGCTTATGCAATTAGATAGCTGATTTTTTGAGGGAACGATCTATTCTAGTAGTCCTAGAGGGCTGCTTGCTCGTCTGATCAAATGGCTATCAATGCCGGTGTAGCTCAGGGATCGGTTCTCTCGGCTACACTGTTTTTACTGCATATTAATGACCTTCTGAAGCCCGGTACCTTTGGGTATGCTGATGACAGTACTGTAGTTGAGAGACACTTCCAATGCTCAAGTTACAAGTTTACAAGTACCTAACCAATTTAATGTGTTTTTTTTATTAATTGTTTTATCGTGAATCCCGATAAAAAATGTGGCACAGATGTGCTATGAGCCCCTACTACACGTCAACAGATGCATCTGCAGACGACATCTTCGGATGCGTCAGCCGACGTATAGTGAGGGTAATTTGCGCGTCTGTTGTAGGTATTTAACGTCCGCAAATGCGTCTGCCTTGAATCCGATTGTTTTCGGTTTTTGTGGCACGGATCAAAGGGTTTCGGCTTGAACTTCCAGCGTCTGTCCATACGTCTGACGATGCATCAGACTGATCGGAGTTGCGATTGAGAGTGCACGCGTGCTTCTTGCAATTTCATTATTATACCTACTTTGCGCAGCATTCGTAAAAACGCTTGAAATGCTAACAATATGAGCACCGAGGAAACTTTTAAGTTTCTTGAGCTATATCAAGCTGAAAACTGTTTGTGGAACACTAAAAATAAATACCGCATTAATAAAAATGTTTTAAGTGTTAATATTAATATAGTTTAATTTAATAACTCTACTGCGATGCACACTCAAGTAGTAGTTAAAAGTACTTCATAAATAAATAGCTGCGGCAGCTATGGTCTCAAAATCCATTTTTTAAACGTTACGTGCGAGTTGCGTCTGTCGAGAATGAACATAGACTGATTGACCTACAGAAGTGTAGACGTCTCATGGTGATCCATCTGATGATGCATCTGTCAGCGTCCGCGGACGCATCTGTAGACTTGTAGAGGAGGCAATAGATGTGAATACCGAAAACAGTGTTATGTAGTGAGGAGAAATGAACTACACCAGAAATCACGGATACAGCAACGAATATGACGAACGAGCTCAAGTTTTTATTTATAAAACGGCACATGACTGGTTATTAAAACACTCGAGTGATAATATTGAACTCACTCTCTTGTTTTAATAGCCGTCATTATGCAACCGTTTCATAAACTACTATTAGATATTTGTGGTCCTGGAATAACACGTTTGGGCTACTTTTAATTGAAATGAACACGCGGGCAAAGCTAGTAGATAAATAACTCAAAAATATTGTCATCATCATCACCTATATCTGTCCACTGCTGGACATAGGCCTCTCCTAATGCACGCCACAGAGCTCGGTCTTCAGCTCCCCTCATCCATTCTCTTCCAGACGTTTTATGCAGATCGTCACTCCACCTGGCCATAGGGCATCCTGCACTACGCATAAGCAATGTTTTCGAGTTCTTAAAATTAGCTACTTAATGAACCAGGTTTTTCTGCCTGTCTGTCTGTTTTGTTCGCGCCTCATGTAAAAACTACTGAACCGATTGAAATGCGGTAATGACTGTTGGGGTTGGATAGTTTAGAATTTGATTTAAAATCAGCTGTACTTTGAATTTCAAGATGAGTATCCGATAAGTAGAAGCGGAGCAATCGATAAAAATACTATTTTGCGGCTGAACTGATGAGTTATGTTATACTTTATAGGTACTTTTGGTATAAGCTATCTCCATTCAAATTTTCATCAAAATCTGTCCAGCCGTTATCGCGTGAAAGCTCCCCAAACAAACCAACAAACAAACAAACAACATTTCACTCTTATATATTGGTATGGATTATTAATTCGAACCTGAAATTTACATTTGTGACAGTTTCCTTTAACAGTGCTCTGCTACACCATCACTATACATAAAATCATCAAAAAACATGTGCGTAATAGACAAGTAAATTACGCAGATATCTAATTATTGTTTTGTTCGTTAAATTTGTTTTGTGCCAATAAACAGTTTTCTCTCTTTTCTCACTCCAAATAGGCACAACCAAGGTGTACGGAACGCGCGTTTATACACACTGTTCCATAAACACAAATAACTTACGCATAACCCTATCAGGGAGTTGCCCTTACCTAACTCTTTACGCAAATTTATCATGGTGATGAGAAACTATTTGAAAAAGAGTTATTAATATCCATAATCATGAAAAATAAGCACAAGTCAAGGTATTTGATCGTCAGCACCCATACTCTCAACTAAAGCGCATAAAAATAGGTGTTACACTGCTATTGCATAGACCCAGCCAAAATAACTTTATCATACCGCGCAATATGGAGCTCAATGAAAACAAAATTAAAAATCTATCTACGATTAGAAAGTCACGCCATGTAAACTTACGTAACACTTGATAATTTCATCATTAGTGGGCGTATAACCGAGTGAAAAGCAAAACGAAACGTTAAAAAGTATAACATATTACCTTTTGGGTGTATCGCCTCTTCTGAGATGTAAAGAAATTCGTCCATCATGTATAAAATGCTTGTATTTTCCACTGGTCTTATATTCTACTTCGCATTTGTAGTAAATAACTTCTTCAGACATAATACACGTGTATTTTCAATGTGCACTTATATTCTACTTGTTGACTTCTTCGTTCCGATGCTCAACATGAATTCAATAAACTACCTCCTCACAATCTTTTCCCATGCAAGAAAAAAATGGCGCCATCGCTGTGAGACTATGTTTCCGGTAGAATCATGGTAAGGCAAACGATTGCCAGGTGGCGCCACCTTCATCTGACATTCCGGTAGCCATACTTTTTAAATATTCCTGAAGTATTAGTCAAATTGAATTCGAAAACTACTGCAAAAACCCTTCAATTTAAACATAAAATTGGAAATCATGACACAATGTGGGCGTGGATGGCTAAATCAAGAACTATGAGGAATAGCGAAAAGTACTCAAAGGAGTCTCGGGCCCGATTTTGATGAAAACTAAAACTGCATCTTTGGATTTTGAAAAATCAATATTTGTTGAACTCTTTGCTTCAATCAAGTTGTTGCTTGATGATATATAATAATATTGCATGAAATTGTAGGTGTGACAGTTAGGATTAACCTATGAAAAAGGACATTGACAGAGAACGTGTCACAAGGGAAAATTGACATATTGTTTTAGTCGTATCGAATATTTTGATTTAAGTTGTACGAGGGCAGTTTGATAAGTCGTTTTAAAAAGTATAAAAATATATATTTTTTAAACTATTTACATTTATTTTTCAACAAAGTCTCCTTTGAGGGCCAAACACTTGTTCCAGCGAGTTTCCAATTTGTTTATCACCTCCAAAAAATTTGTTTTGTCGAGGTCTTTAAAATAGCCGTTTACACCTGCGATGCAGTCCTCATGTCACAAATTTTTGCCCTCCATGCCATCTCTACAGATTTGGGAATAGGTAATAATCGCACGGAGCTAGGTCCGGCAAATACGGAGCATGCGGAACCGGCTCGAAGCCCAACTCGTGGATTTTGGCCATTGCAATAGCTGACGTGTGCACTGGGGCATTGTCTTGATTGTCAACAAACGTGCCACCCATCGTGCAGACAGCTTTGTCATACCCAAATCTACACGCAGGATTTTATGTACTTGCTCAATGGAGATGCCTGTGTTCTCAGCTATTTCACACACCTTCACTCGGTGGTCGTCGAGTACAATATTATGGACTTCTTCTACAACATCCTCAGTAGTGACTTCGATTGGGCGACCAGAGCGTGGAGCATCAGATGTGCTTGACCGACCACGTTTAAAATCATTTATCCAGTTATAAACAGTCTGCGACGTTGGTGCGTTAGTGCCATGAACAGAATTAAGTTCAGTTTTTATTGTGGCAGCACTGCAACCCTTCATAAAAAAATGTTTTATAACGGCACGAAATTCAGATTTTTCCATAGTTGTTTTACGAGTGATCACTGTTAAACAATGGTTAAACTCAGTCCGGCGCAACCACAAATAAATTCTCAAATTTGGCTCATATGTATGAAATTTGGCAGAACAGTGAAGTTCATTTGTTTTTCAGATCCCAATAAACGAACCAAAACGAACGAAATATAGAGTCCAATCATGATAATATTACTATACTCTTTGGTCCAATCTATTTGTGGTACTGGCATCCCCCTAGCACAGCATGCTTTCTCTTTCTCACATGTGGATTCTGAAGATATATTTCTTTATTTGAAATTTGACAAGAAAAATCTAAAATTTAGATTATTGTTCTCCGAATTTAAATTTTATTCATATTATTGTTAATAACGTGCTGTTTTGGGTTTTCTTTGAAGAATCATATAATTATAGTGTTAAACCAGTTTATATGATAATTTTAAAATGCCACCAACTTTAAAAAGCTACAAAAGATGTGTTTTACGTGGAGTTCCCGCCAGTTACGAAAACCAGAACAAAAAGGAAATTTATGGCATGATTTCCTATTGATCAGCTCCGGTAAGCATTAATTTTGATATTGCTTAGTGCCACCTCCCATTAACGTGACCATAAATTATAATTTACATGATTTTTATTTTGTATTTTCATATTGTTTTAACACTAGGGATACGCAAGGTCAACAAGGTCAAATAACTATTAACTATCGATAAAGCTATCGTAGGCTGGGTCAGGCTGCCTATAACGTATTTCCTTATCATTAATCAAATGTTTATTTCCAGATGCAGAAAATGAGGATCTACATACATTCCTATAGAGACCAATCGTAACATACATTTATGAATGTGAGTGCGTGAGATAAAGGTAGAGTAGGTACATCGCATGGTCTCAATTCAGGCTGAAGCACTAGTAGGTAAGCTTACCTATGCTTGCAAAATACATTTTCGTATTTACATTGTAAAAAGTATTATAAATAAATTGTTCCGTTGTTCAAAAGTGTTTTATTTCAAAGTATTTTATTACATGGCTCCACATTCACCTGTTGCAATGGGTATCCAATAAGCCCAACGCTGTTGCATTGTGAGAAAACAACGTTGGGCTTATTGGAACCGTCTTTCATTAATATGAAACCTCGACGAGGGCATGCATGTTTTATCGATATCGATAAAACCAAGAATACGTGCAAGCAAGCACTACTCTATCCGTTATGTTGTTAGGTTGGTAGCATTGTCGAGATAGGCTAACGTCTGACCTTTAATGTTAGTAATGTTGGATGCTTTGATGCCAATAAATTTCTGCCAAAGTGCTTTCATTGGCTAGTAGGGAGGTCCCGCCTCTTAAAACGTAGTATACGTAGTGATTATATTCTCTTTGGTTAAACTGACAAAAACTTGTTTTTTTTTTGCTGAATTTTAGACAGTCTTTATTTGAAAGATTGTGCCTGCCAGTGTTAATACCATTTACCAGAAAAAAGGTTTTATAAATAGTTTTTAAAAAGACTTATCAAACAGCCCTCGTATTCTAGCTTATCAATGGCGAAGGAAATGTCTAATAGACTAGCTTATAAGTTACCAAGTTCAGTGAATACAACATTCTAATGTGATTTCAATTTTATTATTATGATTGATAAGCTTCCTTCGCATTGAAACCTCATTAATATTCCTAGCCAGGAATTGAACAAGTTGATTTTGGAGAAAAATTACACACACTATATTATTACAGCATTCGATAGTGTCACTAAGGTAAACTTAAGGAAATTGTTGGATTTTAATAAACTGATTCATATTTTAAGTTAATGTTTTAATTCATACCTGCATTACCTGTACCGAAATCGAAATGATGCTCAATATTTTTCTCGACACAGACCCGCAGCGCGGTCATCTTCACAACATTATGTTCTAATACATCCAGGAGATAATTTAAGACGTCTTGATTTTTGCAACTGGTTAGATTAGAAAATTAACAACGATGGACATTTTTATGCAATATTTTATTCTCTGATGAAACGTTTTTTTCTAATAATGGTATGTATAACCGAAAAAATAACCATTATTGGTCACACACTAATCCTTTACGGATAAACGAAGGGCATCGCCAAGTGCGTTTTTCATTTAATTGTTGGTTCGGTATTTTAAGGGACAGAATATATCATTTTAAAATTTATGATAGAACTTTGACCACTTTTAGATTTGTCGAAATTTTAAATCAGCTGTCCATTATCCAGCTCAAGCATCAATTATCCAGCTCTTCAAGCTGGATAATTTGCCTTTGGCCCAAACCAACCAATTATTCTTTCAACAAGACGGAGCCCCAGCCCATAATAGTGGTATAGTAAAACAGATGTTGATTCAGTAGTTTGGTGAAAATTTTATTGCAACGCATGGTCCTGTGCCGTGGCCAACGAGGTCACCGGAT